>CM031080.1:2352460-2479602 GCA_018257905.1 Gillenia trifoliata | reverse complement strand
TTGTTCTTAAAGGAGTAGATGTTGCCTTAGCTTTCCTTGAAGCAATAGACTTCTCTTTTCCTTTCCTCAAAGAATTAAACGTTGCCTTAGTTTTCATTGAAGTAGTACACTTTTACTTTGTTGTCCTCATAGGTGTAGATTTTGCCTTCGATGAAACCATACTGTCATACACAAATAACATTTAATCATGATATAGGTTAGTCAACAATAATTTGATCAATATACACCATACAATAGCAATATCTACAACAAAAGAAAGGCAAATTCTCACATAATATTTTGAATGTCAAACTTTATAACAACTCATAAAATGGCAGTCATACCCACTAAAAAAACAACAAATACATAAAAACAGATTATCCAAACACATCATCCTATGCTTAATCAACCCAAATACGCTCCTCCCCTGGTCGCATATAGCTGATCTCATCCTCTCTCGTGACATCCTCAAATGTCTCTATTGGTGGCAAACTTCTACATAAGGGTTGATGGTCAATGACTGTGTCTTCTAATTCATCATCATTGTAAAATTTGTCTGGCATATTTAATACCACATGCCAAGTAGAATCAGCCGGGTCTTCAATGTAGAAGACTTGTTCCACTTGGTTGCCCAAAACAAATGGTTCATCTTGATGGCCTTTCTTTTTAAGATCAACAAGTGTAAACCCAAGATCATCAACTCTAATTCCATTCTTGCTCACAACCCAATCACATTTAAACATAGTACGCGTGAACTTCACATAATCAAGGTCCCATATTTCTTGAATTATTCCATAGTATCCCATGTCCTCAATTATGGGGTTCTTATCCTTTGAGCTAGCAACTTGCATCGTATTTGCCACCACATGAACTCCGCTATTTTGAACAGCTCGTACATCATCACGTGCCTTGGTACTAAAACTCACACCGTTAATTCTGTAACTTTTATACTTCAATACATCTAACGAAGGCCCATCTGCTAGCCACCTTATGGTTTCCGATATTTTGTTGCCCTTCACAAGTGAGTTCAAGTGCCACCTAGAAACATATCCAGTTAATCTCTTACATGAAGGACAACAAATCAATTGAACAATACTTATTCAATTTTGAAGTACAAAATATCGTACCCGTTCACGAAACCATACAATGAAACTTTTATTATGCCTGACACGTAGCCACTGTGCATCTTTTTTGTATTTAGGATGAGTATTCTCCAAATACAGCATGTGCTCACTACAAAAGCAATTTAATTGTTATAATCTTAAATGGAAACAAAGACAAAGTTGGAAATGTATTCAAAGTGAAGCTTCTTACGCGATATATGGTTCCACTTCACTTGTATTCTCTAATACATAGAGATGTGCCTGGTCCAATTCTTCATGATTAACAGATTGTATAAAAGCACCAGACAAAGGCTTACAATCAGTGGAAAATCCCAGATTGTGATGCTTCGGTACTCCAACTGTCTTAACATTAGACATATGTTCCGTGTAAAGCTCGATAGCTTCTTCTAAAATATAACAGTCAATGATGCATCTTTCCGGACGATTACGATTCCTTACATACCCTTTTAGCACTTTCATGTACCTTTCAAATGGATACATCCATATGAAAAAAACAGGTCCACATAATTGAACTTCTCTGATAAGGTGCACTGTTAGATGTACCATAGGGTCGAAGAATGATGGTGGAAAATACTTCTCAAGCCCACAAAGTGTTTCCACAAGTTCTTCTTGAATTTTTTGAAGCCTTGAAACGTCGACCATTTTTTTGCATATTTCATTAAAGAAAATACATAATCTGATTATTGTAGACCTCACTGGCTTATCCAACACTCCCCGAATAGCCACAGGAAGTAATTGTTGCATCAAAGTATGACAATCATGAGACTTTAAGCCAAGCAATTTAAGGTCCTCCATGTTTACTAGACTTCTGACATTTGAAGAATATGTTGGAAATATGACCTGAAAGTCAATCTTTGGAAGAAACTTTTCAGGACATTGACTGTATATGGATAACCTAAATACGGCAAAAGAGGCAAAGTCACTTAACAGGACAATCTCCAATAGTTGATAAATGTCCAAATAGTGAATCCATGGACAATGGATTGATGGAAGAAGTAATCTAATGAAGTTATGAAGCTACTTGAGACCTTCTTCTCATAACCATGATGTTCAAAATGTTCCTGGTCATGGGATTGTAGGAGGAGATCTTGACAATCCATAGACGATGCGATGCTATATCGACTTCAAATGGGAAGGATGGAGAGTCTCGGCCATTCGTGTAATGACACTATGACAAGTATGTAGGTGCTCATTAGGGAATGAGTTCTTGAATACAATCGAAGGGAGTACTTGCATGGAGGTCTACTCACATGTCAAGCAGTAACTTCATTGATTGGAATATGCCGTAATCCTTTTGACACGAGACATCATAGTTGTCTTGTGGTTGAGTCATGATCTTTGACTATGTCAAGTCACCCCAATCTTGAGGGTGTCACGGCATAGTTGGGGTTAAGCTACTTAGCCATGGAGGCAAGTGAATGGTCAACAAGGGATCTCTAATCCTGGGTCGAGGAAGAGAATACTCTAAGATATGATTCGGAATCTTGACTGATAATGGCGTAGTGATGGAAAATGTTCCTTTACGACTCAATAGAATCATATAACATGGTATAATCACATTAGGGGTTTGACATTATGTATCCATGCCCTAATAGTGTGATTGAGAGTATTGTATTAGAGAGATCGAATTACATTGTAATTCCAATTGAATAGGTTCTCCAGAACAAACTTCTACATTAGCTTGGGTAGCCATGATATATGTTTAGATATCCTCATGACATGGATCTTATGGATGATTAAATTAGTAATCACCAAAGAAGATAAAAGAATTAAAATAAGTTTTTAATTCACTAGATGATTAGTTAAAAATTAATCAATTAGTTGATACCAATCACCTCAACGCCTTGCTAATTAGAACCTAAAATGATTGTACAGATACACTCTTGTGGTGGAACCACATATGTATGATGGAAATAATTAATTGAATTAATTGAGTGTTATGATTAATTAGAAAGTCTAATGAAATCATAGAAGCGATAAAAAATCGTTTAGGCTTTATGAAAAGTTAGGGTTCATTAGGGCCCATTGGGTCTAAACCTCTTACAGGCTTTTATTCAAGCATAAGATGACTTGATATTACAAAAGCCCAAGAATTGCCTCAATGGCCGGCTATGAATGAGAGGAGGGTGAGTGGAGTCAAAAGTTGACTCACCTCTTTTATATATATGGAAGTTTAATGAAACTTTCATAAGTGGAAAACACCATACTTCTTTCCATAACTTGGTATGGCTTTGGTTTTGATTTTGTCAGCAAGAGAAGAAAAATACCACCTCCTTCCTCACTAAAACAATGACCATTTCCAAGAGAAGGAATGGCTACTCATCTCCCTTTCTTTTGATGATCCATCATCCATTCCACTACTAGTGTAGGTGTGGATCTTTAGAGGCCCTTCTACCTTGGAGGCTCTAGGAGGAAACCTATTGAAGGCAGTAATCCAAGGTGGAGGAATCAGGAGAAGCTAGGCTCAAGGAGTTCCAAGAACAAAGGGCTTGGAGGTGGTCCATCCTTAGTCCTAAGAGTAGATCAGAGAGGTAATGAAACTTAACCTCCACTTTGTTCTTATTTTGTTTTGATGCATCAAAAATGGAAACCTATGGCTTCTTGAAGGGATTTGCATGACTATTGCTTTGATATATTTGCTTCCGTTATGCATATGAATTTCGAATTATATGTATGCTACAATAAATAGAAATCATACAAATCTCATAATTTCCCTTCAAGTGGTATCAAGAGCCAAAGGTTTATATTTATTTGTGCCTTTTGGATTTTTATATATATGGGTTATAATTTTATGACCCAGACATAATATTTCTTCATTCAAATATGTTTATCTTTTTGTTTTCAATTGTTGAAAAATGTGATTCAAAGTTGAAAAAGATATGCATGCAAAAGTGTTTGGATGCATGAATGAAATTGAGTTTTTGAACAAAAGTGGGGTTTTTGACTACATGGGAGGGCACGGTTTTGGGGAGTTTTGGGCTGGTCATTTGTGTTTTTATTTTGATATACACTCACACACTTTTAAGCTAGAAAGTCTAGCCCTTGTCACTTTTGTTTTTGTTTTGAAAAACCACCAGAAAGTGCAAATCTTGGGGTATTCATGGTTTTGTTCTTGGTGTTCATTTCATTTTTCTTACTTTGTTTCTGTTTTGGTGTCTTATTTTATCTATCAAAATTGTTTGTAGATTTAAAATATCCTAGTTTTGACTAGGAACCCATCCCTCACTTATCTGAACCTTACTTCAAAGTCCTTGAGGACATTTGGTGACAAGGAAAAGCATGAGCTCTTGTATTTTTTGAAATTAAGGGGAAAA
Organism: Gillenia trifoliata; assembly: GCA_018257905.1. Taxonomy (NCBI): domain Eukaryota; kingdom Viridiplantae; phylum Streptophyta; class Magnoliopsida; order Rosales; family Rosaceae; genus Gillenia; species Gillenia trifoliata. The sequence goes on along the minus strand of CM031080.1, from coordinate 2,475,185 downwards.
GTTGGACTTTCTCCTCTCTCACCACAGCCGGCCTAACCCCATGATGAGTCCCTTTTGGGCTCTTTTGCGAGTTTTAAAAGTTGTATTTGCTACAGTATTTGCGGTTTGACCCTTAACTTTTAAATATTTGCAATTTAGCCCACTCTCTTGAGGACAAAATATATTGATATTTTATTTTTGTTTATAGGTGCATCATACAATTATGCCCATATGTACTAAATCTAATTGATAATTGTTGCATTTCAATTAATTATTTAATGCGATTAAATAGTTAGTAGAATGGTTGACTATGGACATGTCGCCTTAAGCGATAATTGAGCTACAAGTAAGGCGACAGAATTCAAATTGTTTGAACCATGGGAATGTGTTTAATTGCCTATTTCAATTGGACCACAACGTTAGGCGTTAATCTTTCTCTCCCTCTTAGTATATGTAATTTGTAGGGATTTGTACAAATCGGTTTGTAATTCTTATTACTTCTTTACCTCATTAGTTGATTCCCTCTAGTACTAGACTAGAGTTTCTTTAACTATTGGTAAAGATAGATATTAAAAGAGGTTTTTCATGAGATTAAAGATTTGTTGGGTCCAACGCCCTGATGCGCAAATGAATGATTGTCTTTCATTTCTAATGGCTCAATGAAAAATGTTTTAATTGGATTGAAAGCCTGCGTGGTCAGCGATAGCTTCCCTAGATCTTATTCAACAATGTTGGCTCGTTGTTGAATTAACCTCTAATGTCCATAGTCTTCCAAGAGCCTAAAAAAAAATAACTAGTATTTGTTATAGGACACCATTTATTGTAATATGATTAAATAAATACAACGATGAGACCTCAAAACCCCTCAATTACAATCAATATTAAGTTGAAGCGGAGAGGTGTTTGAACGCTAACCCGTGGCCTTACCATAGTAGGCTCCAATCGTTTATGACTCGCCCTGCGCCTTCACCTGTGTAGAGGGGAGTGCAGTATGCTTATACTCGGGGAGGTCTATTTCAACATTTGATGTGGTAAGGTAGGATACGGTATGGCCAACATGCATTATCCTTCGTGAGGTCATACTTGGACCCCTATCCAGCCTGGGACATGGTGGTAAAAACTTAACTAAGGGTAATAGTGCCAACATCCTTATCATTGTGTGAGGCATTGTTCTCTAGAGGCCAAAGATGGGTAATCACAAAGAGGTTGTGTGAATGGTGCCCGTACCCTCTCATTATTATTTTGCTAGCCAACATCATATCATTGTGAAGTGGGCTTGGTAATGATGAGCCTCCCATAATCCACTGGAGCTTTATTTGATCTCACGGGTTCCATTTTTGAGGATATGGGTTTGACAAAATAGTGGGTTGAGTCATTCGTTTTAAAGACCCAAATCGTTTGGCTTATTCAACAATAAAAACTAATTTATTTAATTTTGTTATGTATTTAGATATGGTTGGAAAATAGCTATCAAAGATACTGACAAGCATTGCCTTGAGGGTACAATTTCCCATCTTGAGTAGTAATATCAAGATTCTCTAACGTTAAGGAGAAGATTGTTTACGTACTAGACAGGCTCCCCTCTCACATACCTCTTGGCCGAGGCAGGCGAGGATGAACGTGCTAAGTATGACAAGCCACGTTGAGGATGATACAAACCCAAGTGCTGTCACGGTGGCTTCCATGAATGAGAGGGTGCGAGAGACTGACCACGAGGCATGGGCAGTGCATTCTCCATCATACTCCATCTTAAGGAGTTATATGGTGAAGGGCGCAACTTAGTCGCTTGACCATTTATGCAGCGAACTTGTGAAGACCAAAATGGTCAAGGAGCCCAGGTGCATCAACGTATGCGAGATGATTGGACTCATTGAACAATTGGAGAAACCTAGGCACTCCACTTGACGAAATTGGCCGAGACCATCTTGGCTTCTCTTTAGATTCATTTTCCTCGGTTTGTCATGAACTACAATATGAATAAGATGGATAGTACTCTCTCTGAGTTACTAAACATGTTAATGTGGCGAGAAAACTATGAAGAAGAAACGTTGTGGGGACTCTAGCGGTAGCTCTAACAAGCCATCCTCTTCCAAACCCCTAAGCGAAAGGCAAAGGTAAAGAAAGGGATTGAAGTCACCTCCTAAGGCCCAGGAGGAGTGAAGAAAAGGCAAAGGAGCCGAGGGGATTTGCCCTTCTTGTGGAAAGGACGGGCATTGGAAGAGGTGCGGTCATGCTGGCAACTCACGAAGGACAAACCACAAGGTATGGTTTTGTTCTTATCTTCAATTCTAAATGTTAGATCTTCTAATTATTATATTTGATATAAAGTGCTAATCACCTATGCAATTGTATGTAGGTGAAGGAGCCAAGTAGAAGATGGACAAGCAAAGGAAATGGAGTGAAGAGTTAGAGCCCTTATTTTTGCTAACTACTTAGGAAGTTTGTTAGGCGCTTAAAGATTGTCTTTAAACTTTCTTATTTTGATAAGAACTTATTATGGCTTCATATGATGGAAGACCCTTTTGGTACTTCTCTGAAGGTATATAATTAGTCTCTAATGCTTAAAGGAGCTAATTCTTATACTTCTTAAAACTTATTGAATGTTTAAATTATCATATCAATGTAATATGATGAATGCCTTCTATATTTAATCACTAAGTAGTGTTATGAATTGAATATTGTCTTGTTGTGACTACAAATAAGAATACATAAAAACGTTTTATATATTTGGTTATCATATACAATAACCAAGATCACTCTTGGATCAACTAGTAGTTTTGAACAACTAATTGGACATTCATAGAATTGTTTTAAGAAATGTCAAATAATGTAAGTATTGATCAAACCAAGTATGAGAAGTGTCTAAATCTATAAAATGTTTAAGATCTTAGTCAACTTGACAAGACATCAACTTTTGTGGAATTGGGTAATGGCAAAAGTATTAAGCTACTCCCGATGTCCTCTACCCGTTTACTTCTAGTTATACACTTTGAATGTATATCCCGATTTCTCATTAAGATCATGAGAAATAGTAGGAGATGAGAAATGGATATAAACTTCAACTATTATGATTGGTTTATAATTGTCCAAAATTAATAGTACATGACTATTATTAATGAGCTTGTTATTTAATTGTTAAAAGGCCTCAAGCTCTACGAATGAATTAAAATTCTATGTTGTGTAAGCATTCTTAGAATAACCTATGAATGTTGGTTTCGTCAACCTAACATAAAATGGTTATATGTTGGGAGTTGTCCATCATTCTCTTTTTATGAGAACAAGAAGTGAAAACAAAGCAAATGGACAAGATGATGAAACAAAGGGAATAGTTGAAATAGTCACAACATATAGTTTAACAACATGACAATCCGTTTCGGCATCTCATGTAACTATAATGCTCTAAGTAGTGTTTTGATTAAGAATTAATCAGCCACCTAGGAGGTATGGTTGAATTTCCGCTATGTAGTAGGAGACTATGTTTCCACTAATGATTTGGATAATTCTTATATGACTACTTTAAAAGTTTTGTATGGCCAGAGCTTGAAATGTGATGTTTGACTGTATGTTTTAAATGAAAGGACTTGACAAAGCAAGTCACACATTTAGTATTGGATCTAAATCTAGATTTAATCAATATTAAGGAATACTTGAGAAGCAATTCTTTTGTGTAAGTTTGTTTAAATAACTTGTGATTAGCTAGAATTTGTTGAATATCTCAAAGCTGTTTGAGACATCATGGAGAAGTAAGCTAATGGATCTTATTGATTGTCAATAAATCAACACAAGTTAGTGGGAGCTATATGCATTCAATTCAAAATATATAAGTGTTATGTTTTCTTAATGTCTTGAATAATTGTAGTTACAATAAAACGATTGGGAGTGATGTCATTCTTTTGGGCAACATGTAGTGAATGAAATCTATTAGATAGATTTAGTGTAATACATATATTGCTCGGAGTGACAATTGGTGACAGTCAATTTAAAGTAAAGACTTAAAATGGACTAATGAAGTTATATGGGGTAATTGAATCTCAAATGTTGAAGATTTGAGAAAGTATTTCTACATATGATATAAGCCTTTCATGACCCTTATAAAGAATTTAGCCGCTAAATCCTAAAAGGGACACAAGTATGGACTTGATTGATTATATCAGAGGTGAATAACCATCGTGGTTGTCACTTGGAGATAATGATATGTCCCGGAGATCGGAGACAAGGCAAGCGGATAGTACATTATTACCTTTGAGAAAGGAATATCAGGTGAGACTCCTAGAGCGTTGGATTCACTTGAGTTATCAACCAAAGTGAAAATTAACCATTTAACAAATGGATCTGCATGTTGGATGAAGAACTAATCCATATGAATGCATTGTTGGTATTAATTTTCTAATGGTCTCATAGTTGGAGCAATGTTTGCATATAGCATGAGATATATGTTAAGACATATATTAAAGTTTTGAAGCGCTTCAGCAGTGTTTCGAATAGGCGGGGTTCACTTAGAACCAATGATTGAATCCTAACCATAATTAAGTAAGTAAAGGTACTCTACGGCGTATTGAGTGACGATAAGCTCAAGCCATGGACTCAAGGTCTCATCAAATATTTGAACACAAATGGAAAAGAGACATAATTAAATGTTTTGGAAACATTTAATAAAGTAAATCCCCTTTTAAGCTAAAAGGGGTTAATACATAACCTAGTTAACCTACGTGCTCAAATTCACTCTACTAGCATCTTTGAAATGCACCTAATGATTGACTTTAGTGCAAGTGGAGATGTTGTTGGAAATATGCCTGAAAGTCAATCTTTGGAAGAAACTTTTTGAGGACATTGGTAACATGTATGGATAACCCTAAATACGACAAAAGGGCAAAGTCACTTATTAGGACAATCTCAATAGTTGATAAATGTCCAAATAGTGAATCCATGGACAATGGATTGATGGAAGAAGTAATCTAATGAAGTTAGAGCTGCGGAGACCTTCTTCTCATAACCATGATATTCAAAATATTTCCTGGTCATGCAGGATTACAGCCGGAGGGATCTTACGACAATCCATAGACAAATACGTACTATGTCGACTTCAAATGGGAAGGATGGAGAGTCTCGGCCATTCGTGTAATGACACTATGACAAGTATGTAGGTGCTCATTAAGGGGAATGAGTTCACCCGGAATACAATCGAAGGAGTACTTGCATGGAGGTCTACTCACATGTCAAGCAAGTAACTTCATTGATTGGAATATAAGTAATCCTTTGACTGAGACATCATAGTTGTCTTGTAGTTGGAGTCCTTGATCTTTGACTATGTCAAAGTCACCCCAATCTTGAGGGTGTCACGGCATAGTTGGGGTTAAGCTGCTTAGCCATGGAGGCAAGTGAATGGTCAACAAGGGATCCTGCAATCCTCGTTACGAGAGGAAGAATACTCTAAAGATATGATTCGAGAATCTTCGGCCGAAGTAATGAGCGTAGTGATGGAAAGTGTTCCTTTGACTCAATAGAATCATATAACATGGTATAATCACATTGGGGTTTTGACATTATGTATCCATACCTAATAGTGTGATTGAGTATTATGTATTAGAGAAGGATCAAATTACATTGTAATTCCAATTGAATAAATTTCTCGAACAAGCTTCTACATTAGCTTGGTAGCCATGATATATGTTTAGATGTCACTCATGGCAGCAGGATCTTATGGATGATTAAATTAGTAATCACCAAAGAAGATAAAGAATTAAATAAGTTTTTAATTCACTAGATGATTGGATTAAAATTAATCAATTGGATTGATACCAATCACCTCAGCCTTTACTAATTAGAACCTAAAATGATTGTACACCGATACATCTTGTGGTGGAACCACATATGTATGATAAAATAATTAGTGAATTAATTGAGTGTTATGATTAATTAGAAGTCTAATGAAATCATAAGAAGCGATAAAAGATCGTTTGGGCTTTATGAAAAAGTTCGGAGTTCATTAGGGCCCATTGGTCCTAAACCTCTTTGGGCTTTTATTCAAGCATAAGATGACTTGATATTACAAAAAGCCCAAAATTGCCCCACTCAATGGCCGGCTATGAATGAGAGAGGGTGAGTGGAGTCAAGTTGACTCACCTCTTTTATATATATAGGTTAATGAAACTTTCATAAGTGGAAAAACACCATACTTCTTTCCCATAACTTGGTATGGCTTTGGTTTGATTTTTGTCAGCAAAGGAAAATATCACCTCCTTCCTCACTAAAACAGCGGCCATTTTCCAAGAGAAGGGATAGCTACTCATCTCCCACTTTCTTTTGATGATCCATCATCCATTCCACTACTAGTGTAGGTGTGGATCTTTGAGGCCCTTCTACCTTAGGAGCTCTGGGAGAAACCTATTGAAGGCAATCAATCAAGGTGGAGGAATCAAGGAGGAAGCTAGGCTCGAGTTCCAGAACAAAGGGCTTGGAGGTGGTCCATCCTTGGTCTAAGAGAGTGAATCGAGAGGTAATGAAACTTAACCCTCCACTTTGTTCTTATTTGTTTTGATGCATCAAATAGAAACCTATGCTTCTTGAAGGGGATTTGCATGACTATTGCTTTGATATCTTCCGTTGCTTATGCATATGAATTTCGAATTATATATGCATGCTAGTCATTAGAAATCCCATACAAATCTCATAATTTCCCTTCAGAATAACCTTCAGGGACCTTCATGCCATGAAAAGATTGGCACACGGATCTCTTCTCATCTTTTAACAAATTCCAACTTGCTAGAGGCAAGCGCGTGCGTTTCCCAATTTTTTCTGGAGCCTTCAAGTCAGTCCGTATCCCCATTTCCAAGATATCTAAACGAGCAGCAACCCCATCTTTAGTTTTTCCAGGAATGTTCAACAATGTACCAATAAGGCTATCACATACATTTTTCTCAACATGCATTACATCGAGATTCTGCCTAACATAATGATACTTCCAGTATTCAAGTTCAAAGAATATCGACTTCTTTTTCCAACAAGGTCTACACTCATTCTCATCACCAACTCTAGAAGCTTTTTTCTTCCCATATTCAGGCCAATTTATATCTTCAAGCTTCTCTAAAATTTGTTCTCCAGTTAATGGCACTGGTGGTGGAGAAAATTCTTGTTTGTTGTTAAATGGTTTCTTTTGCCTCCTATATGGATGATGACGAGGTAAGAATCTTCGGTGACCAATGTATGACATTTTATTACCATGTACCAATCTATGAGGCTTTGTCTCATCACCACATATTGGACACGCGTTATACCCCTTCACAACACATCCAGATAAGTTACCATAAGCTGGAAAATCATTTATAGTCCACATTAGTATAGCCTTGAGTGTGAAGTGTTCTCCTTTGTGTGCGTCGTACACTCCTAGAACTCCATCCCATAGTGCTTTCAAATCTTCAATCAATGGTGCTAAGTAAACATCTATATCATTTCCTGGTTGTTTAGGACCAGAAATCAACAAGGTTAGCATCATGAACTTCCTTTTCATGCACAATTCTGGAGGAAGGTTATAGTTGACAAGAATAACCGGCCAACAACTATATCTACTACTTAGAGAGCTATGTGGATTGAACCCATCAGTTGAAAGTGCTAGTCTGAGGTTTCTTGGTTCTTGTCCAAATTCAGGCCACTTGTGGTCCACTAACTTCCAAGCTAGGGAATCAGCTGGATGACGCATCATACCATCAGTCACTCTTCTATTAGCATGCCAAGATAAATCTTTTGCTACCTTGGAAGATTGATACAACCTTTTAAGCTTTGGGATAGGTGGAAAGTACCACAAAACTTTACTAGGAACCCCCTCCTTGACATTTGAATTATTGCATACCTTCCACCTTGAGAGACCGCACTTAGGGCAATTAGTAAGATCACAATACTCTTTTCTGTACAAGATACAATCGTTAGGGCATGCATGTATCTTTTTGTACTTCATTCCCAATGCACGCAAGATCTTCTTTGCTTCATACGTAGATGAAGGTAACTCGTGACCTTCACCAAGATAACTTCCAAGCTCAAGCAACCACTCACTGAAACACACATCACTCATTCCATGCTTGGCTTTCAAATTGTATAGTCTGATAAGTGTGCCTATCTTGGTGAACTTTGTGCAACCAGGAAACAAGGGTTTGTCTCCATCTGCCATGACATTCATAAACTCATTACACTCGTTCTCTACTTCCTCATATGCATTGCCTTCCATGTCTACCGTTTCAGCTACAAACGCATGATCATTTTCAGTCACTGGCACATTTATTGTTGCATTGGCAGCTGACCTAGAAGGTTGCCCGTGCCATATCCAATCTTGATAACTTTTGTCAATCCCATTGAAAAATAAATGCTCCTTCACAACTTGAGCAGAAAAATGTTGCATATTTCCACACTTCATACATGGACAACTTATGAAGTTTGGATTTGTAGCAAATTCCAATGAAATTTTCAAGAATCTTTCAACCCCCTCACTGTATAAATATGACCTTCTATCCGCAAACATCCACTCATTCTCCATTGTAGAACTTATGATTAAAAAAAAAACAAATAGGTTTTAACAACCGCAATACTATAACTTAACGACAATAACTTGGAAAGAAAATATACTAATCTAGTTATAGATGTGCAATTATAAAAATATAGAATGCATAACACAATATATACATGTTGTGATAACCCAAAATTTCTAGCAAACTCTCTAACTCACTACCGATTTATAATAAGACTGTTTTGATGACCAAACTCTTTCCAAATGTCCAAAATTAGTATAATTTAACAAAAAGAAAAAAAATTCAAAAATTTTCTTATTACATAGTGATGAAATCAGTAGAAAAATCACAAATTTTAAACCCATAAAATTTATAACAACACTCGGTTCCTAATCTATGGATTACTAAAAGACTCCCGATACCGGACATTACGCATTAGACTGATTGGACCACTTGTTAGGAATGGAATCCTTTTCAGACAAGCAGACTGGACATCTAGCTAGGACAGAATTGACCACATCGAAAACGGACCAAGAGCATTCCCCTAAAAGCAGGGCTTCCCTACTAGTCAAGCCCTCAAGAAGGAACAAGTAATCTGATGCCTCGATCTATTTCTCCTTAGCCTAAAGTGGAGGTTCAAGATGAGAAAAACCAGATTGGGAATTATGACAAAAATCCCAGGTTTTCTGAAACTTTGGAGATTGAGATGAAGTTAACGAAATGGCCAATGGTCTGGTAAGAGGGTTTAGCATCATTCCTGTACCATCGGGTATCAGAGTGAGGGCTTTCTTTAATGAAATTGTCACCCATACTTCTTTCAGGGAGACTATTTCACACAACACCTTTACAACAATTAAGTGGGTTCTAACACAAATCATGTAATGAATGGAATTGAAAACAAATAAATAGTAAAGAACATTACCCGTTGACAGCTGATATTACGCAGATCAAAATTGAGACTGGGTTTCCCAACTATTGAGACTGGGTTGTAGATGGTGCAACCCGATCTGGGATAGAAGAGAACAATCGGAAAGCACTTGAAGAAGAAGACTGGCAGGGGCACAAAAAAAGAAGGAAAAAATAATCAAAAACCATCCAATCAACACCAAATTTGAACATTCATGAAGGATTATAACTCAAACCCTAAAAGACCCATCTTACCGTTCAAAGAAGAAATTAGCGACGGCTAAGTGGCACCAAATAAGAGGGGTTCATCGGAGGCCGCTTTGTCGGGATCCACCTACAGGGAATTTCGATCGGTATTCTTCAAGGGACTAGGTTGCTCGAGGATGATGATGGTGGTGCTCGCGGATGCAAGATTGGACTGAGATGAGGTCGGCAATGGCAGCAGGATAAGCTCGGGTGACTTGAGTAAATTTGGTGAGTTTGGTTTTTGCAAACTTGCATGAATTCTGTGTGTGGATAGTCACGGGAAGAAAGGTAGAGTAGAGGGGTAGTGGAGGTGAGGCAACATATTTGATTTCTGAGTTTCAAGCTGGGTGTTTTCAAGTGAGCGCCTTTTTTGCGTTAAAAAATTTCATTTCAGCGCCTTTTTTTTCATTTGGCCTTTGTTGTATTTCACACTAACGACACTTTTACATATTCTGTCGACTAAGTAGTGGATAAAGTTTCAAAATCTCATTTTATCTCACAAATATGACCCCTTGCAAGACGGTTTTAACAAAACTGACGTTTGGAAAATTTGAACGACGGTAATACAATAAAACGTCGTCTGGTTAGTGTCGTCTAAGGACTTTTTTGTACTAGTGTTACTTGTGACAAAAAAAAATGTATGAAGTGCTTAGGAAACCGCTACTACCGTTCAATTGGTTTCTATGAAATTGTTTCTTGGAAACGCGGAGCAACCTGAGCCAACGCACACGGTGGGCGGGTGGAGTAAGTGAGAGCGTATTGAAAGGTTTGTTTTGACGACACAACATAAAGTGGCCTCCATCTTCGTTGAAGGGTAAAGTTCTTGATGAAGGAATTAAGGAAGCAATGACGAATCTAGAAGAGTATTTTAGTGAAGGCGAAATAAGATAAAAAATAGTATAATTCAACGGAGCTTTACATATAGAGACAAAAACATATAATATATTCAAGGAACTCCACTAATCTTTAAACTTTTCAAGAAGAGACAAAAACAAAAAACCAACTAAAACCAAGACCACAAACATGGAAACAATTTTTTAAAATACCATCCATATCCCTAATAGTTATGTTAGTTAACAGAGCCCAACGCACACAATTTCAACAAAACTACATACATGACATTAGCCCGACCCGCTCCTCAACCATTTTTGCAGAATCAGTTTTAAATATATGTAAAATCAGTTTTGTATACTTTTTAGTTGAACTAGTTTTTATAGTTTTAGTAGAATCAGTTTGTATACTTTCAGCAAAACTACATACATGCCATTAGCACGACCCGCTCCTTGACCATTTTTGCATAATTAGTTTCAAATATATGTAGAATTAGTTTTGTATACTTTTTAGTAGAACCAATTTGTATAGTTTTAGTAGAATCCGTTTGTATACACTTTCAACAAAACTACATACATGCCATCAGTATAACCTCTCATCGACCATTCTTGCAAGAATTGGCGAAGCTCACAACCTTCAATACTCGTTGAATTAATCTTGAAAAATGTGAAGCTTAGGAATTCAACACTCCTATCTATTCAAGGCCAACAACTATAAAAACCATGAGTTTCGGTCATTTCTACAGCAAAATGACTGATCAATAATTTTCAAAACAAGCTTCGCATACCTACTACCTTCATAGATCAAAGCCACACAACCAATTGTAGATACAATGGTCTAACTCACGAAGGCAACCACACCTTTAGCAACCTGATCTTGTTGACTTGTATTATGATTCCTACAGTTGTGGGATTCCTACCCTATTTGGTTTCCTAGTTTAGAATGTAATTATTCTTTCATGCATTATGATAGGGTTGTATATGGTTGTATATATACCTTTGAATGAGATGAATACAATATCATTGAAAAGCATTCTTTCTTCTTGGCACCAGAGCCTAGTTAGAAAAAAAAAAAAGGAAAGAACCGAACCCTAACTGAGTTTGCTGTGCTCAGCACAATTTCACTGTGCTTCTGATCCGAAGGTTTTTTGTCTACCAGACCCTCATATATTGCAGTGAGCGACATCGAGTCGTTACTACCCAATATCTGTCAGCCTAGTTTCAGCGCTGCCCAGATTCAACGCTGCCCAATTTTGTTGCTGCACAATTTCCTTGATGCCCAGATTCAACACTGCCTGGGTTCTATTTGTTTTTTTTTTCCTGATTCCATATTCTCACCATGCAAGTTCTATGCTATACCGATATTAAGACCGATGGCTGAAGAAAAAGGGGCCGGTTCTGAGATAGTTCCTGCTACTACTCCAATTATGGTGTAGTATGAGAATTCAAGCTTTAATATTGGTATGCTATTGGATGAGAAGAACTATGATTTATGGGCTCCTCTCATTCAAATCCATATCGCTGGAAGGAAGAAGATGGGATATCTTCGTGGGTCTATCAAGGCACCTAACGAAGACGATCCTAAATATGATGATTGGTTCTCTGAAGATCAAAAAATTAAGAGTTAGCTTCTGTCTTCAATGAAGCCTGAGATTATGAAACGGTACATTCGGTTATCTACTTCGAAGGAAATTTAGGACTCTCTTAAGGCAACCTACTTTGATGAGAATGATGAGGCTAGAATTTATTGTTGAACCATAAGGCATCACGTCTTCGTCAGAATGGCCGACCGTTGGCTACCTATTTTGGGGAGCTAACTAAGATTTTCCAAGAATTGGATCACTTTTATAAAGTATCCATGAAGTGCGAAAACGACATCAAAGTGTTTCACAAATCCATGGAGAGACAACGAGTCTATGTGTTTCTTGGTGGTCTCTATGATGTGTTTGATCAAGTTCGTGGAGAAGTGTTGAGGAAGGATCCTCCGCTTGGGCTTCAGGCTTCTTATGCATATGTTCGCCAAGAAGCCGATCGAAAGGAAGCAATGAAGATTGAGGTTGACAATAGTGAACCCGCTGCCATGGTAGCAAAGGCTCGTGGATCATCCTCTTGGTCTAATCGAGACGGGTCACAAAACCGGTCAGGACAAACTAGCCCGAGCCAGACAAGCAGGGATCGGCCCCAAGGTAAATGGCCACACTGTGGCATGACCCAAGAGTCAATGTTTTAAGCTGATTGGATATCCTGAGAATTGAGATAAGACATGTGATCCTCGGTACAACAAATCTCGAGCCTCCGTTGTAGAAACCAAGAGTGATTTTGACCATATAGTGGACAAGGCATCTACCATGATTGTTGCAGCAGGGAATGATGGTAAGGCACTAATTACCTCTACTTCTGTTATGAATAATACATGGATAATTGATTCCGGAGCTACTGAACATATGACTTGTGATTCTAGACAAGTTCCATCATTAAAAAGCTCCACACAAATCGTCGTCAATGTTGCTAATGGTAATGACGTCCCTGTTATTGGGGAAGGCACTGTTTCCCTTTTTGATACCAGGAAACTTGACACTATTCTTGTGGTTCCCTCACTGAATTATAATCTGTTATCCATTGCCCAAATAACCCTTGCCTTACACTGTTTGGTTATTTTTTGGCTCTATTTTGTGTTTTTAAGGACATCCGAACGTGGAAGACGATTGGTTGTTGACACACCCCGCCCTTAAAATCCACGTGGACACCGAGATTAGGGCGTGTTGGCCGACACTTGTAAGTGACGAAGCCATAATAATCATGACAACGCTTGTTTAAAATAAACTCAATAATAATTAAGTTCAACATGCACAAGGTTCATAGCGTTTAAGAGTAAACAACGGATTAAAAGTCTAAAATCAATCTCTTAAAATCTTATCCACAACATGAATGGATATTATTAAGAAACTGAAAGAAAGATAAATCCCTACATTGTCGGGAAGAGTTCAGAGCTGCCAATCAAATACCTCGATGTCACCTGATGCACCGCTACTAAGTCCTGAAGGGGGAGCAAAACAAAAAATGTGAGTGGACGAAAAAATAATAAAGTTTTCTAAACCCTTTTCTCTTTTCAACATATTAACCCCTTGTTGAAAATCAGTATAGGTGTAAAATCATACTACCATAGTATATGTCAAATCATACTTTATATGTATAACTGAAAAGTAGATCTCAAAGTATAATTCGTAAAGAACCATTTATATTTCCAAAAGTCATACCTCAAAATAGATCCATAAGTATAATAAAGAAAACCAACACAAGGTATATGTGTAATCACCCATGTACGTGTTGAGGAACCTCATCCCAATCCCCGTACAAGCACTTTACATTATCATTCCATTTGTACTCCTAGTACCACACACATGTAAGCACTTGCGCTATCAGCGCGTCACACCCGAGTCCTTACGTTGTGGGGCCTTTCCCCAATAATAATCATAAACGTAAGACAAGCTTACACTAAGGTATTTACCAGACAATACCCCTAGAGTATAGTGCGTGTGACCCAAACATGTGAGATTTGTCCTACGGCCGTGGGACGGTACTACAACGTAGTGAAAGCATACCAAGTGTGTTTGAAAACATACATATATACATCATGTGTATAAATAAAGAATAACTTAGACTTTGTAATTTCACAATTTATTCAAACGTTATATAAGTAGAACAAATATCAATATCCTTATGCATATCCAAAATCATGTTCCAAAACTATTTCATAGTATATGTAATCATGCTTCAAAAATCATTTAAAACATGTATATATATAAATACCATAAATATTTCAAAGCATAAAAACCATTTATTAAAACCAAAAGTCCACTCACTAGTTCTCGGGAGTATAATCCTCCTCAGTGTTGCGTTCCTCGAAGTGCCTAGTCATAGGATGACCTATTTAATATTAGGGAACAATATTAAAAACATCCCTAAAATGAATAATAATAACCCTTTAATAAAAAGAAACTAAAAATAATATTATTTTAGCGAAAACGGGCTTGAAAAATGATTTCCGGGACCCGAAACCTTCTCGCCGACGTGCACTGCCGCCAGCGCCGCCTTGCGCCGGGAAACGGTCGGACGCGCGGCCACGCGCCGGGAGAAGCCTACCGTCGTGCTGCTGACGTCATCTCCATTAACTTTAACGGCGTTTAGTTAAAGGTAACGGACTTCCTAACGGTGCCGTTAAACTTGACGACGTCAGTTAAGGTTAATGGAATATACCTGAACTGACGGAATATGATGACGCCGTCAGGAATATTTCGTCTCCTTCAACCTCTCGCTGGTCACCGGTCGCCGAAACCGCCGCTGGCCGCCGTCTGGTTCGCCGGAATCTGGAAAAATATGCCGAAATTGTCCAAAAACTTCAAAAATTCATATCTTCCTCGTTTCTCAACCAAATTCGACGATCCATATATCAAATTGAAGGTATTGAAGAGTAGAAAATTTTCATACCAAATTGGGGCTGGAAAAATGGTCGGAAGTGGCCTGAAATTGGCTGGGAATTCTCGGACAAACCCTAAATCCGTTCTACTCCAAAATTGCACCAAAAATTACGTTCTTTATATGAAATTGAACTTATTCAATGTGATAAAACCAATGGAAATGGTTTCGAGGCTTACCTAGGCCGGGGTTGTAAGAAAGTTCGATGGACAGTTTGTCATTTCTGTTTCGATAACGATTTGGCCGATTTGGTTCGAGTTTAAGAATTCTGAAATCACAGTGTCGTCGAGAACGATGAGACGATCGTAATGGCTATGGTCTTGGGTGGTGTTTCGACGGTTTTGTGATAAACCCAATTCTAGGGTTTTTGTGTGTGTGTTTGTATGTTTGGCCGAGGGTGAGAGAGTGGGAGGGAGAGAGAGAGGGACAGCTGCACAGCAGCTAGGTCAAAACCCAATAAACCCTAATTAACTTACGGGCACAAAATTACTAAAATGCCCCTGAACTTTAAGGTTCCGTAAAATATTCATTTCAACTCCAAATTGTGTTCCGTCTGCGTCCATGTGTTCGTATCGACGAGTACTACTTGAATATGTAAAGAAAGTAATTTTCACATGTCGTTTAAAAAAAATCAACAAAAGTCAACATTTGTTCGCTAGGGGTATGTTGGTAATTTTACATGAAATTTTAGGACGGGTTGTAACAGTTGTGGTATTAGACGAGGGAAGCTGTATTACTTGGAGTTGACAACCAGTTGTTCTGGCTTGCTAACTCAAGCTCTTTCCTTTGATGATTCTCAAGGGGATACTAATAAAGTGTCAGACATTTGGATGTGGCACCGGCGCCTTGGGCATGCTTCTTTTGGTTATTTGCATAAGTTATTTCCTAGTTTGTTTGTCAAGAATGATGTTTCTCAGTTTAAGTGCGATGTTTGTGAAATGGCTAAGAGCCATCGAACTTCCTTTCCTCCAAGTTTAAATAAAAGTTCTGTTCCTTTTATAATTGTGCATTCTGATGTGTGGGGTACGTCGAAAATAGCTATCTTGGTGGTGCTCACTAGTTTGTCACTTTTATTGACAATTGTACAAGAATGACTTGGGTTAGTTTGTTAAAGTCGAAAAGCGAAGTTAGTTCGGCCTTTCAAAAGTTCCATAAAATGGTTGTTGTGCAGTACAACAAGAATATCCAGGTTCTTAAAAGTGAATATGGTGGTGAATATGTTAATATGGAACTTCGTTCCTTCCTTGAACTGCATGGTATCGTTCATCAGACCATGTGCATGTATACTCCTCAACAGAATGGGGTTGCCGAATGGAAAAATAGACACTTGTTAGAGATGGGTTGAAGCACTTACGTCTGCGGCCTATCTTATTAATCGTCTTCTTTATTAATCGTCTTCCTTCTCGTCCCATCAACTTCCATACGCCATTTCAGGCTCTCATGTCTCAGACAAGCTGTCCACCAACTCCAAACTAGTCGGTCTCAGGATGTGTCACTTTTGTTCATCTTCATCCTCCTTAACAGAATAATAAACTTGAGTCTTGAGCCCTCCGTTGTGTGTTTTTGGGTTATGCTACTACCCAGAAAAGATATCGGTGTCATCATCCTCCGAGTAAGAAAATGTTTGTCACTCATGATATTATTTTCCATGAGCAGGACATGTTTTTTGGATCCTCTGCACCCTCACTTCAGGGGGAGTACCGAGATAATGAAGTTCTGACCTGAGATAAAGTTTTTGTTACAAGACTTGGGGGTCAAACATGATCAGCCGATGTAGTTATTTTGTGACAATAAAGTTGCTCATTACGCAGTGCAACATAATAGGACCAAGCATGTAGAGGTTGACAGGTTCTTTATTAAAGAGAAGTTGGAAAGCAAAGTAATTGAGGTTCCTTCCATAGGAACTGAAGATCAAGTAGCAGATATTCTTACTAAGGCTGTTTCTAGGGACAAGTTCTCAAGGTTTCTAGACAAGTTGGGCATGTGCAACATCTATGCACCCACTCGAGGGGGAGTGTTGACTTGTATTATGATTCCTACAATTGTGGGATTCCTACCATATTTGGTTTCCTAGTTTAGAATGCAATTATTCTTTCCTGTATTGTGATAGAGTTGTATATGGTTGTATATATACCTTTGAATGAGATGAATACAATATCATTGAAAATCATTCTTTATTCTTGGCACCAAAGCCGAGTTAGAAAAAAAAGGAAAGAACCGAACTCTAACTGAGTTTGTTTTGCTCAGCACAATTTCGCTGTGCTTCTGATCCGAAGGTTTTTTGTCTACCCGTCCCTCATCAATTGCCACATAGATCAAAGCCACACAACCAATTGTAGATACAATGGTCTAACTCACGAAGGCAGCCACAACTTCAGCAACCTGATCTATAATTCAAAACCTTCAATTTCCAGCTACCTTTATCACACCTTTACGCTTCAGAAATCAGCCCCCAAAACCATGAATTTCATTCTTCCCTTCTAAAATCTGACATTTCAAACAGCAACCCCTTGCTCAAGCCTCCAGCTTCCATAGGTCTCCAATTGCAGAATGAATAAAAGAGCGAGCTTTAGCTCGCATACCAGCGGCTGTAAACCACAACCCCACCTTCAGCCCTCGGACTTTCTGCAACCTAGGCAGCCGCAACAGCCTCCAGACCTACAATGCAGAAGGCCACGAAGTTTCTTCAGACGTCGTAACCCAGACCCACTTCAAATCATCACCTTTCTGCTCCTTCCTGCAATCCAGCTATAGACCCACGAACCAGGACACGCAACTTCAGCAACACGTTCACTACATGACAGCGTTGTCATAGATCTGACGGCCCTGAGCTTCAAACTTCCGCAACTCGCCTGGGCCTGGAGCCTCAGCAAGCCCCCGAGCTTCAGCGAGGCCGACCCTCTTCGCGACCCAGCTGCAGACCCGTTTCAAATCTACAAGGTATTTTTGTAACTTAAAAGAAGCCCTGGATGTCATCTTTCACGTATATTAACTTTTGTTTCTCTTTGAAATATTTTTAAAAATTTATTTCAATTCAAAATTAAAATCTAAAAATATACCTAGTGTGTAATTTTTCTATAATTGAAATAGTAATTCGCATGCAGAAATAAATTTACATGTGAAAAATGAGTACAGTTACACAAATACAACACGGACTCAATTCATTTAATAGTGAAAGTGAAATTTAAAAAGTGAGTTGTTCTTTATAACAATTTTGTTCCTATCTTTTTAATATTAACAAAAACTAACCATAAAGTTACAAATTATTACACCATCAGTCCTTCTATTTGTCAAACTATGAAATTAACAAATGTTTTGTGGCATGACACTTTAAAGACCCAATCTTTGCTTAAATGGTAACAAGATTGATGGTCGGTTAGATTCATAGTTTGGTGATGGTAGGGAATCAATTCAGCATCCATATAAGAAAAAATGAGCACATAGTTAGACTATGGAGGGGCGTGTAAAGATTCCATATGGGTTAAAGTGTCATTGACTCTAAATCAAATTGGTGTAAAAGAATTAAGTAAAGAGAGTTGTTATCGTGTAACTTGCAACCAGTGCTAGTAAGAGGTTATTAAAAAAAATTTGCTAGTAAGAGCTTCTCCAACCGATATATAAAAAGGTCGAGATGCAATGGTAATGTTGATACTAAATTTCATCAAGGCAGACCAAATGAGCTCAAATAACCTCTGAAGTCCAAATGCCTAAAGAAGAGGAGAAATCCGTTAGACAACTGCTGAAAGAAGGTTGATAAGTTCATAACGAGTGATATGGTCAAGAGCATGTCCAATATCAACAAACCATCACGACACAGAGAATTCTTAAGCAATTGACTGCACTGAGATATTTGTGTCAGAGTTAAACCGAAAATATATTATTCAATAAAACCATACTAGTACAAATGATGAAAAGTTGGAAGCCAAAACAGACAAAAAAGGAGAAAGTTGAAGGATTATATGAGTCGAACTACACATAAGGCTTGGTCGTTAGATTACGATTGTAGTCTTACTCTCGTATCAGCAAAAGACGGTTAGAAAGAACCAAGACCCCAAAATTTAGTCGTGAACTACAAGCATAGGCTACTTCCTTCCCGCTAATAGCGATTAGAAAGAACTAAAGCACAAGCCACCATACCTTCTGAGGCTTTGCTTTGCCGCGGATCCACTCAGGTAACTCTGCAATAAAACGACTCCCCTAGCGCGCGTCCCCTCAAGCCCCTTTCAAGTTTAATAAAAAAATTGCATTTTTCTTGGAACATGAAAACCCATTACAACAAGAAAATAAGATAGTAAACTTCAACTAAAGAGATACATCAACAAAGAACTTAAGTCCTGAGAATGATATGCCGAAGCAAATTGAGGGACACCACCATGCGTAACTCAAGTGGTCAGCTTCATAATTCGTTAGAGAGTCCGCAACTCTGTTACCTTCCCGGAAAATGTGTGATGTTAGAACCAAATTTTCACACCACCGTGTGTGAAGGAGCACTTTGATCGTCCACCTATAAGAAAGAACAAAGAAACCGTGAAACCCTTAAGGTACTAATATGATACCGGTCAAAAATTCTTCGACGGTCAAGTGAGTACTTATCTCTCATTTTCTCGACGTGGAACTTATCTCTCAACACCTCCCATCCTACACTCCGAAGAAAAAACAAAAATAAGTACTGTATGTTGGTTCACGGGCGGGCTTTGATGTACTTCAAGTGAGTACTTACGCAGTCAAGACTTGAATTTCAGTTTTCACAATAATGTAGTAGCTATAATCCAACAAATATGGCGACCAAGTGGAGTTTTTGGGATCGAAATTTCATTTTTTATCCCATATAAAGCTAGGTTCACTACCAAAAATTATTCCTATATAGGCATCGGCTAAAAATCGATGCCTTGCACTTATAATAACTGAGGCTTTGGCCGGTGATGCCTATTACATATATAATAGGCATCGGTTTTTAGACACAATGCCCACTCTATGATCAACATTGTTTTTTGTGGGACAATTGATGCTAATGAGGGATCGTATACTCATTTTGTGTAATACCCCGATGCCTAATGTCGCTATAGCTTCAGTAATTTTAATGAAACTGCCCAATGCCTAATGTCGTTATAGCTTCAGTAATTTTAATGAAACTGCCCGATGCCTATAAGACATCATTTTTTTTCTTTTATCAATTAATGTTGTCATGACAAATTGTTCAACAAAATGCTCTTAATAGAAATCAAATTTCATTGATACTAGTTACATTGACACTAGTTACAGGTTACAAAAATTTTCGATAAACATATTTCAAAACACCTATATATACAACTTACTAATATCATACTTAGATTAAATTTCGTCAAACGATTACATAGATCAAAATTCTCATTTCCTATACAAGTATATTTGAAACACCCTACACTATAACTAAATGGCTTCACACACAATTACTAAAAGTGTCAAAATGAGCCCAACCAATATTTAAATTAAATACCATTTTCCTGCAATCCAAAGAACAAAAAGAGAGGATCAGATTATACATTTGTTAATATCAAAGCGTAAATGAAAAAAATACCTTGTTGGCCACATAATTAGTTGTTTAATATTACAAGGAACAAGTGCGTCGCTTCTTCAGTTCAACCTTTACACCACAACAATAAATCCCACAAAGAAAATCAAAACTTATGGACAATTTTCCAAAAGAAAAATCAATATTAACATCCCATTTGATCACACACTAAACCAAACATAGATTCATAATAGAAATTCTAAAACAATGAGCATACCAAATCGAAAAACTAAAATTTCAATACGAAGCTTCGGATATCTTGACTTGCTCAGATCGAAATCATCTGCAAATTCTATGAAAATTAATGACAACTGAGTGCATATAAAAGAGGTCAAAATCAGAAAGCAAAACCATAGCCGATCAGAATAGCCGATCAAAACTTGATGAAACCAACCTATGAGCTCATAACCACATGCATCTTCACCTAAATGAAATAAAAATACTTAATTAGAGATTCTAAACAAAACAAAATCCTCACCTTGTTTGGAAACTCATATCCCGTTAGTAAGTGATTTGTGGATCTAAGAAAGATTAACCCAAAACTAAAACAGAAATCAAACAAATACAATAAAATTTGAATTCGAACAAGAAAATTGGGGATTAGGGTTTTACCAGTTCGTACATAGGTTCATTCAGGAACCGCAATGCTCGTATCGGTCGGACCAGGGCTTTTCCTCTGGCCAGAACTTTCCTCTCCATAGCCCTGCACAAAAATTAAACAAACCCAGAAAAAAAAAAAAAAACTCCACATATTTCAAACCATCTATAGACTACTTACTAACATCGGACTTATATATAAGAATTCTCATTTCCTATATAAGTAAATCTGGAACAAAACATTTGACAAAAAAAATTTGGAACAACATACTCTATATAACCAAATAACATTTGCCTCCTACAAATTCTGTCAAGCTTTACCATTGAATCTTCACCCACCTAACCCACCTAATAGCAAAATTAGAAAAGCCCAGTCAAGGATATTGCAATTAAAAAGTGACAATAGAAATTGAAAAATACAATTAATCCCAAATGAAAATTACAAATAATCAAAACCAATGAGAAACTGCAAAATTAAAGCAGACATAAACATAAACCTTTTGTTTCCGGATCTGGGAGTATCTCACCCTTCACCTTCTTTTAGGGGATTCTAGACCCCGTTCTTGCCGATCTCGTTCTCTTTTGGGGTTGGGCTAACTGCGTCATACTCGACGTCGGCAATATTTTTTTTTTTTTTGAAAAGGAGACAGAAGTGTACCTAAGAGAAGGAGATCTGACGATGAAAGAGCAACTACGAGGACAACCGAGAACATCTGAGATCTGAGATGGTGGCCATGACGGATCGATGGAGAACATATGCAATGGTGGGTCCAACGATATAGAGAGCGGCTGTGAAGGGAGAGGGGATGTGGTGGTTGCGGAGAGTGGCAAAGATAGAGGACTCTAGATCTGGGAGTAGGCTACGGTGCTCGCAAGCATTGGATGCTCACACTGATCTCACCGTTAAAATGAGAGAAAAGGGAGAAAATGTGAGCATCCAATGCTTGCGAGCACTATAGCCAACCTCCTGGATCTGAAGGACAAAGATGATGATGCTGAAGAAGAGAAGGCGGGGGGTTTTTGTTATAGGCATCGGTTGCCTATCTCATTAAAATAGAGAAAAATGAAAAACAAAACAAAAAGGCTTCGGTTTTTAGGACTCTTCCGAAGCTAAATCATGGAATAAAGGCATCGGCGGGATGAGTGGTGATGCCTTTTAATTTTTAGACTACAGTAATTATAAATACGATGCCTAAATTATTTTCAGCATCAGATTTAGTTTTTTCGGATGCCTATTAAGTGTTGCCTAAAGCAAGAATTTTGGTAGTGGTTTTGCCTTCTTGCTTTCTTGCATTTCCAAAATGCTTCTGATCCACAATGCGTGTAAGCTTCATCAGCTGATTTTGCTTCTTGAGAATATGTCACAGCAGGGAAGGGGCAGTGCAGGTTGAAACAATGCAACCATGGTTGTGCAAGTGGTAGTGGCGTTGTGCCTAATGCTTCACCTGGAATATACACATGCTGCTACTCAGACTGTAGGAGACTCTGGTGGGTGGACCTTCAACACCGATAGCTGGCCAACAGAAAGCACTTTAGAGCCGGCGATGTGCAATGTACGTTTTATCAAGTGCTATTGTCAAAAGTAAATTATTTACTTCGTTTTTTGTTTATGCTAATGATTTTTTTGAATCCATTCACTTTTTATCATATTTCAAAGTGTAAATTATCGATTTGGTCCGTGAATTATTATCAGAGTGAAAATTAACACTTTAAACTATTTGTTTGGAAAAATAAGTCCTTGAACTCATTAAAAATTGTCAATTTCCACTGTTGTTAGGTTCAAAGCTATTCCATCTAATATGTTGTGACCTGCACATTACCTATAATCAAACATAGTTTCACTGCGATAAGGTACAGAAAGTTGGGGTTGACACGCCCCGAAATCGGACACGCCAGGTGTCGGGAAGTGCTGGGCGACACCTCGTGAGGTGACGAAAGCCATTTAGGAGAATTTAGGAATAATTAAAGGAAATTGAATTAAATAAAGGTCAGAGTAAATGATACAAAAATAATTACAAGTATAGAGATTCCTACATTGTCATACCACCACGTCTTGACCTCGATAGCTCCAATCCAACTAATCTTGGAGGGGCGCAAAACATAAAACGGTGAGTGGGTCAAAAAGCAAAGTTTGATAAAACCTTTGTTTTCAAGAGTCTACTAACCCCTCGCTGGACAACAAGTATAGTTTTTTAAACATGTCATACCCTCTGGCATGAACCTCAAAATACTATAATAAAAATATACGGGTACTCCCCGACAATGATTACTGACATGCTCACCCATATGTAAACACACAAGTCCAAGTAGTAAACTCGAACTTGAGGCTAGGCTATATAAGTCATACGCTAAGTACTACAATGACGAGGTCTAACGTAAGCGTTGTGCACAAAGTGCGTCACACAAGTTGTTGCCTAGTGCAGCCTAGAGCAGGCTAGCGACCTACAATGGATCCAAAGCTGCGTAGCGGTGCTGGTAGTGACTACTCCAAGCGTCAAGGCTAGTCCACAGCCACAAGACTAAGTACTAGTACTTGGGGTGTTATTCATCTACGGCTGAGCAACGGTACAAAACATGTATGGCAAATAATATGAACGTTCTACCTCCAACAAACGTATATGATGAGTTATGCTAACGAGTTTAAAAGCATTGAAAACCATACGTACATATACATTTATCAAAACAAAGACCCACTCACTCACAGCAGGTAGTAGGGTCGTATTTTGTGTCTTAGGTAGGCTAGGTGCGTCCTTTGGATAAGTCTCACCTATATGAGATATCCTTTGTAATAATGATTAAACTCATAAAGGTTACTAATTAACTAATTAATTACACCTATCCCTTGTTTGCTCAACACGGGAGGTCCAAAACACCTCGAAAAATACCATACGTATTGCCCACTAGGTAGTACGCGTCGTCAAGTCGCCTCGCGAAAGCAGATCAAAAAATGAGGCTCACGCGCGGCCCCACGTGCGGCTCAGCGCGCGGGAAGCCGCGGCTCCACGCGCGAGTCGGCCGATTCGGTTGCGCGTCGGCGCGGTCTAAGCCGTGTGACATCATCGCCCGACATCGGCGGTCTGGCTTCGGTTTCTTGCGTCATCAGCCCCGGCGTCACACAGGCGGTCTGGGCCGGTTTCTTGTGTCAATGTTTGGTCACCTCTGGTCTTTTTCAGTCAGCCAGGAATTTTGGCCGGTTTACGGAAAATTTTTAAAGCTCAGAAACTTTCTTCATTTCTTGGCCAAATTTTACATTCTACATATCAAAATGAAGCTAGGAACAAGGAGAATAGATTGTACCATTTTGGGGGCCAAAGCGCGGCGCCGAAAAATGTAGATGAAGCCACGGGTCCAACATGCCGATCTCCAAATCCAGGCTCGATTCGAGGTCTAGGGACTTCCAAGGTTGAATGGTGGTGGTTTTCGAGGACCATTGAGCTTGGAAATCACCGGTAAAGTCGACAAGAAAACTCCTCGGGTTCACTTAGGAGTTCATGAACCTAGGGGTTCTGGGTTACAGACGGTTTTCAAGCTTTGGACTCGTAGGTGATGATTTGAAATGGGTGAAGTTCTTTGGTTTAATTTGCAAGAGTTGGTTGGGCATGGAAGCGCTCGGGAGAAGGAAAAGGGCGTGGGTGTGTAGAGAAGAAGAAGAAGGCGAGGTGAGTTGCGGAAAGAAAAGCACGGGCCGGTGAGACGAGGAGAAGTCAACGGAGCCGGGAGACAGGCCACATGGGCCAACAAAAAGGTTGGGCCTAATTATTGCCAGCTTGATCCAAACAAAATACGAACGTCGAAGGATGAACGCTCGTAGAATAATCATTCGGATTTGAATGACGTCCGATTCGCGCCTACGCGTTCGTAATAGCGAGCACATCAGAAAATACCAAGGAAAGGGTCGTACGAGTTACGGCCTTAAAAGTCAACCGAAGGTCAACAGGGGCATTTTTGTCATTTCCACTGTGCAGAATAAAATAATGATATTTTCAAAACGGGTTGTAACAATCTACCCCCCTTATAAAAAATTTCATCCTGAGGTGCCATAAAATTTGAGGTAGATGAGAGTACTAAACTATTTACAGATTACGTCTCCCCAAGTAGCTTATACAGAGACTTTAACAGATTAGTTTGTTTTGTTCCTCAGACCTTCTCCTTCCGGTCGAAATTGTTACCGATTTTCGTCATAACTCAAATCGTCGTTAAGCTCCAAATTTTGTGTTTGAATGACATGAGAGAGAGATCGGACATATCTACATAGCATAGACATATGGAAGACATTATGAACTCTCGAAAGTTCGGATGGTGGATAGAGCGATAGGCAATTGTCCACTACTCACTCGATAAGGCGATAAAGCTCGATGTAATGGGAACTCGGCTTCCCGTTGTGCCTCGAATGGCGACATGCCAATACTCGAGTGATAGGCTGTTGTTACGAGTAGCTCCATCAAGGATAGGTGTTCTGTCACTTGTCGGCCCCGAAGCCGAAGGATTGAGGACCTCGGCATGTCCTCGAGTTTGAATAGTTCTTTCGGATTAGTCGTCGGAGTCGAGGATGGTAGGCAATGCGCCGGTAGTTGTGATCCCAGCCGCGTTGTAAGCGGCTCTCCCGAAGCTTGAGTGAATGCAGGATCACGATGTGGCTCTTGACTTGGACACCATGGTGCTTAAATCACGATGATAGAGTCGGGCTAGACGATCGAAGAATGATTCTCACGAGCCGGCCCGAGAAGTGTGCGATTCGGTGAGTTGGTCGGCAATCACCCAAATGTAGTCATAGCCTCCCACGTGTGCAAGGTAATTTGTACACGAAATCCATGATGATGTTCTCCCACTTCCACTCGGGAGTAGGAAGTGGTGCGGTAGCCCCAAGGTTTCTTTCACTCCACCTTGACACTGCCGGACAAATCGGGCATCAATTTGATATACTACGCAATCTCTTTCTTCATTTCTAGGCCAAAGTAGAAATTGCCAGAAAGGTGCTTATGGCACGTCATTGTCTTTCAGGATGCATAAACGTAAGGCTGAAATGTGTGCCTGCATCCAAGGGATCTCCTTCTTCAAGTCTTCGTCATTAGGCACGTACATCCGTTCGCCTTGCGAAGTAAGCGAGTCGAATTCCCGGATTCATAAATCTCCTCTGCGTAGTTTAGGATGCGCATGCATAAGTCTGAACAATGGAATTGTTCCGAGCATCACGGGAACACGATCCAAGAGTGCGGTCAAGAGGAACATGGGCGATAAGAGTATTCGGTCGTATAGGAGAGGCTTCAGGGCGGCGTCATTACTACGTTTTGCACGACAGGGTGGAGTATTCAATGGTGCAATCGTGGTGTTCATCAACTTTCGACCATCTCAGTTGCACAAGTTGGGTCTCTCAGGAAAAGATGCCCGGCTACGGTGGTGAGGTAAAGATGCACGTCTCAACATGAGATAGTGTCGCCAAATCTTATAATGGTACGCAAGCTCGAATCATGGGTAGGATAGTTCATCTCAGTATAGGTTTTATTTGTCACGGAGGCATAAGTGATTACCCTTCCATGTTGCATTAGCACGCGACCCGACCCCAGTTCGGTGACGCTTCTTTTGTGATCTACGTAGTTTGTTGTCGTCGGGAAGTGCTAATGCGAAGCATGGGTAGGAGTAGTAATTGAAATTTGTTAGGCTTTGGCTTTCATGATCGTCGTCCATTACAAATTTAATATCCTTCACAGTAAGTTTATGAGGTAGGGCTATAGAGAAAAGTCCTTCAAGCGTCGGTGTGCTCCAGAGCGAGTCCAAAGAAAACTTAGGATCTTCGGAACATTAGGTGCTCCTAGTTCTCCACCGCCGGCAACCACGGGGATGGAACAAGAATACTATCTGCGAAATCACGTGTCCCAGAAAGACACATGATCGAGGTCGGAATTGGCATTTGCGAAACTTGGCATAAAAGTGATTCTCCCTTAACTTCCACCAGACCATGCACAAGTGTTTAGCATGATCGGCTTCATTCTTGGAATACACCAAGATGTCATTAATAAAAGCTATCACGAACTGTCGAGATACGGGCGAATACTCGATTCCTCGGGTGTCAAAGTTGTTGGCGTTGATCGGCCCGAAGGCATCACGAAGGCTTCGTAGTAGACGCACGAGTCTCGAATGCAATTTTTGTGCACATTGTCATTTCTTGATCTTTAGGCGATAATAACCAGGACCTCGGATTGATCTTGGAGAAAACCCCAGGTGCACCTCGGGTGGTCAAAGAAATCATCAATTCTAGACGGGATAACGGTTTTTAATCGTCATGACTCTCGTGCACATAATCAATGCGAATCCTTAAGTACTATCGTTGTTGATCAAAGCAGGTCCGAGCTCCCAGGTAAGTGCTAGGAGTGAAAGAAATATGATTATTAATTGATCGAAAAGTCAAGTCTCCATGCCCGTGCCTTCACTGTAGTGGTGAGTCTATGGCTGTCCATCGTTGATTACCTTGTTGTGCGGGGAATTCCATCCAAATTTGGTGTGATCGGCGTCGTTCGTTTCACTAACAAAGTCTACTAAAGTTCCCTCGTCGATACTCGAAAACGAAAGTTCGTTACAAAGGTCAAAGCACTCAGATGGTTGATACATCACGGCAAAAGTCAAAAGCTGAAGTTGTAGTCATTTACGAGTCACTAGCGGATAAGCGATCTGCAGGTCGCCGAAGAATTTAAAGATGCTGCACACACTCTAGTGGGAAGATGATCGATTTGATGGCAAAAAGTCATTGGTGAGAAAGAAAATGTTGACTCCGGAATGCACGTAGAAGATTACCAAACGTTCGAAAGTTTGAGTCATGACAAAACACAACCGCCGAAAAGACTCACGTAGTTGGATAAGCGTCTCTAAGTAGAATTCTGCCTCGGTGGTTGAAAGTGATGGCTACAAAGGCGGCGAAAAATTTCTACCAAAAAGAGTCGGTTTACGGTCATCGAAAGTCATCGAAGTCGTGACGTGCGGAAAGTATATTGCAAAGAAATCCCACGGTGATAATTTTCCACGTCAGAAAGAAATGGAAAGTGGTTGAGATGTCCGAGAGGATTTCCGTCTCAAGTTTCCATCTGTAACAATTTAATTACCCAGTTGACGTACTCGACGATCGCCAATTACGGCCACACTAAGTTGAAATCGCGCCTAGTCGAACAACATTAGATGTCTAGCTTGTCATCCACCGAGGTTAAAATTAAACCGGTTAAAGTCTAAAAACGTCTCAGTGATTTGGGGTTTGTGAAACTAAGTCTCACCCGAATTAATTCTACTTAAAACTAATCGGACACGAAAATTAGTAACAAGCTCAAAGTCGGCATTTACGCTAGCGTCGTTCCCAAGAAGTACTTGATGAAAAAATAGTCCGTTTGTACTAGCGACACCAAACTTGTAAATATGAAACACAATACTTGAACCGATTTCTCGATTCAGTCACGATTCGGCCCATGAGTTAATAAGGAAAACATCTAACGTCACACATAATGTCCAAGTTCCACGTCATCTCAAACTCAGGTCATCCAGGAGTTGGCTCTGTGAAAGTTCTATGCGTGTGAAAAAATAACAACCCAAATTGAGTCACACTCGGAAAAACTACCCAAAGCTGCTCATTCGGTGATGTCGGGTGGCATGACGGTAGAAGAATTTAGAACTAGTCGAGGTGGCATTTAGTGAGCGCCCGAAACGGACACCTTGGTGTCGGAAGTCTTGTGGAGCACCTCGTGAGGTGATGGCCATTTAGGAGAATTTAGGAATAAGTAAGGAAGTGAATTAAATAAAGGTCGAGTAGAGGATACAAAAATAATTCTGTTATAGAGATTCTACATTGTCCTTACCACAAGCGTCTCGATGCCGATGGCTCCAATCCAACTAATCCTGGGGGTGCAAAACATAAACGGTGAGTGGGTCAAAAAGCAAAGTTTAATAAAACCTTTGTTTTAAAGAGTCTACTAACCTCATTGGAAAACAAGTATAGTTTTGAAACACGTCATACCCTCGGCATGAACCTCGAAATACTATAATAAAAATATATGGGTACTTTAGACAATGATTGCGGCTATGCTCACCCATATGTAAACACGAGAGTCAAGTAAGCTAAACTACGAGGAACAAACTAGGTATATAAGTAATACGGGTGAGGTACTACAATGACCTTGAGGTAGCAGCTAGCGTTATTGCACAAAGTGCGTCACACAAGTTCGAGATTGCCTAGTGCAACCTAGGGCGACTAGTACTACAATGGATCCAAGGCTTGGTAGTGACTACTCCAAACGTCAAGGCTAGTCCTGGCCACAAGACTGAGTACTAATACCTGGAGTGTTATACATCTACTGATAAGCAACAATATAAAACATGTATGGCAAAATAATACGAATATTCTACCTCCAACAAACGTATATGATATGAGTTATGCCGACAATTTAAATAAAGCATTGAAAACCATACGTACATGTACATTTATCAAAACAAAGACCCACTCACTCACCTGTAGGTAGTCGGGTCGTAGCCCCCGTGTCTTAGGTAGGCCCGGTCGTCCTCTGGATAAGTTTCACCTATATGAGATATCACTGTAATAATGATTAAACTCATAAAGGTTACTAATTAACTAATTAATTACACCTATCCCTTGTTTGCTCAACACGGAGGTCCAAAACACCTCGAAAAATACCATACGTACTACCCCTAGGTAGTACGTGTCGTCACGAGTCACCTCACGAAGACGGAATCGAAAAATGAGGCTCCACGCGCCCCCACGAGCGGCTCAAACGCGGGAAGCCGCGGCTCCACGCGCGAGTCAGCCGAACTGGTCAACGAGCCGGTCAACGCTGACGTCAGCGCGGTATGAGCCGATTGCTGGCGTAAACGCTGGTTTGAACCGGTTTGCTGACGTCAGCGCCGGTCACCTCTGGTCTTTTTCCTGTCGCCGCCGGCCGCCGTCGACGTTGCCGGAATTTTGGCCAGTTTCTAGAAAATTTTTAAAGCTCCAAAACTTCTTCGTTTGTTGGCCAAATTTTACGTTCTACATATCAAAATGAAGCTAGGAACAAGGAGAATAAGATTGTACCATTTTGGGGGCCAAAACCTGGCCAGAGCTAGCTGGAAAATGGAGATGAAGCCACGGGTCCAAAATGCCAATCTCGAAATCGTTGTTTCCAGGCCATTCCCAGTCATCCAAGGCTCGATTCGGGTCCTAGGGACTTCAAGGAGTTGAATGGTGGTGGTTTCGAGGACCATTGAGCTCGAAATCGCCGATAAAGTCGACGAGAAAACTCTCCAGGTTCGCCGAAGTTCATGGAACCTGGGGGTTCTTGGGTTCTAGACAATTTTCAACTAGGCTCATGGTGATGATTGGAAATTGGTGAAGTTGCTGGTTTAATTTGCAAGAGTTGGTTGGCCATGGAAATGGCTTGGGGAGAAGAAAAAAGGGCCATGGGTGTGTAGAGGAGAAGAAGAAAGTGAGGGTGAGTTGCAGAGAAAAACACGGGGAGGACAGTGAGACAGGGAGAAGTCAACAGACAAGGAGACAAGGCCACATGGGCCAATAGAAACGTCGAAGGATTAACGCCCGTAGAATAATCATTCAGATTTCGAATGACGTCCAGTTCGCGTCTACGCGTTCGTAATGACGAGCACAACAAGAAAATACTAAGGAAAGGGTCGTACGAGTTACGACGCAAAAGTCAACCGAAAGGTCAACCAGGGGCATTTTCATCATTTCCCGCTTCCGGGAATAAAATAATGATATTTTTCGAAACAGGCTGTAACAGGGGTTCCGCTATAAAACCAATTGACAATATGAGAAGTAGCCCAACCTACTTCTAAGCCCATGCAAGATCTCTCCTCCCATCAATGTGAGATTCATTCTCAACACACCTCCTCCCGTGTGGCGAATTTTCAAGTCTAACACGTGGACAACACAAATCAGGTGACATAGAATATGTGTGGCCGTTGAACTTCACACATGGCACAACTTGTTCTAATACCATAAAGAAAGTTAGAATTCCACCATAAAACTAATTGGCAATATGAAGAGTAGGTCAACTTATTAACCCATACAATGTCTCTTTTCCCATCAATATGAGATTCATTCTCAACATAAAAGTTCATGTCTTCATGAGCGAGTATATGTATTACTCTTCAAAGTATGTCACGTGAAAATCACATGGTGTAAATTGATGAATAATTGCCTTTAACCAAACTTTGATGTGACATGCGTTTAACCAAACTTTGATGTGACATGCCTAAAATGCGCCATGTATATATTTTGCAGCGCAATTAATTGTTAATTACTTTAATTTGTTGTAAATTAATTATTGCAGTATTCAACTATAATCCAAAACTTCACAATGTGGTAGCTGTGGACAATTAATGGTGGGTACATCAGCGCGCTACACAACTCCGAGTGGAGAAAAAGTCTTTAAATCCGGCAAGGACAGAGTAAGGCTAGGGAGGGGACAAAACTACTTCATATGCAGTTTTCCAGGGCATTGTGAGTCTGGGATGAAGCTTGCTATCAATGCTGTCTAGAAATTATTCATATATCTATGTATGTATAATATGCATGTATTGTATGCATGTGTATTAATTGGTTGGATCAACTGGCAACTTGGTTCGAACTTCTAATTGCCAATTATTTATAAAAATATATGCTTCTTTGTCACTCTTTTGTCTTAGACCACCAAGCTCACAAACTTGCATTAGACTTTGTTTCTATTCTGCTTTGCAAATGTATCTTCTGATTGCTCGAACACGGTCCAAGTTACCATTATATTGTGGTTAAACTGTTTTCTTACTAGCAGGCACGCATCCAGGGCTGGCTCGGATGAGCTATAACCCAACCGGGATTTGGGGAAAAAATGAAGTCTATACATACAAGCACGGAAGCCATGACTGGAGTGTCCTAGAGAAAGAAGAAATTTTTAGCTACGCAGCCTATTCAACCCATCCCAGCTCCACGCTCAGCACTCATCAGTCATCAGTCATCACAGTTTGCGTTCCCGCAGTTGCCGCTGCTACAGACGTTAGCGAGATATATTTACAGTTTCAGACGTATTATTACGAGAAAGAAGACTAAGCCCAATATGTTCTCGTTTCCGATTATTTGCTTTTGTTGAGACAGTGCGTCTCGTCATTAGGATCTCTTGTTAATTTGTATACTGCTTCTTAATTTGACACGTTGCATCCTTTAGTTAGACTGATTATAGCTAGTCCACATAAGATAACTAGATAATACTGCTAATAATTAAGTAAGGGTGCCTTTATATTGGCACCCAATTTTAAGTTCACCCCAAATAAAATTTTTGATCTCTAATATTCCTACTTTACCCCTGAAATAACTTAAAGAAAACCCATCATCTTCTCCATCTCAAACCACCCACCGGCAACCGTCCATGCACATCTCACTGGCGCCGTTGACACAAACTCCGGCGACGATCCCACTGTCATCGAATTCCAACACCAAAATTTTCTTTTGGCTATTTGTTTTGTTTTGGTTTATGGGTTCTTTGTGTTTTTGCTTATTTTTCGTGATTTTTAGGGATTAGGGCTAGGGTTAATTTGGGTATATGGTCCGTATGGATTGATTTGGTTGCAAGCAAGTTCTTGGCACCGCCATATCTTGTTGAAAACAGTGGTGGCCGACTTCGGAACGAACCGTGAATATCCAATGACAAACACAGAGAGAGAGAGAGAGGCGTATAGGAAAAACAAAGGAGAGGAGGGTAGGCATTCCAATGGGAACTTGGATTTGCCGTCGGTTTTTGAGAGAGTCGTCTCCGGCGAGGGTTGGTGGAGTGGTGGGATAGGGCAAATCGGTTGGGCAAGACGAGGCAGTTTCAGATAATTTTTTTATTCATTTTTTTAATTTTAAATTGTTTACTTGAAGTTTAATTTTAAAACTAAAGGTAAAGTAGAAAATTGAATAACAAAAATTTTGTTGGGTGAACTTAACTCAAACTTGGGTGCTAATAAAGGCACCCTTAAGTAATACTTCAGATTTTCTAGTCATTTTAATTTGAAAAATATCAAAAGAAAAGGAGATTGTTCTGAAGTTTTGATTGAGAAAAATTAGCTTAAAGTTTACCGCACCCTATTTGTTTATTTTGGATCCGTACCTGCTTACTAGCAAAAGAAAAAAAATATATTAGATAATGGATTTGCATACTTCACTTGTTAAGTGGGATAAATTTGTATGTGTACCCGAAACACAAAGTGATATATCGCGTATAATAATATAAGTGGACGACGTGATTGATATATTTCAGTTTAGGAGAAGGACTTGTATGAAATAGATTTATTGCCACGTGACATCATGTGCCAATAGTATAAAAACATGTGTTAGTTTTTTTTCACATATTATTATGTTATTGGCACATACGCCATCATACAAATTGTTCTCTCAGTTTAAGTATATTTCTCAATGTTTCCGAATACCCTAAAAAATCTCTAATTAATTGGAGAGAGGAAAGCTGGATTAATTAAGGATCTTTATTTCAAGCGACCAACAAGCGAGGTAGTTCTTCAAGTTAACCCTTCAAGCTAACCCTCACAAAGATAATGTAACATCCCGTAAAAAAGTTTGTTATAAAATAATTTCCGGAGGATATTTTGGACACCAGCGTGATTATTTTATACACGAGATCGTGTGATCTTACTGTTTTGGTGGGTGACTGTTATGCACTTGTAATAATGGGTCTTTACCCATCACCACACTCTGACTTCCGCATCCAACTCTATTTCTACTCACTTTTTCACTTATACATGCATAATTGGCTTTCGTCACTTAACACATGTCGCCCATCACTCCCCGACACCTGACGTGTTAGGATCGAAATGTGTCAGATAAGCTCATGCGCAATATTATTTTAATGTCTCTATAAGTTTACCCATTTTAATATCCTGGCCCAACTGTTTTTTGATACAAATAAACCCAAAGCATTCCAAAATCACCCCATTACAAACCCAATTCGAATTACTTAAAAACTTTATAAGAGCACCTAATTCCTCTACACCATCAAACTGATGGAAAATTCTACAGTCACTAGTAGAAAAAGGTATTTGGGTGACAAAACAAATTTCGTTGCTCAAGGTCCCTTTTCATCGCCTAAACATTTGAGCGACCATTAATTCGTCGCCCCAAATTCGTCGCTCAAAGCCCGTGAAGCAAGCATTTGCGCGACGAAGAAAATACATTCGTCGCGCAATGCACATTTGCGCGACGATTTTTGGCTTCAAATATATGCGTGAATACATTTTGTCGGGCAAACCGTTAGGCGACGAAAAGCTTTCGCCGCCCTAAGTTATGGCTACACTTGAAGCGAAGAAATATATCGTCGCGCAAAGGTTTAAGCGACGGTGGCTATTTCGTCACGCAAAATATTTAATAATTTTATTTAATTATTTAATATTTTAATTAAATTTTTTTTCAATTTTTTTAATTAATTAATATAATGAATTAATTGGTATTTAAAAGACAATAAAATAGAATAAACAATGTAGAAAAACAAATTAGATTATATAAAGAAATGTACGTACAAAATATTCAATAATAAAAATAAATTAGAATCCTAAAACGAAATGGCTAGTGAGATGCCGGCGGGAAATATGGTGAGGGAGGAGGCTGGGAATCAGATGATGGCATATTTAATGTAATGCCGGACAACTGAAGGGCGTGTAAGATTTGGCTCATCCAACTTTCCTGAGACGCGAGCTGCCTCTTCAAGCCTTGAACTTCCTCTTTCTACGAGGTGACCTCTCCCGAATTGTTGTTAGAAGATGAGGCACCCATCTCACGGAGTCGCGCTTTCCCCATCCCCCGGTAAACCCTACCAGGCTTACGACCAAGGCTGCGATGCCACTTCTTCGAAAAGAGCATTGCTTTTCTCTACCATAGTGGCATGTACTAAGAAAAGAAATATTATTTTTTATAATAATTATAAAAGGAACAAAAGTAACAAGTAATTAGAGAAACTTACATGGAGCCGTCTCATCACCAAGGCGGACATAAACTTCCTCGAACATGTCAATCTCTGGAAACTTTGCATCTTCCTAAAAAAAATAATAAAAGAAGGTTAAAATTTAAAATTCATAAATATTAAATTATATTAAAATAAAAAAATGTAAAGTAGTTTTACCTCTCGTCGCTTCCCCACTCTATAGGAGAAGGGCTTCGAACCGGAGTGGTGTAGAAGTTTCTTTTTTGACCTATTTATCGAATTGGCTCGAGAACGTTTATGTTGAACCCAAAATTTGTTAGTGCATATATTAATTGTTGAGTAAAATTATAAAATAAATTTGTAAACTTAAATTAGGGTCTCGAAAGTGGTTACATAACCACTCCCAATCTTGAGGCTGCTCTAGCAACTCCTTAGGGCATCCTCAGGCTAAAGCAGTCTTCGCGTCCGGATACAACTTGAAATGGCTGTGGAGGTCGCTCTTCCACTCTTTGTACCGACTTGTGAAGAGCCCATCTATGTAGGCTGTCCGCTCAACATCAAGGTTCGTAGTATTAAAGTTGATATGCAAATATGAAACAATATTATTAAAATATACAAAATATTAGACTTAATTATAAAAAGTAGTATAAAGTATGGAATACACTCACCGACAGCTCATGCCACATCGCAGCCTTCGTTTGATCTAGGACCGATGTCCATGTGTCCCATCTCATAGGGCAATGGGCACGTAGTATCGCCCCTATTTCACGGACCAGGGTGCTGTGCTGGTCAGATGTAGAAGAAGCTCGATGTTCAGCAACATAGGTGATGGTGATCTTTTCAGAAGTCACACGTGTGATCTGCGCAGACTTCAGTTGTCTGCAAGGGCCTCGAGTCTTTTTCTTCCCTGCCAAAACAAAGAATAAATTCACAGTTAAAACGTGTACTAAAAATTCTACAGAAAATTAGGCAGAACCTCCCCTAAAAGTCTAACATTTCCCATAACCTGCAAACAAGAAATCTAACATCATGTTGCAAACAATAAATTTGACAATTCCATCATATCCACATCCACATCCACACAACATTTCCAACAAATTTGACAGTCGTACCAAATGTTGGAACATGCAATCAAGAAATTTGAATATGGTAGTAAACAATCAAACAAAAATGTAAAAGATTGGGGGTAAGGGTATATTACCTGTCTATGAGCCCTCGCCGTCGACTGTGGAACTCCCGGGTGCTTGAGGGGTTTGGTCCTCCGGACGATGTCGCTGGTGAGCTCGAAGAGCACTCACTGGGGGATGCGTCACCGAAGCAGTGGACGAGACAAGCGCCTCGGAGACATCCGGAGCGGTCGACCGTGATGGAGCTGAACTAGGAATAGAGCGGTGTCGTGTAGAAATCAAACTCGACATCTGTAAATTGAGCCAGTTACAAATTGTTAAATAAAAGGACATATAAATTAAACTCTTAATTTCCCCTTGTCACTTACTGAAATATATGAATAAAGAATGTTTGAGGTCATAAATTCTCAAAAAAAAATTGAATTTAATCTCTCACATTTCATGTGTCTTCATAATTAGGTAAATTAACAAGATTTATCAAGTTAATGTAAAAATACTGGGCAACAAGGAAGGCAATTCATGTGATGCAGCAAAGAAATAAGGTATAGAATGAAAACTATTTAATAGAGGGGGAGTGTTACAAAATAAGAGACCCTTTATCCCTGTTGGTTCCAATTGTGCCAACAACTGATTTATGCAACAACTCTAAAATACAACCATAGAATCAATCAGCAAGTGTGTGCTACTAAATATGTCCAACTCCCTAAATTACTTAAATGTTATTGTGCTACCATGCATTAGTCGTAGCTCGTCTAGAACAAGTGAGCACTACACCAAAGTAAAAACAAATGGCACCCAATAGACGACCATGCTTAAAACATGCTGCATTTCTAACATGCTCCAATGCCTGTGTGCTACGACCCACATGTTGCCAACAGAATAAAAGCCCAGGGCATCAATGAAAATTTATAAACTTGTAACTACTAAATAACAATATCAAGTATGGTGCTGAGGTCATTAAGCCTTGTGCAAACCACCACCAGCATGATATGCATTTGATAAATAACCGAAAGGATCTTTACTATCTATGTTGTAGAATATGACTTTGAAGGCCTTTAAAAATCCATCTTCATCTTCATCACCCAACAAAAGCATTGAAACATAGAATAGTAAAATATAATCCATTAAAAATTCGTTACCTCAAAATGTCAAGCAACCAAGTTCTTCCTCGAATGACCCAAAACTCTGAAAATTCCAAAAAAAAAAAAATCCATTAGCTTACCCAATAATAATTCAATGGCTTTTGATCCACTATACATACACATGTACATATATGAATATGAATGAATTTGCACTGTAGGAAGAAGCTTGGAGACCAAAAAATAAATAAGTTAAAGATTTCTTTTTTAATTTCATTCTTCATTTTGCGTGCCCCTCCTTATACATTTAATCTATTCTCTCCCATCATGTTTCTA
Organism: Gillenia trifoliata; assembly: GCA_018257905.1. Classification (NCBI taxonomy): domain Eukaryota; kingdom Viridiplantae; phylum Streptophyta; class Magnoliopsida; order Rosales; family Rosaceae; genus Gillenia; species Gillenia trifoliata. The sequence continues at coordinate 2,437,629 of CM031080.1, read as the reverse complement.
TCACTCCTATATATACGCAACAAGGGATCTCTAACCTTCAAACCGTTTGAGGGAGAATACTTTATGATATGATTAAGAATCTCTGGCCAGAGTATGAATAAGATTTAGGAAGTCGTTCCAAATCATATTCAAGGTAATCATATAAGTAAAGGAATCACATTGGATAGTAGACATGAATAAACTATCATCTCAAACAATGTGGTCGAGAGTATTGTATTAGAGAAGGACCGTATTGCATTGCAATCCTAATTGAATAGGTTCTACACCTCTTCTGATTAGCTTGGGTAGCCATGACATACTGCTAGGTGTCACTCATGGTTTGTGGATGCCCTATAAGTGTATAATCACTTAAGGGAGAATTGAAAGTATGTTTCAATTCAGAATTGATTTGATTTAAAAAGAGTTCTAATCCTCCTTTTGCCTCGCTAAAAGGAACCTAATGGATCGTACCTGCCCAAGTAGGTAGAGTTTGATGAAACAATGGAGATGAGTAAGAATAATTAAATGGTTTAATTATTATGGCAGGATTAATTAATAATATTTAATTAATCAAGCAGAATAAGTTCGTTATAGACCTCGGGTTAGTTTTGGGCCTCAAGGCCCAATGGGCTTGAACGTCAAGCCCATTGACTTAAGTTGTGACAACTTAATGACTAATAATACATTAGAGCCCAAAAGCCCAATAGACTAACATGGCCGGCCATTTGATGCAATGTAGTGAACTTGCTTTAATTGCAAGTTTGCCACTACATTGTGAGATGTTATAATGGCAACTTGATAACATTTCAAACATAGAGGTTTTCTTTTGGGAGAATGGTTGAGCATGAAAATGCTCTCTTCTCTCAAAGAGGCCGGCTCCCTAGAGGAGGAATAGCTAGCAATCTCTCTTCCTCTAGGGCACTCATCTTCTCATCAAGGCTCTCCTTGGTGTGGAGACTTAGAGTTCCCCCTACTTTGGGAACTTGGAGAATCGATTCATCCATTCTCATCCAGAAGCAAGGAATGAAGGCCCTCTTTCCATTTGGGTGATTAGCCTTTGCTTGTACAAGAGGAATCTTCAAAGGTATTTGATTTCCTTACTCAAATTGTGCTTGAGTTTTAATTATGGTTCACCATATCTACTAGGCTTAAATTTCTTGGGTAAAGTTTTTTGATTTGAGTGCATACAAGCATGATCCGCCAATTAATTGTTAATTGCATGCTAATGATGTTGTTCAAATGAACTTGGTTTCACGAAAATTTCCTTGGGTAACCCCATAAGCAGCGAATCCGATCACTAGTTGAAGGGAAAATTGTGGATTAACCGAGTTCATTAAGCAACATCATTAAGCACATGCAATTAACGGTAAAGCGAGCATGCTCTGTATGCACTTAAAGCGAAGAAACTTTACCCAGAAAGAATTCAAAAAGCCTAGTAGATATGGTGAACCAAGACTCCAAATCAAAACAAATTTTGAGTTGAGGAAATCATATACCTTTGTAGATTCACAAGCAAGGCTGTCACCCATGGAGAGAGAGACACTGGCTCCTTTGCTTGGATGATGATGGTGAATCGGATTAAGTTCCCAAAGTAGAGAACCTCTAAGTCTCCACCAAGGAGAGCATGATGGAGGAGTGATCTAGGAAGAGAGATTGCCCCAGCTATTTTCTGGGAGCCGGCCCCTTTGAGAGGGGAGGCTTTCACTCTCTCTCAGTTCAAAAAAAAACCTCTAAGTATGAAATGTTATAAACTTGTTATATCATTTCACAATGTAGTGGCAAGCTTACAATTAAAGCAAGTTTACTTACATTCTCAAATGGCCGCCCATGGAGTTCATTGGGCTCATTAGGCCCTAATGTATTATTAGTCATTAAGTTGTCATACAACAAATCAATGGGCTTGACATTCCGAAAACCCATTGGAGAAACAACGCAACAACCCGGAATGCACGCTTGAGCTTATTACGTTTGATTGAGTAACATATTGAGTAATCCTTGCCAAAAACCATTTAATTATTCTTGCTCCATCTCCATTGTTTCATCCAAAAAACTCTACCTTACTCGACCAATACGATCCATTAGGTTCGCTGCTGACGAAAGAGACAGAGGCTCTTTCATCAAATCAATTCTGAATTGAAACATACTTTCAATTCTCCCTTAAGTGTTTATACACTTATAGGGCATCCACAAACCATGAGTGACACCTAGCAGTATGTCATGGCTACCCAAGCTAATCAGAAGAGGTGGAGAACCTATTCAGTTAGGATTGCAATGCAATACGGTCTTTCTCTAATACAATACTCTCGGCCACATTGTTTGGTTTGATAGTTTATTCATGTCTACTATCCAATGTGATTCCAATACTTATATGATTACCTTGAATATGATTTGGAACGACTTCCTAAATCTTTATTCATACTCTGGCCAGAGATTCTTAATCATATCATAGAGTATTCTCCCTCAAACGGTTTGAAGGTTAGAGATCCCTTGTTGCGCATTCACTTGCCTCCATGGCTAAGTAGCTTAACCCCAACTATGCCGTGGACACCCTCGGATGGGGTGACTTTGACATAATCAAAGATCAAGGACCTCACCACAAGACAACTGTGATGCCTCAGGTCAAAGGACTAATTTGCATTATCCCAACTATGAGTTCTCATGTGACATGATTATGAAAACTCATCGTTGATCGTGTTCAGTGGACTCATTCTATATTGAGCACCTACATGCTTGTCTTGGTGTCAGTTACACCAATGACTCAAGACTAGTCACTCTCCCTGAGAGAAGACATAACATGTACTGATCTTAACGGACTGTCAATGCCCAATTGGCAATCCTATGATCAGGAACGTTTAGGATATGTCTATGAACGAGAATGGTCTCATGAACCTAACTTGTTTAGATTACATTCTACTAAGCACATATTCCTTGGACTTATTGTTTAAGCATATAACATTTATATGAGACTACTTTAAACAATAATCATTGCCCTTTATATTAAACTAAATTAGTTTAACATTTGAAATGTCCGTAAAGTATCATCATATGATTGGTTTTAGGGCACATTTCCAACACTAGTATCATGGGCACATTAGGATGAGGAAACAATATGAAAGTTAGAACAAGCCTCGAGGGCCTGTTCCCATTTTTGTAGGAATTGTGCAAAAGGCTTACTAGTGACATGTCGGATTTCTCTCTATCATTACCAAGGATATGGAATTGAAAAGAGGAAGAGAGTTTCTGGATGCTAGGAGATGCTGAGAATGGCGTTGCTAAGGCTGGATTACCACTTGAATATAAAGTGGATATTTTCCACAGATTCCAAGGGAATAGGGGGTTACCAAGGAATCGTGAGCTTGACCAAAGCCGGTCTTTAACGGCTTAATTGGGTTCACACCAAAGAATTGAATAGTTGTCACAGATTCAACAGATGATATTAAGCAAATCGAGAAGTCTTAAACTTGACTGAAGCCGATCTTGGAACGGCTTAAGTAAGTTTAAGGGGGCAACTGTTTACACCAAAAAATATCTACTGGGCTAGAATGGAGTTATGGGCAAATGGGCTAAGCATGAGAGGCAAGGCCCAGCCCAGTCCAGTAAATGATGGGGGATAAAGACTGCGTCTACCCCCACTAGAGCATTAAATGCAAAGATCTCTGCAGTATGGGGAAAGCAAATCAAATCTTCAGAGAACAGCTAAAGTCTCCAAGTGACGGCTGGTGAAGCGAAGTGACAGCGATCACGTGGTGCACCCATTGGTCTATATGAGCTTTGGGCCTAAAAAGGGGAAAGGCCCAACCCAAGCCAATAGACGAAAAGGGAGTAAGTCTGAATAGTCCTCCACTGACTACATTTAATGCAAAGCACTGGGCAATTTGGAGGGAACCAGACTATGAATAAAGAACATTTTCTCAGTGGGAGTAGGCTGATCAGAGGTGTTACCTGTGCTTTCCGGATTAAGCCTTTCCTCACTAAGTCTTCAAAGGCAGAGAGAAGTGACGGCTATGACATGGGCTCCCTGCTGGTCTATATAAACAAGGAGAGGATTCAAAGACAAGGACACTCAACCAAATCAAAAACAGAACTCACACGTTCAGAAAGAAACCTCTAAGGAAATCCCTCAAAGCCTTTCTTAGATACAGACCTCGTCTCTATCTGCTGCTTTCTCATTCGCACTACTTGTGTAGCCAGCGACCTTGCGAAGCCAAAGACCAGCAACCTAGGATCATATATCCTAACTCCCCAGAGGAGTAGTGAATTTAGCTCTACTATCCAACCAAACCGGCGATAGTATCGATTGAGAATCTTAGGCCAGAGAGTCTTTGATTACTTCCCTTAAGGAAACAGCCTTAAAGCCATCCCGATAGAATAGAAAACTATCCCGATGGAACAAAAACCAACTCGATGGATGTTTGTTCAGTCTGTGAAGAACTTAAAATGTAATAACATTGATCTTTTTACTTAAAGTCTTTCGTTATCAGCTCTTACTTACTGTTATTTACTTACAAGTTTTTGCTTTCAAGCACTTCAATTACAGTCTTTACATTCCGTCTTTAATTATCGTCTTTATCTTTGTGTATGCGCGAGCGTGGGGTATTTTGGCTATAACCAGTTTATAACAAAATCCTATCTCAAGCGATCTCTGGTATAAACATCGAGAGAGAATAAAGTCCTTAACAAGCAAGGCAATAAAAAGAACCTAACTGCACTTATCTAACTAAGTCGCCCAATCCGATGAACGGAAGTTATATTACTTGTGGCGCAAGTACTTAATACATATTACATCTTTCTATTGGCAGAAGCCAATAGTGGCACGCCTGACAACAACTATACAACAGAAGGTCTCACGAGCATCCCTCCGAAGGGATAGGAGTGAAGCATGTTGGAGCAAACGCCAATAAAAAGGCTCGGACCAGCGGACAGGCCGACCCGTGTGCTCCTGGCCTGCTCCCTGCGAAAGGCCCGCGAACACGGGTTGATAGTAATAATAATACTTGAGTTGTTTAAAAAATGGAATAACTTATAACGCATTGATTTCTATAATCTAGCTACCTCCTCTTTCAAGTCTCACACCATTTTTTATTCTAATTTTATATTTTCAAATTTTTGCTTGCAAGTACCCTCCGTCTTAGGGTCATATTTTTCAGTTGATTATAATCTTTTGAGGCTTTTATGAATTAAATAAGTTATCTTCTTTCTTTATATATATATATGGAGAGCAGAAGCGGAAAGCAGAATCAAGACTACAAAGATAACAACTGCAACGAATGCCGAAACCACAGCTCCGCTCGATTGCCGGCAGAAATCACCAAATTGTTCGCAGATAGCAAGCCAGTTTGCATCGGAATTTCCATTGTGAGCCAAGTAAACAATGGCAGCGGCAGCAGCAGCACCAGAAGTGTTCAAAGCAAGCGCCAACTATGATAAATGACAAGATTTTAAGTTCCATGTCAACACATGTGAGGCAAAGTATACATCTAAGTACCGTTTATTTATATACAAAACTATACAAAATTTAAAAGAAAAAGCAATCTTACGGTGTCAAAAATAAGCAGGACAAGCTTTGGAGCAACTGCATGGGGACGAATAATGGCTACTATGGAGAAGGGAAGGGAGAGGACAAGGTAGGCGCCCACTATTCCCATTGCTATCAGAAAAAACCTGCATGTATTGTCCAAGGAGTGATGTGTTCAAATGAAACATGTATACAATTTGTCTAACATGAAATGGACTGAGACCCACGCAAAATTATGAAATGAAAGCTACTTTTGACACTTCTCCTCACTCTTTCCTAGTGATAAAAATAAAAGAGGAAAGAGTGCACCATGACGACTTTGTAATGTTAATAACAGTTTTTTTATGAAACTTCTAAAAGCGTTTTAGATCATATAAGAGTTTTTCAAAGAAGCACTTCCAAGTGCTTTTCGAGGAAGCACTTGGATGTTCAATAAAAACAGTTTACAAAAGCAATCACAAACAAACCCTTATAAAGATATGAATATATACTAATATAGTATTTAACTCATAATGTGGTTACTCAAATATAGTATATAATTAAAAAAAATATTTAAGAGCATGGCACGTACTGGAAAGTAGGCAAGTCGTCGTAACTTGCTTGGAATTGGAAAAATTGTGTGAAGAAAGGGAGAGTCTGATCGCTAGACCCCATGGCAATGGCAGCACCGAGAGCAGCCGCGGTGGCACCAAGCCTTAGAATAAAGTCAAATACGGCAATGCCTTTCTTCCATCCTCCCTTTTGACCATTAATAATATTCGAACCCTGAGAAGCATCTACCCTCACGTATGGCACTTCTTTTTTGGAAGCCATCTTATTTTTTGACTCTGTAATGTCGATTGTGGCTGAATGATCACCGCTAGCGTTCATCATTTTGGTTTTGGTAATTGACACTTAAAGAATTAGGCTCAATGAAACTAAGCAATTGTATGGGAATGTATTAGCTGAATAGAAGTAATAGAAAGTCTTGGTGATTGAGCTTGTTCAAGTGCTGCGCTTTATATACACGTTTGAGTTAGCGAACTCTAAAGTAAAGATTCTTCTTTTATTTTGTAATTTGATAACAAAAGAAGAAAAGTCGTTGCTAACTTTCTCCACTTCCTATACTTAATCACGAAAGTGGAAAAGTGTGACAGGTAGATGTTAGAATGAAGTGGTTCAATTGCACTCTAAATAATCGAGTCAAGACTATATACTTAACATAATTTAGTCAATGCATGTATTTATGTACTTTTGGTTTGTGATTCAGTTAACTAAACGTCGCCATCATTCTATCCCTAATTCCCCCTAATTCCATTATCTTCTTTTCCTCTCTTTAGTTTAGGTATACAATTATACAACAATTTAGTTGATCTCAATGGGAGTTTTTAGTTTAAATACCAAATTCAAAATAATTTTAAGTTAAAATACCATATTTTTAGTTTAGGTATTAGTTGAAAAGTCAAACTAATTTGCTAGTTAAAATGACAATAATGTCCAATCCTACCATCACAAAGTCATAGTCATTAACCTTCCCAATGAATTGTAACTAACAAGCATGAGTACGAATTTTTTTAGAAGAAAAATTTTTTTTATTACGTTAATCGCTTAGGGCGTAGGGTCTAGTTCTCGAATTTTGAGCTTCGCCCAAAACCCGAGACCTACACCCTAAGCCCTAAGCTCCTCCCAAGGACATTCTAAACCCCTAAACCCAAAATGATCAACCCCAAACCTTGACCGACCTTTTAAAACCCTAAACCCTCAAAGTTAACCCCGAGCTCTAAAGACCTTATAAAATTTTAAAAGAAATAAACTTGAGGACAATATGGTAATCTCTCATATCTTTTATTTAGTCATAGAATCACTTGCAATAAAATTTGTAGCTTATCATAAAACATTTAATTAGACTTGATATTTTTCCTTAAATCTTGTATTTTTCCTTAAAATCTATACCCAACTTGGTATCTAATATGAATTTACCTTCCGAAGAAAAGTTTAACGTGCTTCAACAGAGGCGCATAGTTAAATTGTTGAGTTATTTGCTGTCCCAACAGTTTACCTTCTGTTCTCTCAGACTCTTGATTCTGTTGTTATATTCACAATCGTTGTTGTCTTTTTTCAAGTTGTTGAGGTTATTTATGGAGAAGATGATCAACTAATTGATTGTATTATGAGTGTCCATAAATTGTTGAGGTTATTTATGCAGGAGATGATCAAATGGTCTATAAATTGTTGATTGTATAATGGGAATTGGGGATATAAATTGTTGATTGTATAATGGGAATTGGGGATTATGGATTAAGCAAATTTTAAAGCCCTTTTATTTATTCAGTACGACCTCTAATTCAAGTAGAAGACTTACTACAAGCTCTCATTCATTTTTTTTTTTTACAAGATCTCTCATTCTTATTTCTTAGATAAAAAGTAAACAACACTGCAAATTGCCAATATATTGTCAAGAGCTAGGATGAAGCTAGGATTTCAAAGTCAGGTGAGCTGGGTTTATCTTATGAAATAATTTTTTAAAGATACAAACATGTCAAGAAGATAGAAAACTCGACAATATGCTACTAGATGAATCACCATTGTTTTTCTTAAAAAAAAGTAAAAAATTCTATATTCTCGTAGAATTGCGAGGATTGACAATAACCTATATATATGTATAAATTAACAAAGAGAAAGTTACATTGAGTGTTGCCGTCTACGGTTTACGGTAGTGCACAATCCAATTGAACATATTGTCTCTTGATTGTTGAATTTAACCTAAGATCAACAGCACAAATGCAATTATACAATTCAAATAAATTCTTAATTATAAAGGCAAAACCCCAATTTCTCTTAATCCAAATTTCAATTAATCCAAATTTCAACAAAAAATTTAATTTTAACAAATCTCTAATTGAGTGACTAGTGAATATAGTATGGGGAAAAAGAACGAGAGTAGAAGACAAATAGCTAGGACCACCTACAAGAATAAAGATTACTCCCAACTCCAAAGTTGCTCAATAGCTTTGCTCAGATTGCTGCCCCGCGAGTCGCGCTCCCACTCTTTTCACCTTAATTAACAAGAGTAGAAGACAAATTTACACCTAAGGGCTTCTTTTGTTGAAAGAATTGGACTTATGGTTATCTCTTCCAATCCAATCCTTTTTACCAATTGAGTTCTTATAGTGTGAATTAAAAAATTTGAAATGACATGGCCCATTTTGATAAACTCCAACAAACTTTGAGTGTAAATTGTCTTTTGCTTAGTTTAGAGACCAAGCTTAAGCGGCTAATGCTTGTCCAAACCAAGCACCACCGTTAGTAGAATAAATAAAACTAAAATCTTAATTTGTGAAGCAAAAAGTAATTAAATTTTAAGTTTTGTGTGCTAGTAGAATACACGTGACATGAATAAAAGTAATAATGTTAAAATGAAAAGATAAGTGAAAAGGTTGTTAGCACTATCTTACTTTGTTTATCATTTCTTTTATTAGAAACCATGATTCCTATTCTATAAAGATAAAACATTACAAATTGCCCAACATATGAAAAAATGTCTCACATAAAAAGTTTACAAAACATTGCATGTCTTTATTGTCAATTGGTTTATAGTAGAAACTCAACGTTTTTTATAAAATTGAGAGTTCTTCAATCTTGGTTCGACTCAAGTACATAATTGGAGTGTGGAAGCCATCATACTGTTGCACTGTAATATTACTTTGGAGGGGGCAAAATCGATTTTAAGGACAACGAATTGCTGTGCTGCAGCCAGTATCGATAAGTTACTCTTATTTCTTTGTTTGTATCATTCTACTATTAAGGACTTATCATTATAATATTGAGTTTCTAGACTATTTGACACTCTGACATCCGATATAAACGTTAAAACTGGTCTGTAATAAATTTTTTCTATCTCTTGTTATAGAAGAAAAAAAATTCAATAAGAAATCGTGATATCAACCGATTGAGAGTTTTTATAATTTTATTTTATTTTTTTTGTCTTCATGGTCAATGATGTGGATTGTGGACCAGCTTGAGGGAGGTGGAAGTCTCAAATGGACAATAAGATGGAATTGGGCTCCAATTGTGTGATTATTGATTGATACAAAATACAGGGGTCAAATAGCAAGAAAAGTTATGAGGAGGTTTCCTAGCAGACAGGCGAATGAGCGTGTTGACTGAGCCCTCTATTGGACCAAACCCACAAACAAAACTAGAGAGACTTCGAAATTGACGGACGGATGATGAAAACAAACCTTCTTCCCCTCGACGTGAACGACCTGACGCACTCCTCTATGCGGCCCCTCTAATTCCCTAGTTCCGAAATTGCCCTCGTATATTCTCTCAAAACTCAAGAAATAATAATGGTCAAGTATCAGACCGAAAAAAAAAAAACAAAATAGCCAAGTAATTAATACAGCATAAGAAAAACTATTACGCTCGAGCAAATGTAACTTCTTTGTCTAAATGTGAAGCGAGAGAGAGTTTTCAGGACGGTTGGATAAAGAAAAGTAAACGAGAACTTTAAATTATAAGTAATTGGAATCCAGAAGAAAATATAAGAAAACTTGAAAGTTTGTTATTGAATAATATGAAAAATAATACCTCAAGCACTACAAAAAGTATCTTTTATAATGTTTATCTCAACCATGAGCATTCTAGGCTTGCTAGGAATTCTAGTAGGAATCAAAATTGTGGTGTTCGTTCCCTTCGAAAAGGCGAGTCATGAGTCTAAATCAGAACTATAACTTAAATCTATAATATTTGAACATTATTGTCCGATTTTATACTTTTTAATGTGTGATTCTTGATCATTCTACTATATAATTTACATCATGAGATTATTTGATGGATGATGTTATGAATTGAGTCACTATCTCAGTTTAATGATTTTTTTTCTTCCAAATGCTAAAAATGCTCTATTTTCTTTCCAGTATTCCTTAATCTGAATTAACCTTGACTTTTGGCAAAAAAAGGTTGTTGACTTTATTTTTTTAGTTTAGGATATAAAATCTCAGATATGTATGCATTTCTTCTTTATTAAGTTACAGTAACCACCCAATATTGACATTGACTTAGCTAGTTTCTTGAAAACGCAAGGGTAATCTTGTATCATAATGTCCAACCTACTTTCCTATATACAATTCCCAAAACCTTTTCTTCCCCGTCATATAATTTATATCTTCTCTTTCGCCAAACATTTCTCTCTCTGAATCAAAAACCCATTCAAGAAAAAAGCCACCATGGATAGAGAACAAGATGAATTACAATTTCTTGGGATTTTTGGCATCTACAAAGAAGCCTACAAAATAGTATTTTCATGGAGAAAAATCTTCAGCCAAATCACCTTAGCCTTGATCCTCCCTTTGAGCTTCATATTCTTGGCGCACATAGAACTCTCAAACATCCTTCTCTCAAAGATCATCCACAACGAAATAGTCCTTGATGGAACAAGCACCAACAATCCGAGGTATGAAAAAATATCAGATGTCATATCCTCCGAGTGGGCAACTTATTGGCTTTTCAAAGCTGCATACTTCACTTTCCTGCTCATCTTCAGCCTCCTCTCCACCTCTGCCGTTGTATACACGATCGCGTGTATATACACGTCGCGAGAAATCACCTTCAAGAAGGTGATGAGCGTTGTCCCGAAAGTGTGGAAACGAGTCATGGTCACGTTCTTGTGTACTTTCATGGCTTTCTTTTGTTACAATATAGTGGCTTTCCTAGTCCTAATTATTTGGGTACTTTCGATGGGCAACAGTGATGCCGGTGTTATAATTGGGTTTTTTCTACTCATTGTTTACTTTATAGGGTTTGTTTACCTAACTCTAATCTGGCAACTGGCTAGCGTGGTCTCAGTTCTTGAAGAAGCAAGAGGGATCAAAGCCATGGCGAAGAGCAAGGCACTACTAAAAGGAAATATGTGGGTGGCTACAATCATATACTTTAAGCTCAATGTTTTGGCCGCCCTTCTACAATTCGGGTTTCAAGAACTAGTTGTAAGAGGAAAGTCATTTGGCGTGGCGGATAGAGTTGCTTATGGAGTTATATGCTTGTTGTTGCTTTTCAAATTGGTTTTGTTTGGTCTTGTGATCCAAACTGTGCTCTATTTCGTTTGCAAGTCGTACCACCACGAAAACATCGACAAATCGGCGTTATCTGATCACCTTGAGGTTTATCTGGGAGATTATGTGCCTCTCAGATCTAAGGATGTTCAGCTTGAGCAAGTTTAATTATGTTTGACCCAAGTTTAATTAGGTGATAATATTAATTAATTTCTGTAATGCATACCTAGCTTCCTTGATCATTAGGTGGGAATTAAATATATTTTGTGGTTTATGTATTTATAAAGCTTGTTTTTTCTATTCCTTTGTGCATGATGTTGAAGTTCTTGACCTTTTCTTTTAATTTCTGCACCTAAATTTTGTGGGTAATGCTGATGCATCACATAGTTGTTGATATTTTTTGGAACGTTGGCAATGACATTGGAAATTTGGAAGTGGATGCTTGAGGTTGGGTCCCCATATTTTATAGATATTGCATCATATAGGCCTATATAAGCAAAAATGACTCAAAGTGTTTGAATTTGGTGTTTCTTAGATGGGGTTTCCACCTTGTGATTCTATATCCATTTTTGCTTTGTATTTTCCTTATTAAATAAATTAAAGAAGAATTCATGAAAAATAAATAAATAAGAGTTTGCAGAAATCCTTTCAGGTCATTATTTTCATTATAGGCTGGATCGTAAACTTTGTTAATGGGTATATCAACAATGAATTTGGATGTGGATTTGGATTTCTGGGTCCAAATAATTAAAGTTCTACACATAACCTAAGTTACCCAAACATCCATCACCGATTCTCTTAGGTCTCGTTTGGTATGCCGTATAGCGCACTGGATAGTACTAATAATCCAATCTCGGGTGTTTGGTGCGCTTCGTACTAAAATTGTCGGGCCAACTATTTAAACCGGGCCCACCATTTAGTACCCCTCACACCCGACTAATTATACCCCTAAAAACCTCCGTATAATTAGTCGGGTTCGTCCCTCTCGATTTCTTGGTCTCGCTTGAAGGAAAATATTTGAATTACAAGTTCATTTGAGCAACACTTAGACATGCTATTAACAAATTAAAAGCTCTTAGCTAGCATGCTAGTACTCAAAAACAAAACTTTGCTCATGACTTTTGAAGCTTAGATGTTGTGAACCAAGACACAAGTCAAAATTACACTAGTAAGTTGTACCATCATATACCTTTGTAGAATCTTCTTTGCATGAGCAAAGACTAAATATCCAAGAGGGCCTTCAATCTCATCTTGGATGAACACCTTTGCTTGGAGGAATTCTGATTGCACCTTCAATCAAATTAAATGTTACCTATGTACTTCGTCCCCTATGAAGATCAAACATTTTGTAGTTCTTGTATTTGATAAGGATTTGAGTGAGTTTGTATGAAGAACAAATTGTGTTCTTCACACACACTATAGGGCCGCCCAACACAGTATAAATAGTCTATATTAATCTGATATTGCACTAAATGCTTGACTAATTTAGTCAATATTGTCCGATGACAATTATTCTATCTGACTGAAATAGTCAGTCCAATCTGAACTGCCAAACGAGACTTTATGCGGACGTCATTATGCGAACCAAATATGCGCATAATTTTAAAGCATTCGATATGGCTCACAACAAATGAAGCCAAATTAAGCTCAGGTGGAACCGGGTCATAAATGACCCGTCTTCTTTCTTCATTTCCTTCCTCCTTTTTCTTCTCTTCTTCAAAACTTCAAACCCAGCCATTACATCTCTCTGCAATCTTTAAACAGGTGGGTTTCGCTAATCCCTTGTGTTCCTCACTCGCATCTCACTCTCTCGTCTTTCTCTCTCAACTCTCTGCATTACATCGCACCCTCTCAACTCTCGTTGACGCCGCCGTCGTCTCCGACACCGACGCAGATCTTCCCCAAATCTACGCCATCATCTCCGTAGTTTCCATTGTATGGTCTCTCTATTGGTGGATCGCTCCCTCGTTCAAGCCTACGACAACCGCACTCCGCTCCACGTCGCCTCGCTCCACGTCGCCTCGCTCCACGGCTCAATTGACGTCACGACTTTTATGGCCTCGAGGAGGAGTCTGTGTTCGCTACTTGCCTCGTTGATGCCCTCGGCATCGCTTGAACCGGTGTCAATGCCGGTAACTTCTCCCAAGTCTTCGCTAAGGTAACGGTTTTCAAATTTCTTTTGGAATTGCCCTTCTTTTTGTGTGTTTTGTTGATTGAATTTTTGTGGGTTTGTTTTGGATTAGTGTTATTTGGGGATTTGGGCGTCTGGGTCGGTGAAATTTTGTGTTTTTTGTATTTGGATTTTGGCGGGGTATGTTTTATTGTATAAATTTCTGAATTTTCTGATAGATTGTTGTAAAAAAGAGTTAAGTTTGGATGAAATAGAATACTGAAACCAACAAATTTACTTGGCGAGTGAAATAAATTGCAAAAGTTGAATTATTATAAGTTGATTTTCGACATTAGTGACTCCAGTGGCGAAGCCAGGATTTCTCGAGGGGGGGCGAACTTAAAAAAATGCAAGGTTAAAGAAAAATGGCTTTAGATAATGCAAGGTTATCGCGAATCTTTTGACTTTAGATTAAAAAAACAGTTTATAAGCATTGTTCAAAATGGCGACAAATTCTTTTGGGGATGACACCCAAAATTGTTATCAATGGAACAGAGGAGCATCAGGTCACGAAGATTCACGAACTTCTTTCTGTCAGGAGCAAGCTTCATTGCAACCTATCATTATAGTGACTAATAAGTCCAAATTTGAAGAGGAAAAAAGTTCTCATTTGCCATTTATTTCAAATTTTCAGTACAAAAGAGGTGAAAACACAAGAGAGAGCATCATCGAAGAGTAGTTTGAACAGACGGAGATTTGAGAAAACATAGGAGTGCCTACAGGGCCCAAACAAAATGAAAAATTTAGGCAGTAAAGCATTTAAAAAGGAAGCGCTGAACTTGCAGAATATAATCATTATAATACTATTTAAGTTCAGTGGAAGACATCAGAGGACCAAAGACAGTATGAAAACAGGTAGTGCATCATAATTGAAGGGGCATCGGAGACATTACACTGAAACTTGAACTAGCAAGCCATCCATGCCATTTTTTCAGGGTCTTTCCATAGGAATCTGTACAAGCCTGTGACATTGCCCAATCTTGATGCTCCAGTAAGTTCCGGAACAGCTCTACCAAGAAATCCATTGCTCTGAAATGAATAATAACAGTATCATACACATGGCGTATCACATATTAACAAAGTGCAAAGTCATAAAAAAAAAAAAAACACAAGTTAATGATCATATCATTTACCTTGTCAGCCAAAGAAGACCATTGGTGCAGCTGGATGATGCTTTTGCTGTTTTCGCTTCAATCTCAACTTGTACCAAACTGTACAAGTGGTCGAATGCAGCAGGATTGGATGTATATTTAGATTCCAATCTTTGTACAGAACCAAAATTGACGAGATTGAGAATACAAATGGGCACTCAAAATCAAAAAACTAAAAGATGATCTAACTTGTTAAACATACATACAACCCAAAGGAAGTTTCTATCGGAATGATGCATGGAAATATAGATCATTGACATTTACATGCTAGACAACACAAAGCATAATTCTACTAAACTCACAGCAAGCACGAATGGGGAAAACACAAGTAAAAGAACATTCTTACCGTTATGTTACCTCCGATGTCCGATTTAACAAGGATCATAGCAGCGCCAAACTTATCTAGCATCAGAATTTCGAATTGCAATTCGTAAGCCAATAGGATCAAGCCCAGAACCAAATAACAAATCTCATATTACACAATTTTAACAAATGGGTACCTAGCTTATGCTTAAAAACCATGTACAAACAACAATCGGGCACTAAGGAAAGCGAAAACACGGTTCAATTTCTAGGATCAGAGCAAAATAGGAAGAGAAATGAACCTATAACAGGCAAAATCTGCTTGCAGACATCCAAGAAAGGCTTGGTCAGAATCTCTCCTTGTTCAGACTTGACAGTCTTGAATCCTTCCAGAGCCGAAGCGAACACAGTCCCCTCCATCTTCCCACTTCACTGCGCAATTCATATCATCATTCAAATTCACAGAAAGCAAAAAACAGTAAAATTTACAAGCAAAAGCTCAAATCTTTCGCTTTCAAATAGCTTAATCGAAGCAAGATCCAGATGAACAACAACTGGGTAATTGAGAAAGAGTGAGACGAAGATCGGAGCTTACATGAAAGTTGCTGGTTTGGTTGGATCTGAGTGAGATTGCAGAAATGGCGAGGATTAAAATCGAAAATCAAAATGCGGGTAGGGTTGGGTTGGATTCGACTATTCCAGAAATGCTGGGAAGCCTTTGCGTGGAGAAATTGCAATGGAATCGGATTCTTCTTCTGAGATTTGAATTGCTTTCGTCACCCTTGTTTTGGCCTGGATTTAAAAAAAAAAAAAAAAAACCCAGATTTGCAGCACCGCTGCTCCTCCATTTCCGGCTGTCTCCAGCCTCCACGGGGGGTTCGGGGCTTCTCGGTGGCCAGGTTTTCCAGGGAGCGGAGGGGCGACCGCCCCCCCTCGCTCCTTAGCAGCTTCGCCTCTGAGTGACTCAATTTCGTTTATCTTTGGTGCATGGTTCTAGCCAAGGTTTGAAATAAGGCTTCGCGCGGGAGGTTTCGTTATGCAATGTCATATTATGTAGCGGTTTCGCGTAAGATACTTGATACTTGCATAGCGTAACATAATAATGAATAAATATATATATATATATATATATATTTTAATTCACGGAGGCTTGTGATAAATCAACTCTAGACTAGGGAGCATGTTTAATTTCTCAAGAAAAAGGAGATTGTGCAACTTATCAAATAATCAAAGACCGAAGATTGTGGTTCTTTTCCACCTCCCCTGCTGGAAAACAAGTAAAAGGGGTAGTTTTGGGCTTAAATTTATTTATTTATTTTTAAGTTACAAATATCACGCGATATAACGTGTCGCGTATGATATTTCGTAAATCGCGTAAATCGCGTACGATATTGAGGACTTCCGTGAAATTTTTGCGTTATGTTGCAAAATCCACTACGCGACATATTGCGCGATGTCGTGCATTTTTTCAAACTTTGGTTCTAGCTGTTTTTATGTCTATAACTGTTTTTGTATTTGCTATTTGTGGATCAGGTGCTGCAACACAAACAGGGATCGGGTTCTAAGTGGACTAACAATCAAGGAGTTAAATGATTTGCTCGATCGCTTAGCTTCGAGCGAAAACATGTATCTTACTATAATGCTTCTTTCCTAATGCCTAATAGGAGTTTGTGAATACTAAATATCGATTACAAGGCATGTTTTAAGAAAGTTTGTATTGCTATGTGCTAAACATTAAACTAGCAAGTCTGCTCGCAGCTTTGCTCTGTACCAGTGCCTCATTGATTACCTCCAAGATTTGTTACGTTATCTATCAGCAGATAAAGAACCTGAAAATTGTAATAGTTTTGATGTTGCTTAGACTAAAGGAATCTTGAGCTTTTTTGTGATCCTTCTTTTTCGATGTTGTAGTTACTAAGTGATTTCTTTAGACAAGCCGGAAAGCTTATGTTAAATGTGTTTTGTCATTCGCAGTAACTAACGTTGTCGAAATGAGAAACTTATGGTTTCAGACAGTGGCGAAGCGGCGAAGCCAGGATTTCTTGGGGGAGGGGCGAACTTAAAAGAATGCAAGGTTAAAGAAAAATGACAACAACTAAATTTTTTTATATGGTAATGTATTCCGTAATTAATTAATACAAACAAATTACAATTGTTGCGGGCGAAGTTTGTATGTCTTTGAATAACCTAGTTGTTTCACTGAGATTATCTTGGTTGCGATTGCATTTTGCAGCAAAAACCTCTGCCATTTCGATAGCAATACAAAACGCATTTTCTCTGGGAAAATTCGTCGAACACTTGGAGTGCATTATATAAAGCTCAGCCCCAACATCTCCTGATAGCTGACACCAAACAGAATATTACTTACCCATGTAGGTAACGACACATCAATACCCGTCCTTTGTATGTAATTCAACGCACCCACCAAGGGCATAATGGAAACACTAGCAAACTCCCCGGCCTGAAAGCCTAAAATCCATCAGTTTGTCTGAGATTGATCCACTGATTTAACCTCTTATGCCGAATTTTCAAAGTTTGAATAACAAAAAAGTTGAGAAATTTAGGCACTAATCATATTCAAAAGAATTGGGTCGGTGGTGGAATTTGAGATCGAGAAGGATGAGTGAGGTGTTTGAGGGGTACGAGCGCCAATATTGTGAGCTCTCAGCCAATCTTTCAAGCAAGTGCACGGCTGCCCACTTTCCGGCTGAACCAGAGGGGTTCAAGGGTCACTTGGCCTTCTTTTTCCGGCGAGCGGAGGGGCGGCCGCCCCCCTTCGCTCCTACGCAGCTTCGCCACTGGTTTCAGAGACAGATCCTTATCGTGATTGATCCGTGACACTATTTTGTGTCTTCCTGTTTTCTTATTTTTCCTTTCATAAGTAATTACACATTAGCAGAATAAAGTGTCTGTTAAATACTAATTACACAGTAGCAGTAACTAACATTATGAAATCAGCTATCCATACAATCAGCATACTGCCGTATGATGTAATTCGAGCTTTTTCATCTCACAAAAGTTATAAACTAGTAGGATGAAGAATCGAAATCCTACAAAATTTCCTTTGAGAAACATTCTTGAAATAGCAACTCTGTTCTCTCCTTGAAATACAAAATGAGAAATTTCTTAGCTAGTTTCTGAAATGCTACCATTTTGAACTTACAAATTATCCAATAATAGTTTAATCTTCTAGTTTATTGTCGCGATTAGTACTTACGGTTATTAATACTTATATTTTCGATTAACACTGAGGTTGCCTTATTAGTAGTCCTGTTATGCATGATTTTGGAACCAATTTTGCACACTTCTACGGTCGGGGGTCGTCTGTAAATCTGGCCACCTGTAAGAAACAAGAAGAACCGTGAACAGTCTAAGGTACTGGCCAAAAACTCTCTGACAGTCAAGTTAGTAAGCAATATTAAGACTCAAATAGTGGGCAATAGAATATGCAAAACACAAAGTATGCGTAGATTGCGTTACCCGATATTTTCCCTAGATGAGGGTTTATATAATAGTCGAGAAAGAGATCTTTTAGGATATTGAATCCGTATTAAACCGGGAGAATCCTACAAAATATCTAGCAATAGATATTATTTCTTCTTAGGAGTGTGATTACTTGCAACGCACGCCAATCCCTAGATTGTAGGAATCTCTAAGAATAAGGAAATAGATAAGATCCCCAGTCGAATTTGGCTTCCGATCTTGTGAAACAAGAATGGTCAATCTGAACGAAGTCTGCGGACTTCGCCTACCTTTCTGGAGTACAGTAGATGTGGTGGCATTGCTGGTTCGTTTGAGCAACTTATCCCTCCAGGCGGAGTTGTTGAGCTCATGACCAGACTTCTGTGGTATTCGTATTCCGATTCATCTTACTCCGACCCAGGAAAATTCATGGTTCCACAAATGCCCCTAACTAAGCTTCTGAAAGAGCTTTCCTCTTGTGGACGGAAAATTATCCAAAGACCATGCCTTTTGGAGTAAAATCGAAATACCAACTGCTATGACTTCTTTTGAGACATATTGATCCAGGCCTGTTACTGTTGTAAGGAAATTGAGACGTTCCGGGCTCAGATGTATGGCCTTGAGTGTCGTGTAGTCGCGACAGCAATGATGAGGAATATCAGATATTTTCATGCAAGTGTAACATCCAATACATAACCTTTCTTCTTCCCGAGGCTTTTGTCACCGATCGTGCATATTTTGAGGCATACTTCACTAGACTCCAAGGCAACTTTGATTTTAGGCTATAAAATATCCCCGCCTTTCAACTTAATATTCCAAAATTCTGCAGATTTTACCCTTCTCACATCATCTCAGAAAATGAATCTTTCATCCATGAAGTTCATCTTATGATCAAAATCCAATATCCAAAGGATTGCAATTCTTTCTCCAAGTTTTACCGGAATCTAGCAAGCAGCAGTGAAACTCAGATTAGAGCCAACGACGGCATCTACACACTCTGGCATAGGTCTGCAATCTCCAATTACCTTCAGGCTAGTGTCCTCTTGCCCCACATCGAACCGCAGATCATAATGACACCGCCCACAAAGGTATGACCCAAAAGTTCTACTACGACCATCCTTGTGACGCCTTTAAATATGCTTGGAGTTCTTCAAGTAGATTTTAATTGAAGTTTCTTCTCAAAAGTGTTTTGACCATGGATGAGGGTTTGTCTCTCCCAATACTTTGTACCATCTTTTCGCTTGTCATGGGACCTGTGGCTTATGTTTATGCAGTCGGATCTCATTTTGCATATACCGTCTAAGTATTATTTGCTCAAGTCATTAAGCCTGTTAGAGTAAAATACTTAAAACTTTTCATTCTTTGCTTTCAAATCGAGGAATGTAGTGTAATCCGTCAAGTATACCGGGGCTGAACTAACTCCAAAGTTATAAATAACGGAGTATAGAAACACTAAAAGCTTTTGGGATATAGCCATTACAAGCTAATCACCAAAAAGGAAGTCAACTTCGACACTCTTTAGTGTTTATAAGGTTTTTTATAGCGATAATCGAAGTACCACCATACTCCAACACCAGGTTAGGGACTCGAAAAAAACTTTTTACTCCAAAATTTGTATTGATCGGACTAACGATAAGAAAGTATAAGTCAATATCTAGAATGACCTCTAGATGATTAATGTTAGATTGACATGTTAAATTGTCGTGTAGCTTAGTTGAGTAGTTTGAACACCTTAGTGATCATATAACTTTTGATTTTGTTCGTTCTTTTTACGTTGCCCCATTCTGGGTCTGAGGATTTTAATGAGCATAATTAATATCCAACAAGGTGTTCTCCTCTTAATCTAAACTGCATGTTTGTCACTAGGGAACTCTATACGAAGAATTCTTTAGTGACATGTTCGCTTGCATGTGGGATCGGAAACGCTTTATAAATTTTTTTGTTAGATCCCCAAATGCGTCAGACCTGAGCATTTTTGATCGGATGAGTTCCGTATCACCCTTCCGATTATTTCCTCGAATGGCTTAGAGCCCGGGTTTGAATGTTATAACCCACAACCCTTGGGTTGTATAAACTTTCTTGGAAGCCGGATGGTGCACTGGATCTTTCGGAGTAAGGGGCCATGTCCCTATGTCCGTAGTCCTCCAAACATAACCGCGCTTAATACAACTCGAGTTGCTGCTAATCGGAACACAACAGAATGGGCAATATGAGACTCTGAATGCACTTATACTTTGAGTGTTTTAGACTGACAATTTTTGAATAGTTACAAACTATAAGGCGCTGATTTGTATCTGGTAGGTAATTTTGGGTATTCCCTAGGGGTACTCTCTATACCGTAAGAAGAAAAAGAAGAGAATGAACATATAGGGGTGTGATTGAATCCGTAATTAGATTGCCTACATATCTCGAAACTAGGAGAATCAAATCACATGTGTAGTTCAAGAGAAAGATCATGCAATGTGAGTGGAGGCTTAGGCGGATTGTGGAGATGTGTTTTTCATGAACATGTCTACACGTAGACAAACAACGTAAGGGCTTTGTGGTTGGATCATCGCGGGATGGCCTACATATCTTTTCATGTCATTGAAGAATCAAGCCATGTGTAGTTCGTTAGATGTTGTCCTGAGTAATACAGCCAAAGCTTGGCGGTATTCCATCTTTTGGTAATCGGAGTTTCATCCATATGTGCAAGGTTGTACGGTCCCTTGCCCCCTACTCCGATGACTTGATATGGACCTTCTCAGTTTGTCTCGAGCTTGCGTTCCCCTGGTACGTACTTTGGTGTTCTCAAGGACTTCCCTTAAGATGAGGTCTTCGACTTGGATGCTTCAAGGTTTGACCCATTGGCTGCCCTCGAAAAGCTACTGACAATTAGGACCCGTTTTGAGAGTGATACTACCCGGGCACGAAGCTATCTAAGACGGAACTTATATCTATCTCCCAATGCTTACGAACAAGAAGGTCGGGAGTGAAAGCCTTTAGTCGGCCTATGCGGATTACTCTTTTTTCTAGGAACAAGAAGAACTAGCTCTCAACAAAAGCCGGAGGCGAGGTCTCTATTTGTAGTTGACCTACCCCTTTTTGACCTAAGGCACCTTCGGCCAGGGCCTTTATGTATATGATGATGATAGAGATCATACTGAGAAACATGCAAATTCCGTGTGGGTACAACTCTTATTTGAATGAAGTGAAAAAAATGCGATCTTTGTTGTGTAATATAACAGCCACTAATACCTTAATTGAGTTGGTTAAGATCAAATCTTCTTATCAAAGTGCTTCTCCGATTGCTCAAGACATCTCTTTTCAACTAAGAAACAAAACAAGATCATTTCATTCCAGTGCGATCAAATTTGTTGTTGGTAAGAGGCAAGTCGGACTTGGGCACATTCTCTACATTCCTTCGCGAAGTCAAGTTTGATTTTGAGAATGCCGGCGTTCTCCAATTAAGTCTGTTCTGCTGTATGCAAATTTGGCATAGTGGAGACTTGGACTAGGATGATAGCTTCAGTTCTATAAGCCATGGAGAACAGGGTTTCTCCAGCCGCCTTCTGGACAATTATGAGATAAACCCATAAAACTCCATGTAATTCTTCTGGCCAATTGTCTTTTTTCTCAAGCCTCTTCTTTAAACATTGAAGGATAGTTTTGTTCGACGCTTCGGTCTGGCCGTTCCCTTGGGGATATCGGGGAGTAGAGGTAAGATGGAGGCTGTTCAACGTGCAGAATGAATGGGGGGGTTGGCTGCACAGCAGCCAGCCAAAAACCCTAATTTTACTTACGGGGTGGAAATTACTAAAATGCCCCTACACTTTAAAGCTTCATAAAATGTTTGTTTTAACTCCGAATTGAGTTTCGCTTGCGCCCACACGTTCGTATCGACGAGTACATCATGAATATGTAACGAAATAAATTTTCACAAGTCGTCACGAAAAGTCAACGAAAGTCAACATTGACCTCTAGGGGTATTTTGGTAATTTCACATAAATTTTTGGGACGGGTTGTAACAATCTACCCCCCTTAAATAAAATTTCGCCCGCGAAATTACAACATAACTACAAGAATAACTGCGGATACTGCGCCCGCATATGCTCCTCAGTCTCCCAAGTAGCCTCCTCTACCTCGTGGTTACTCCACAGAACCTTCACCAAAGGTATCACCTTGTTCCTCAGAACCTTCTCTTTCCTATCCAAAATCTCTATCGGTTCCTCCTCGTAACTCAAATTCTCCTTCAGCTGCAAAGGTTGTGGTTGGAGTACATGTGACTCGTGCGGTACATACTTCCTCAACATAAAAACATGGAAGACCCATTTAGCTCATTTAAAAATACTTGCCAAACGAGTTAAAAAATAGATCCTAATTAATGCAAATACCAATCTACTCATGTCATCGAGGGATTGAGAGTGTAATCTTTGCTTGGTGGTAATAAACAGTGAAGGTTGATAGAAATAAGTTGACTGAATTTAGCTGCACTAAAGAAACACGCTAACTATATTATCTGAAGGTCTTAGAATGGATATCCTTGGACTCACTTGAGAACTTTTGGCATCCCATAATGTACAAGTTCGATCATCAAATGAACCGCAAATGATCAGGGGGAACTTATAGTGATAAAAAGCAACCATACCATATTACTCATATGTCAACATGAGCCCAAAGCTGTAATTTCTTGCTTCATTAACCCCCATGCTCTTTCCTAATTGATTTCCAGGATAAACTATATGAAAGCAACATTTCAAATGCCTTTTCAAGCATAGGGGTACTTGTGGGACCATAAATTTTGGGCTCCTGACATGCGTCACCCTTGATGGCGAGAATGACCTGAATGCCCATAGCTCAAGGTACTCAAGCAATTAGACTAGTCAGGTTTCCTAATTAGAATCGGAGTAAGCTATTCCGATGGAGTGACTAGTCAGAACGCCTCAAGTAACATTAATTAGACAAGCTAGGTTTAAGCCCATTACATGTATTACTTGTCTCCCAAGTAAGGAAACCACTAATTTAAGTCAAATTAGGATATCTTGGGGATGAGCAATATAATCATAATCACGGATTGGATTTCTTATCTAGATTCCCTCCTAGATACACTATCGTTTAATAAGGATTACTCTCCCTAAAAGACTACGAAGATCACTATAAGTACCCTAGCTTGGGTATTCTCAGGAGAACCCATTTAGCTCATAATACACGGCTTCGCTCACGGGAAGCTCATCTCCTATATGCCTTGCCATAGGCTTATCGTCAAGGATGGCTCACGATGTTTCACACATCATACCACTCCTTCCTTGAACTACACCGGTGATTTGATTCTCCATCCCAGGATATATGTGGGCGTCAGGTCGGATTCAATCACACCCCAATCAATCTCATTCACTCCTCACTTAGGTGTTCATAGGTAATTCAATCGAATTTGGCGCGGTTTGCGGTTTTGCGCAAATTTGGTTCAATAATAGTGATGAAAAATAGATCACAAAAAGAGTTGGACATAAGAAGATAAGAAATGCACCACATGAGCATTACAAAATGCTTGATAAGAGGCATGATAGAAGAGATAAGAAATGCACCACAATGGAACATGTTCGTTAATGAGCAGAACTACAAAAAAATGCTTGTGCCGACACAGGAATTTTGTTGGCCAAAGTGAAAATTCATTGGAAAGATATTACGCTCGAAATATTTTGTTCCAACTTTATTCTTGTGAAAACCTCGTCGTTAAAGATCTTTCCCGACAGAAATTCCTAAATTTGTCGCCTAAGAGGCTCCTGTGAGTGACAAAAATATTTTTTGTCCAATAGGCCTGTTACGCGACAAACAGTTTTGTCCTGAGTTCCTTGACAAAGCTTGCTTCGTCGTAAACTACTTAGCCTACAGGGCAGCTTCGTCACAACCTTCTTAAGTGACAAAATGTCTTTGTCGCAACAGCTGTAGCCGACAAAGGGAGTTTCGTCAGGAGAAGTCTTTGATTTAAAAATAATAATAAATACTTTAGCCCATAATTAATAGTCGACTAAAGCACTTAATTATATTCATTCAATCTTACATGCCACAAACTTCTGATTAAACAAAACTATTGAGCTTTTACACAAGTATGAATCATTTAAAAAGATAAAGATTATTCGTTTGATAAAACATGTATTGTCAAAGTAACATAATTAAAACTAAGAGATGGCTGATATAATACATTTGTCATATAACATTAGTTTCAGCATAAGAACAACATGTACAAGTCTCTCATCTTCTGTGTTGATAACGAAGAAATATTACCAAGTCCAATGCAATGTTGTACTTCGGTTACAAGATTCAGAAAAGCAACATGAGAACACTAATTTAAAAGCTTAAAAAATATAACCAATATAGCACCTCTAAGCCAAGTGAAAATAATAATAAAAAAGTCATTCTCAATCTCAAAATGAATGTAAATGAAAATAAATAAACACGATGACTTGTTCAATGACGAAAACAATAAAAGCATACCAAAACTTTCCTAATATAATCAATTTGTAATATCGTTCCCTTTTCTACAAATAATGACAATGAAGGTATGGATGAGAAAAATAATAAGATATGAGAATCCAAACTCACACATTAGTCTGTATTCACAACAAGATAAATGAAGCAAAAAGTAGTGAGTGAAGAATTCCTAATATTTTTACAAGACCCCAAACAAAAAGCAAATTAAGCAACTCTTATAGTCCAGCAAAAAATATGTAGCAGCCCAAAAATCAATCCAACACTCTCATAATGAAAAAAAGAATTGACACTTTCACTTACCCAGAATAAAATGCATACCTTTCCATCCTCAGGCATTTAGAGTGAATACAGATAGAGGAGCTCAGTTGCCTATTATTCAGAAAACAAAGGAAGCCCTTCAAATGTTCAGTGAACCAAAGTGCTTATGGTTTGTGGAAAATCAAATGAAAATTGTAATGCACAGCATAAGTTGAATATCAATGAGAAATTTGAAGAAACACTAAATACAAATTAAATGAAATACTGAAAACTTTGCAACATGACACAGTCATCTCGAGCCCCTCCTCCTCTGTCTTTTCTTTCAATGGCCAAAGCTGGACCAAAAAATGCAAATCCATGTTTTTTCCTTAGTTCTTTCTTAATAGATGGGTCATCCAAAAAGTCCATCATGTTAATTTCGTTTCTAAAAAAAGTGGAGGGTCATGATGACCAAATTGGGATGGCGAAGAGATTGAGATCTTATGCGGCAGTAATTGTAGGACCGAAGAGCTCGTCATGCAATGGACCCTGTTTGTCGTTTACCGTCTTGCGCCAAAGAGATAAATCTGCCGCGTTTCTTCTGGCGACGAAATTGATCTTGTTGCTAGGCCGACCTGACTACAACAGAATCACTTCGTCGTGTTAGCTCCTACGGGTTAAAGCCGACCACCCATAGTTTCGTCGTCTTAAAATCATTTTACCGACAAAGTTTTTGTTGTCGGCAGTACTTTTCGTCGGGCAAATCACATGTAAATATAGTATTGAAATTGCTTCATCATAATTGGTGCAATTGATATTTTATGTTTGAGTTAACAAGAATACCAATTAAAATCACGTAGTAGCTGGTCTCCTTCGATTTTGGGCTAATGCCATCACTTACAATATGCTACTTACTGTGTATGTTTTTTTTTCAACTTACTGTGTATGTGTATGATATATTTATTTAATAAAAAACATAAATGCATGCATGTAATAATCCACGTCTTGAGACAAAGCAAACCACCATCGATCCAAACCAGCAAACAACAGTCCACGAGTTAATCTCATCATCAATCAGTTACTTTTCTTGTTCTGATTCAAAGCAAAACTTATGTCATCTGTTATATTTCGCGCATCATGTGAAATGCCAAATAATCCACGCCTTGAGAATCCTGCACAGTAAAGTCCCTTCTCCGCCTTCCAGTGATTCGGGAAACTTTGCTTCGGCATACCATTGTCATTAAACAGTTGGTCACCATCCTGCACCACAGGTACAAAAAATTCAATAAATTTAGAACAGAATACATGTACGACATTGGAGTGTAGATAACAGCTCCCATAAATTGTTGTAAACCAAAAAAAAAATGTTGAACCTCTTAGAGGCTTATGACTCCAGTAGTGATAGAGTGGGTGATTTCCTCATGGACGCATGGAAAGAGTTCATAATTTATTCATTCAAAATTAATTCATCATAATTAATTCATACCTTAAGCCAATTTAGCACAGTGCTTTTATAGCCAGTAGCAAAAACAATAGCATCATAGTGGTTGCCGTAGCCATTCTCAAATTTGATCTCGTTTCCTCGTATTTTGGTCATTGATGGAACCACCTGGGAAATATTTTCGTCATTATCATCATCAACGCATGTTTAGGGTAAGGAATCATGTTAATGATAAAAGACAGATTACAATTATTGTTTCATACTGCCAATCTGAAAGATTATATAAATTCTTGCCTGATTGTGTGGTGCAAGATCAAACAATCCCATAATGAAACACTATTAGAAAGAAAAGTTGTATATGTGTTATATATATATAATAGTTAGTATGAGATTATACTCATGCATGCAAACCTTTATTTCTCCAGCTATGATCTTGTCAATGCTTCCAACATCAATGATGGGGGCTTGACCCTTATTTTCCTTAAGAAAGAATGGTCCATGTTCTGGCCTTGGAAGTCCATACTTGGATAAATCTCCAAACTTCAATTTGCCTAAAATAACGACGATGTTGTCAAGCAATTTAAGGGGAAGGTATTTTGCGAGAACCATTCCCAGGAACACAATTTCCTTGGTCAGAACATGTACCTGAAAAAGTTACAAATTGGTAATAAATAATGTACAAAAGAAAAGATCTGAAATTTCTAAAGGAAATGTAACAAATAGTATTTGTGATACAATAATGTTATTTGAACACATAAAACTAGTACAATTGTTCACACTTTCTCTGGCTAATAGAGGTGATCCCTATCATTGTATATGAGACCCACCTATATTAGAAAGTGAGAAAATGAGAAAGAGAGAGAGAGAGAGATTTATATTACCGGGCTACGAACAACAATCGAAGTGTTGGCACCCCAATTTGATAAATCGTAAGCAATTTCCATGCCTGAATTCCCAGAACCAACGACCAAAACATTTTTTCCATCATATTTCTTGCCATTTAAGTACTTGCTGGAGTGCACGTACTCTCCTTTAAAGCTATTCAAGCCTTTGACTTGAGGAATGTAACCTTCACTATTTTCACCACTTGCAACCACAAGAAATTTAGCAAGGTACATTTCTTGCACGGACAATACTTGGGTACTCACTAGTGAGTACCCTATATACTCACTTTTTGATTTGGCCCAATTAAAAGATGACATGTGTTTTTTATGTTTAAAAGTTCAAGAAAAATTAAATAGCATATATTTTATTTTTTAAAACAATAAAATATGTGTTAAAATATTATTGAGCTAAATCATTAAAGTGAGTATATGGTGTACTCACTAGTGAGTACCTAAGTATTATCCTTTCTTGCACATCCAAAAGCATGTTCTTGACTCTAACACACCATTTTTCTTCATCTACAAAAGAAGCAGTTTGCACGACTCGGTTGTACCGGGGCGTTATCTTGAAATGGGATACATAAGCATCCAAGTATTGAACAAACTCATTCTTGGGGATATATCTGGGATAATTTCGAGGAAATGGCATATAGGGTAGTTCACAAAATTGCTTTGCCAAGTGAAGCTTCAAACGATCATATGACCTTTTCTTCCAAAGAGAAGCATATATGTCTTCTCTTTCGAGCACAACATTTGAGATGTTGAGGCGATTAAGACATGCAGAGGTTGCTATGCCAGCAGGACCGGCACCTACAATGACCACATCCACCTCTTCCATTTCTAGGCAATAAAAATGTCTGGTCTTAGGTTAAAGTGTTTTGACAGGGTTTATGAAGAAGAGACTTTGAAATGGTAGATATGGAACTTGTTATAATTCTCGCTATATATATAGCCTCATTATATACCACAGCATTTCGCTGAAAAATTTAGCATGCAGAGGTAATTGGTATCATTATCCATAGGATTGTTGGACTTCCATATACAATATAAATACACCGTACACTATATAACATTTATGCACTCTGGATTACGATAATTTAAGAAAAATATTTGAAACCCTGTGATGAAGATTTCGTAATTATAACTTGCAATGTTCAATATGATGCCAATGTATATCCTCTTTTCCAAACAAATCATATATCAAATGGTAAGTGCATCATATTAGATACCAAGTTGGGTATAACTTTTAAGGAAAAATACCATATTTAAGGAAAAATACCAAGTCTAATTAAATATTTTATGATAAGCCACAACTTTATTGCAAGTGATCCTATGACTAAATAAAAGATATGAGAGATTACCATAGTGTCCTCAAGTTTATTTCTTTCAGAATTTTATAAGGCCTTTAGAGTTCGGGGTTAACTTTAAAGGTTTAGAGTTTTAAAAGGTCGGTCAAGGTTTGGGGGTGATCATTTTGGGTTTAGGGTTTTAGAATGTCCTTGGGAGGAGCTTAGGGCTTAGGGTGTAGGTCTCGGGTTTTAGGCGAAGCCCAAAATCCGGGAACTAGACCCTACGCCCTAAGCGATTAATGTAATAAAAAAAAATTCTTCTAAAAAAATTCATACTCATGCTTGTTAGTTACAATTCATTGGGAAAGTTAATGGCTATAACTTTGTGATGGTAGGGTTGGACATTATTGTCATTTTACCTAGCAAATTAGTTTGACTTTTCAACTAGTACCTAAACTAAAACTATGGTATTTTAAATTAAAGTTATTTTGAATTTGGTATTTAAACTAAAAACTCCCAAATTAATAATCTCCAAAAAAGGAGGAAGATAAGATCCTTAATAATCCATTGAGAATTTTGAATAAGCATTGGATCAAGTTTATTCATTCATTGGAGAAAGGAGGAACCAAATAGCTACTCTTGTACGTATCTGCTCAGAAAAAGGTGAGATTTATCTTTAATGAAATTTCCACATTGTTATTGGTAGAGGTCGGCAATGGGCCGGGCCGGGCCAACCCGGCCCAAAAATACTGGGCTTGGGCTGGGCCGGGCTGGGCTTCAATTATAATAACAAAAAATATGGGCCGGGCTGGGCCGGGCTTTTATAAAAATATTAAAACCCAAGCCCAGCTCATGGGCCGGGCTTTTGTGGGTTTGGCGGGCCGGGCCGAAGTGGCCCAGTTGGGCTGGGCCTAAACGGGCTGAAGACAAAAAAATATAATAAAAAAAAATCTAGAAAAAATCATATTAAAATATGAAATAGAAGTATCTTCAAATTATAAAAAGCTCAAAACATATTGTCTTCAACTTATGAAACTCCAAAATACAAAAAATGCAGCTCTCATATAGTATTGGCTTCAACTTCAATTGTCTCATTATCGGATTCAACCTCAGCCTCTCCATCACTTTGGACAGTTGGATTTGAATTAGACACATCCCTATTATTGTAGATATTATACAATTTAAATAGTTCCTTCCTCAAATCCTCAAGTTTACTATCAATAGTTAAAGCATCAAGACCCAACATTTTTAACCAGTCTCCAATTGCATACAATTTAAACCTAGGGTCCATAACTCAGTAAACAAGAATCCAAGTTCCAAGATGTAAATAAACATGTATGATGTATTTGCAAAAAAATTGATAGGCGGGCCTGTGGGCTGGGCTTTCCTGGGCAGGCCAGGCTGGGCCTATGTGGGCCTACGTGGGCCGGGCCTATGGGCCAGGCCGGGCTTCAAAACTCCTAACCCAAGCCTAGCCTACTAATTGATGGGCTGGGCCGGCCTGGGCCTGGTGGTGGGCCGGGCCGGGCTTTTTCTCTTTGGGCCAGGCGGGCCCCCACCGGCCCATGGGCTTCTGGGCCAAATGATGACCCCTAGTTATTGGAAATCTACTAGTTTAATTTTTTTACTAAAAAAAAAAAAAAAATTCCACTTGTGTTTTGGTAATAGATTTCCTTTTATTTTTTTCCTTTTAAAATCAGAATAAATGATTGTTAATTAACATTTGCGCGGCAATAGATATAAACATTGGAAAAAGAAAGAAAGGGTACACATCACAGATATAAATCTTTCTTTCTCCGGTGCTTATTCTGAACTTAGCAATAATTTATTTTAATTCTAGCTATTGATAATTTTGAATTAAACTTAATAATTCAATTAATTTGGGAAGTGATTTCTACACACATATTCCCCCCCATACTTCTGTTTGTTTTGAGCCATTAGATTGAATGAATCAAAGGAGAATCAACGAACATAAATAAATAAGTGTACATAATGATAAAATGGGTGTGTGAAAATTATTTTTCATTAATTAACAAGCATTGTTGATCCTATTACAATTCATATTGGTATGTAATTGTGTAAATCATAAGTAGATATGGATTAGGATGCTATCATAATCTAGTGTTTATATTCTATTATTTATGTACTTGGTTTACTATAAATAAAGGCCTGGCATGAGGGAAATCTCACAATTTTTCTCAACCCTATTTCTCTCTATTTTGTCACATCTCGGACCGACTCCGCCGTAACACGATATGGTCCGCTTTGGGCCACGCCCTCATGGTTTTGTTTTTGGGAATTCAAGAGCAACTTCCCAGTCGGCTTCGGATTCTATCGGAACTCCAAAGTTAAGCGAGTTTAGGCTAGAGCAATCTCAAGATGGGTGACCCACTGAGAAGTTGCTCGTGCACATATATATTACCCATCTCACTTCATATTATATAAGCTAGGTACAAGTTTGGGAGGGCTATACTTGAAGTTTATTGTTTGGTTTTCATTGAACAATGAATGATAGTGTTGCTTTTACGTTTCTTTTGGTTAAAGCTTTGGTATTGTTTTGAAATTTAATTTAAACTTTGCATGGTTGAACTTTAGAAATCTGTCACATGCTATTTGGTTGATCTTTTGTATGAATGGTGATGTGTAAAATTGAATTTTAAATAGTTTTGACGTTGTTTGGTTCAAAATTTGAGATTTGTCTTATAAAATAATGTGTACAAAATTGAACTTGACAAAGTTGGTTAAACCCAAACTCAACTCGAGTAAACCTGTATGAACCCGAACCCAATCCAAATTCGAATTAGGAATGTTAGGTTAGGTTGGGTTGACCATCTAGCCGGCTCGAGTTGCACTCCTAATAACAAGGTGCAATATGTTTAACGTAAAAGAAGAAAAATAATATTAAACTCTAATCAGTTTCTAAAAAAAAAAACGGTGAGAAAGTTAGTCATTTTCATCCCTGCACCATGATTGGCTGTCAAAAGTTTGGCTCTTTGGACTTCTTGAGGCTAAAAGATAGCTAAAAGATAGCAAAAGTGACACATCCCGATCCCGAACACGCCAGGTGTCGGGAAGTGCTGGCCGACATGCGTTAGGTGATGAAAGCCATTTAGAAAAATTGAAGAATAAATGATAGAATATTGAATTAAACAGTAGTCAGAGTGCACGGAAAGTGCGGGCGGAAGAATTAAAAGAATACACTGCGAGTAGAGTAAGGATACAAAGTTACTACAAACGTAGAAAATCCCTACATTGTCATACCATCGCGCCATCGACGTCGCAAGGCTCCCAGCCAACTAACCTAGAGGGGCGTAAAACATAAAACGGTGAGTGGGTCAAAAATAAAGTTTGATAAAACCGTTGTTTTCCAAAGTCTAGTAACCCCTCGTTTGAAAACAAGTATAGTGAAGAAAATACGTCTTGCAGTAGGCATGTACCTCAAAATACTATTATGAAACGTTCG
Organism: Gillenia trifoliata; assembly: GCA_018257905.1. Taxonomy (NCBI): domain Eukaryota; kingdom Viridiplantae; phylum Streptophyta; class Magnoliopsida; order Rosales; family Rosaceae; genus Gillenia; species Gillenia trifoliata. Next base: position 2,405,232 of record CM031080.1, on the reverse strand, counting down.
GGTACTCCCCGATAAATCTTCTTGATTTGCTCACCCATATGTAAACACACATGCCCAAGGGCTAAATCCTGAACGAAGCTAGGTATAAAGAAATACGCTAAGTACTACAATGTGTGGTCTAACGCTCTTAAGTATTTGGTGCACAAGATGCGGTCCACACAAGTTCGGGATTGCCTAGTGCAGCCTAGAGCAGGCTGAGTACCTACAATGGATCCAAAGGCTGCGTAAAGTGCGATGGTGACTACCAGCGTCAAGGCTAGTCACATGCAAGGCCCCAGTACTAATACACAGGGTGTATACATCTCTTGATGGTTGAGTATGAAGCGCATGGCAATATAGTACGAATGTTCTACCTCCGCTCAACGTAATGATATGCAACTACGCTAACGAGTTAAAGCGTTGAAAACCATACGTATATATATATACATTTATCAAACAAAGACCCACTCACTCTCACTGTAGGTAGCCGGGTGAGTACCTACATCTGGTTAGCCCCAGGTAGTCCCTCTGGATAGGCCCCATCTATATGAGATATCAGGGTACAATGATTAAACTCATAAAGGTAGCGAATTAGCAATTAATTAAACCTATCTCTTGCTTTGCACCAAATTGGAGGTCCAAAACACCTCAAAAATTATCATGCGTACTACCCAGGAGGTGGTACACGTGGAGTCACGAGTCGCCAGTGAAAACGAAATTAGTTTTGGGACCTCCCACGCGCCCTCACCGCGCGCGGCTCAAACGCGCAAGCCGCGGCTCACGCGACTCACGCGCGGCGCCTGTGACTCCACTGCAGCTCAGTAGAGCCGGTCAGTGCCGATCGGAACCCCGGTTCGGCGGCGTCGGCAAGACCGTCGGCCTAGGTTTGCTGATGTCATCGGCGGCGTCGGCGCCGGTCATCCTTCCAATTTTCCGATGTAGTCGTGTCGCCGTCAGATCAGGAAAAAATGGCCGGATTTACGGAAAAACTTGAGCTTCATAACTAACCCGTTTTAAGTCCAAATTTGGACGATTCCAAGTACCAAAATGAAGCTAGAGATGAGAACAAGATTTTTACCAATTTGGGGCCAAACTGGCCAAGTGGCCTGAAAATGGGGAAAGTCCATGGGTGCAGCCCGTCACGGTTTCCTCGATTCTCGACCAACGCCGCCACAAGGCTCGAGCAAGGTCCACTGGGACATCCGAAACTCAATATTGATGAGTTTGATGTGATTTGAGTTCGATTTCAGAAAAGGCAGGGATGAAAGTCGGGTTCGTCGGGAAAATCCCACGATTTGGGTTCCTGGTTTCGGGGTTTGCGGTGGTCTAGGTTCATGAAGTTGGGGTCGACAAGGATGATGGTGAATCACAGTAGACTCACACAGCCCAAGGTAGCTCGGTGAGATGAAAACGGGCTCGGGTGCCTTAAAGGCAATTTCAAGCTTTTGTTTTGTTGTTTTGTGTTGCGAGAGAACCAAGGAAGAAGAAGAGAGGTTTGCTCGAGTCAAGACAAGGACAGAAGCCCGGACAAAATCCCGGGAAATCAGGGGATTGGCCACGAGCTGCGAGCAATTGGGCCCCGGCCAGACAAGACAAAGCTGCCAATTTGAAATACGGGAAACGCCAAAACTAACGCCGTAAAATATTCGTTAGAGTACGAACGACGTACGGCTCGCGCGATACCTGGGTCGTATCGGCGAGCACGTCAGAAAATACAATTGGATGCGTCGTCTACGAGTTACGACACACAAAGAGTCAACCAAAAAGTCAACCGGGGTAAAAACGTCATTTCCACTTAGGGAAGAAAAATAATTTAAAATTTTGAACGGGATGTTACAAAAAGAGTATCCAATCTCCGATAGTCAGCAGAGAAGAAGACCCTAAACTGGCCGGCGAAAGAGAAAGAGGGAGAGAGAACGAGAGACAAGAAAGGCACTACGATGGCACTTCGGCTTGACATTGCGAACGATAGTTTTAGTAAATTGTAGTGCAAGTATGTAAATGAAGGGATTCTCTGTTATTACTCAATAGTTATGACAAAAGGGCCTATTTTTTAATTGAGTTTGACGTTACAAGATTCACCAAATTTAAATGGGTTTTTATGAGTTCATGAGATTGACTTTAGTCCTCATTTTGATTCTGAATTTTAAAATCGATCAATTTGGTTTCACGACTTTCAACGCGCACATTAATATGGTCCTTCTATTAACATTTGGTCAATAATTCCGTTAGTGTGCTATCCAATAATATAAGGCCACGTAAATTATACAAAATAATTAATTATTTATATTATTTTAAATTTTAAAATTTATAATAAAAATAAAGAGGTCTTTGAACATCTGGGTTAAATCAAAAAGCAACATATCTGGGAAATTACAGAAAGCAGGAGCACTGTAGCAGCAATAGCAATCGGGAAAAAAAAAAATTAAAACCAGCATGACCTTTCCAAGAGTGGCAAAGCCTCACAAGAACACATCAAATACAAGGCAGAAGAGCCTATTTAGAAACCTTTAATTTGCGGGCAGTTTTTCGAGCCCTGCTATCGGCAATGCAATTGCAGTGAGCTGAATGATTTCGTCGTCGCTAGTGAAGAACCTCCCCATTGGTGCCTCATTTGAATTAGGGATTCCTTGGGAAGCAATGATGCCTTTCAGGTTGGCTAGTCCACAAAATTATCATGAACTCGTACCACCACCATTTGAGGCAAACGGAGATGCAAGTTCGGATAGCAAGCTAGACAACCAAACACAGAAGCAATTGGAGCTGCTGCCTCATTTTTTTTGTAGAATTTTAGATAATTTTAAAATTTAATATTTTATATAATTCACGTGGCATTATATTGGACTTATCGGTCCTACATGTGTGCCACATCGGCATACTAAGCGGAATTATTGATATAATCCTAACAAGGCCACATTGATGCGCGGCAATGAAAGTCGGGGAGATTGATCGATTTTGAAACACGAGACCAAGAATTAGGATTAAGGTCAATCTCATAGACTATTTGTGATAAAAACCCAATTTAAATTGGTGTCGAAAAAATTAAAAAAATTCAATTAAAAAAGCAGTAAACAAACCCTCAATCCCAAATTTCAAAAATGTCTACGTAACACCCAAAATAAAAATACTCAATGGCACATGTTAACGTGTGTCCAGGGCTAATTCTTAAAAAGAAGAGGTATAGCCACTTAGTACTACGTTCTACTTATGTATTACTCTTCACTTGTAAGTGAGAGAGGTCTTAAGTTCGATTCTCGTTAAGAGGCGAATTCAATCAAATTATTATGGCAAGCCTTTGTGAGACTTAGTCCACTCTCCCTTAGTGTAAATAATATCGTATGTATTAAAAAAAAAAAAAAAGAGGTACACGAAAATTTTCTTCTAATTCAATGGTACTTTTAGTTGACAAGAAAAAAATGGTAATTTTAGGGCTAAATACATTTCACAACATTGAGATTTGATGCCAGTTTCAAAATGGGCCATTAAATATAAAAGTTATGTTGTTTGAAACTTCTACAAAATTCAAAATCAATAAATATATGTAACATATAAACTTTGTAAAATAATTTACTCTTAATGAAAATTTGCATGCCAAATTGGAAAAGTTGAATTTAAACACAATTAATGCTGCAATAATAAAATTTGAATTTGAATTACATTGTATAAAAATTACCTTTTCTAATTCCTTATTACATGAAACACTTGACACTATGAAATAAGCCTTTTCTCCATTAGCATCCATTCGTTTTTTGACTCTTGATTTCCTATACTTTATTTGATCAAAACGGTCTGAAATAAGCATAGAATTGTGCATGTGAAGAAAAATAGTGTGTTAAAAAATCAATTTCCTTAAAAGTTATAACTTTGTGATCTGTTTTGGAAACCAAATGTTTTCAGAGGCAGTGCCTTGGTGCTCCTTGAAGTGAGGTGAATTATTATGTATGGTTGTCTATCACTATGTTATTTATTTTACCTATATTATATTAATTTATATATATTTTTATTATAATACTCAACGCTCTCCAAGGCTTACTACTCCAACGCTCTCAAGACTTACGCACTCGCAAGACCCTCAACGCACCTAAATTTACGCTTTTGCCTCTTAAAACAATTTTGAAACTGACTATAAACCTTGACGGTGTAAATTGTAAAAAATATACTGTATTACTGTTCTCATCCGCGCAAGTCAATTTTTAAAAAAAGTTGGGATACTCACAGTGAAAAGAGTCTCGTCATCCTTTGCAAATGTACGCGCCTTCCCAAGGAGAAGCAAGCATTTCTTTTTCTGCTTTCCCATGATCACAAATATTTTTAAATTTTCATTTTCCATCCCAAACCCATCCATCTGCTCGGCAAGAGAAAAGACTGAAGCTTTGGGCTGCGGTTTCACTTGTGAGAAAAATAGCAGGTTTTCCATCCTTACCCATCCATCCTTTCACAAATTCTGGTTTGCTTGTAAAAGCATTCATGCATCATTTTTGTAATTTCATGAATATGTTGGGGTTTGTAAATTTATGGCTGCATGAATCTCCTGATTTGGTGTCTCAATTCTCATTGTTTAAGCGAATGGGTTTCTTGCTTTTATTGTTCTGCTTTGCTTCTCTTTCACATGTAAAAATGCATGCATCTCATTGTTGAACTGATTTGGGTTTTGGAAAATTGCAAATGTATGATTTGGGTTCTCATTGTGCCAATGATTACATTTTTTAGGGTTTGTAATGATTTGGGTTTGTAGATGTGGTACTAATTTGGATTTTCAGTATGAAAGCCCCAACTCATAAGCAATTTTTGCACTACTTCTGTTGTTAATTAAGGTCCTTAAGTGCCTTTTCCACTACATTGTTTTTTCCTTCAGCTTAGCTAATCAGCCCGGTAGTCCTCTAACGCAACAGATGGATGTTGATGAAGCACTGGACCACTTGAATAATTTGGAGGAATGGAAGCTTGACGGAAGAGTTGAGGATTAAAGACACCGGTTTTGATGGGTTACTTTTCCGGTGTACCATGATTTTACCCTTATTATCTGCACTTGTAGAATCCTACGATGTTAGAAGGAGATGTTTCGTTTTTAATAGTCATAAGCTTTTTTTGGTTTGGAAGATGTATTGTTTATAACAGGGCTGCCTGTGGTGTTAATCCTGTCACCGGTATTGATTGAAAGGTGGCAGGCTTTGTATGAAATATTTGGGACGCAATGGTATTGACCCAAGGTGCTGGTATCACTAGTTTAGAATGGCTGAGGGGAATTTTGAGGTAGTTCCTGAGACTATTGATAAAGATAGTCCTGAGATTGAACCCATGCTCGAGCTTTCTACTATATCTTATAGGCTCTGTAGTTGTTCCCGGTACTCTGGGAAGTATGTCCTGTTACTTATCTTTTCTCTTATGGAAAATCTTCAAAGCATAAAGGACTATGCATGGTGCTGCTTTGCTAGCTCATCTTCATTTTCACTGGAGCACTTGAAGCAACTCTATTTGCCTCGGCGAAAAAACATATTAATGGGACACACCTTTTCCCTTATGGTAAGAAATAATTTGTTTTTAAGTGTGAATCCATTGTTAATTTTCATGTTCAGATCTTATTTACAAGTTTATGATTTCCTAATTTTCCTTTTGCAGGTTTTGCAATGGAGCGTATTCCTAAGCTGGTGCAGAGATTTTTGTTCAATGAAGTCAATCGGGTGGATGATTATCTTCCAACAAGTTTTCCTTTGTTAGCAGGATGGACCAAACTACTGTGCAGGCCCTCAATACTCATGAAGAAATTACTAGACAGGAATATCTTCAAACTCTGGATGAGCTAATAGAGGATGATGTAAGTGTTTTGCGTTTGGCTTTGTATGTTGGTCTTTCTTTTTACCTTCTATTATCTTTTTGTTTTCTTGTAGATTGTTTGGCAGCCATACAACAGGCTTCCTTGTAATTTTCTTCCAGTATTGTGCGGTAGGAGAAAATTGTCAGGACAATCCTCCTTTGCTATGAAGGCTGTGTATCATCGGCCCGATTTCAGTCAAAGCAATTTGGCATTCAGAAAGTGAATACCAGCATGTTTAGCCTTGTTGAGTTGGAATTACGTCCTAGAGCGGTCGCAAAGGAATAAATTGGGGAACGTATAAGAATTATGGATGTTACAAGGAGGGAGTGGGAAAATAGGGCCAGCTGCCTCATAACAGAATCTGTTAGAGAGGGTCCTGAATCCCCTTCGATTAAAGGTGATTATCTACTGATTGAGTACTGCTAATTGTGATTCAGTTACAATTTTTGGTTTCTTTTCGTTTTGTGGAAGTATTGTTTAGGATTCTTGGGACCAAGTAACAACCTCGTTTCAGTTTTCTTATGTGGAGATCATATAAATGCTATAATCACTATTTTACACATGTGTGTCCTTGTCATGTAATGTAATAGTTTGTATGTCGTATAACTTGTACACATGTAGTGCATTCGTGCTTGGTAGAACATTTTTAAGTAGAAAAAAGATGCTCGGGATTACGTCCAATTTCTGTCAATACTCAGACCCAAACAAAAAGCAAACTTATATTCGCACTCTATGCAGGACTTACTACTTCGTCTTCTCCAGGCCCCTAATGACCCTGATCCACTGTCTGCTAAGAGGAAGGGATTGACTGTGTTGGCGAAAAACTCAAGGTTAGGTAAGAATTTCTTTTAAGTTGCAGACTTTATGCCGTATCAACTATTAACATTCATTTCATTGTTCCAGACACAGAAGGCCTCAGGCCCCCTTGTAGTGCTTATGGGTCCACTAACTCCCACATGGAATTAGGGAATTCTCTGCACGCAGACTTATATTTGGACTTACTGATGCCGCTCCTATAGATGCGACTCCGCCTCTGTCGATCTGGGTATTTTCAGTGGCCCATCTGATCAGGAGAGTAATTGCATTCCCTGTTTCTTTCTGTGGTGTCGATATGATATTTTCTTGTCATCATATAAATATTATTTTTTCTGGTATTTTCAACAACTTGTTCGTCACCTGTCATCTATTGAAGGAAATAAATGCTTTCTCCGAATTATGGCATTGCTTAATTGTTTGTGTCTTCTCTCCCTTAGGTTGATGTTCCTTAAATTTCAGGATCCAGCAACCATTCATCCTCGAATACAAGTTCAAGCTTGCTGACTAGCAGCACTGATTCAGGCTTATTTCCTCCGGTCGGATCACCCAAGGTTAATTTTGAGTGTTTCTATCTTTTATTTTGGTTGTCTTTATTCATCTAGTGACTTTGCTGTATCCAACCAGTTGTTGGATGAGTTGAATTCTTTACAGGGCCCGATGTTAATGACCTTCTTCAGGCCTCTGGTACATCCTTCTGATGTCCGGCCCACAGCTATGTCAGTGGCTGTAGGTCTACCAAGGATACTATCCGAGGAATCCTATGTCGAGTTTTGATGCTTTAGCAAACTCTGAAACACAAGAAGCTTTTCTTGCTTCTTCAGAGGTCTTATTGTCATCCGGTGTCTTCCCATCTGATGATTTGAAGACTAGGTTGACAGCCTTTAGGGATGAGCTCCCACACAATGCCACTGCCTTTCTACAAGCACGGACAGATGTTAATGTTTGGCTGCAGAGTTTTCTTCTCTACAGGAATTCTTGGTGTCACAAGCCGTAAAACTTCCTGCCCCTGCAAGAACGTTTACGTGTGACTTCAGAGAAGCATCTTCGAGCAATATTAGACGCTGCCCTTGAGAAGCAAACGAAGATGGATGAGGTTCTCGCTGCCTTTGTTGAGAAGACTAAAATTGCCAAGCAGAAAATGGCCTCCATGAATCCTCCAGGCAGCTGAAATCAGGTCAAAGAAGCGGACATCCGAAGTTGATGAACAGTGATCCTCTTGGGTTGACCTTAGGACTAGTTTGTTCAGATTTCTGTGAAAACACACAAACTAAACATTGAACTATTAAATTCCTTTTAGTATATATGGAAGTAACTTTTGTGTTTTATAACACTTTTATGTTCTTTAACAAAACCTTTTAGTAGTTTTGGACACCTTTTATTTATTTTGTTCATTAAAAGGAGTTTAGTATGACGTTTCTGAAGTGGGAATTCCTTTATTCAAAAGATTTAATTAACACTAATGTAGTTTTGTGCTTTCTTTAATCTACAAGTACTACGGTTTTAGTAATATTTATCATGACATAAATTGCAAGTTCAATGGTTTAGCCCAAAGGACAATACTTAGGTACTCACTAGTGAGTGCTCCATATACTCACTTTAATGATTTGGTCCAATGATATTTTAACACATATTTTTATTGTTTTAAAATAAAACATATGCTATTTAACTTTTCTTGGGCTTTTAAAGTAAGAGACACATGTCATCTTTTGATTGAGCCAAATCGAAAGGCAGGTATATAAATCTTCATTAGTGAATCTGCAATGCTCAGCAACCCAAATCCCTTATTCTTTGAGTAGATTATCATTGTAATAAAATAAAATGCTCCTACATAATTTTACACTAAGTTTTTAGGGAGGTAGGGGTCAAACTTTAATGTAGTATGTATTGTTGAGATGCAATTTAAGATTCATTTGATGGCTCTAGCAAATTAATCTTGGACCATTCAATGTATAGACCATTGAATGTCTTGTATCACCCAAGATTTTCGAAAATTATCTATACTAAACATTTCAAACCTTCATTGCTGAAATAGAAATATTGATATGATATCAATATGAATGGTATAATTGATAGAGGCATAACAGAGTGAATTGTCTAAGATATCCATGTATAGATATGGTATTGAGATAGTGTCTATGTTGTTGTTATAATGTTGATATATTGTTGATACATTGTACCTAATGTTGTCCATGTATAAATTGACAATATGTGTTGGATATTTTGTCTATACTTTAACGATATGTTCATAATGTAACAAATAGTCATCATTATGGAACTATTATAATGTTGATATGTATTGGATATGTCGCCAATTCCTTCTTCATCATCATCAACCCATCTTCTCATCCTACTGCACTGATAACCAAAATCGCAAGCTTTCAATATTTTCCTTCAATTTATTTTGTCAGCCTATTGCAGCTTCCAATTGGATCTCCTTTTTGTTTTTAGGTAGAGGAAGTTAAGATGGTTGTTGCTGAGAGGCGTAAGGATTTCAATGCAACTGATTGGTGATGAATAAGAGAAGACGATGAAGAAAACGAAGAACAAGAAGGGATAAAACAAATAACAAAAATCAAGATGATGAAGTTACAGATAAACAGTATCTCAAGTGATAAAGACAAGGGATGAGGGGTAGAAGTGGACTCAGTGGAGAAGGAAAGGCCTTGCGGCTGTGGGGAGTCGAGAGAGAAGAGAATCAGAATGGAAATCCTAAATTTGAGAATGTCAATATTGCCTATAGCATCAGTATAAGTGGTATATATATGGGATATTTATGACATTTCCCATGTGAAAAAGGATCTAGTTTAACAACGATAAGATTTTTTCTTATTTCGGCACCGCTTGTTTGAAATTATTCTAAATCGGCCAATTTTCCAAGTTTTAACTGATGCTCACCCCATTTTCTTCTTTCAAGTACGTAGATTATCATTGCAATGAATTTGTAGCTCAGTTGATTAAGAGCATTTATTTTTTTGTACTCGAGGTCCCGTGTTCGATTCCCTCTCCCCCAATATCAAATGTAAAAAAAAGTACTTTGACATGCCGTTAGGCAATTGGAACAAAACGAATGAACAAGTAGGGGTGGATTGTTTTACCATATTACTATACCATGCGATTTTGTGCCAAGTTTTTATACCAAACGGCAATGGTAATTGTACACGACACATCCGTCCGAACACGCCGAGTGTCGGAAAGTCTTGCCGACACGCGTTAGTCAGTGAAAGCCAAATAAGAAAATTTAAGAATAAAGGATAGAATATTGAATTAAACGGTAGTCGGAGTGCACGGAGTGTGCGGGCGGAAGAAATAATAGAATACACGATAAGAGGATACAAATTACTACAAACGTGAAAATCCCTATATTGTCATACCACCGCGCCATGGTATGTATAGCTCCCAACCAACTAGCACGGAGGGCGCAAAACACAAAAACGGTGAGTGGGTCAAAAGAAAGTTTGATAAAACCGTTTGTTTTCAAAAGTCTAGTAACCCCTCGTTTGAAAACAAGTATAATTTGAAAATACGTCATGTGCAGTAGGCATGAACCTCAAAATACTGTCGTGAAAACATGCGGGTACTCCCCGCTATTACTTTCTCGACATTTGCTCACCCATATGTAAACACACATGCCGAGGGCTAAATCCCGAGAACAAGCTAGGTATACAAGTAATACATTTGAGGTACTACAATGACGAAGTCACTGTGTGGTGCACAAAAGTGCGGTCACACAAGTCCGAGTTGCCTAGTGCAACCTAAGGCAGAGCTAGTACCTACAATGGATCCAAGGCTGGCATGCTTGGTGCGATGGTGGCTTCTACTCCAAACGTCAAGGCTAGTCCGGCCACAAGGCGAGTACTAATACAGGGTGTATACATCTTGATGAGCAACGGTATGAAAACATGCATGGCAATATAATACGAATGTTCTACCTCCAACAAACGTATATGATATGCTACTATGCTAGGTTAAAGCGTTGAAAAACCATACGTATATATATACATTTATCAAACAAAGACCCACTCACTCACACAGCAGGTAGCCGAGTCAAAGTACCAGATCTGGGTAGCCCCGTGTAGTCCTCTGGATAGGCCCCACCTATGAGATATCACTTAGGTACAATGATTAAACTCATAAAGGTAACGAATTATGAATTAATTACACCTATCCCTTGTTTTCTCAATTTGGAGGTCAAAACACCTCAAAAATGAACATGCGTACTACCAGGAGTAGTACACGTAAAATCCTGAAGCTAAGCCCAGTGAAAACGGGTCGAAAAGGGCCTTCCACGCGCCCTCACGCGTGGCTTGAGAAAGATCGGGCCTATGGCTCACGCGCGGCTCACGCGCCGAGGCGCTGGTCAAGCGAGCCGGTCGGTCCAGCACGGCTCGGCTCAAGCCGTCAACGCGAGGCTCGGCTCAAGCCGGTTTAGGCACGCGGCGTGCGGCAAATCCGGTGCGTCGGCATGGCGTCCAACCCCGGTCACGTGTGTCGGCACGGTCATCCCTTCCAATTTTCCGGTCGCCGGTGCCGTCGCCGTCGCGGAATGCAGGAAAATGGCAGGATTTAAGGTATTTTCAAACTATAACTTCTTCGTTTAAGTCCAAATTGGATGATTCAAGTACCAAATGAAGCTAGAGATGAGTAGAACAAGATTGTACCATTTTGGGGACAAAAACTGGCCTGAAGTGGCCTGAAAATGGGAAGAAAGTCACGGTGCAAAAAAGCCGATCACGGTTTCCTCGATTCTCGGCCAACCACCACCATCCAAGGCTCGAGCAAGGGTACAATGGACATCCGGGAACACGGTGATGATTAGTTTGATGTGGTTTGGGATCGGTTTCCCTTTGAGAAAGTCCTCGACAAGAATTTTTTTAGTTCGTCGGGGTGCCTTTAGTAAGTGCACGGGGTTTTGTCAGGTTTACGGACACCCAGGGTTGCGAAATCAGGTGAGGATGTGAGGTTTGGGTTTGATTTGGTGCGGAGTTGGTGATGATAAAATTGCCAAGATTGTACGGTTTGGTGAAGAAATTTGCGGAAAAATAAGGAAGAAAGAAAGAGAAGAGAAGGGCTCGGCCACAAAGGACAAACCCAACAAATATCCCGAGAAAATCTGGGGATTGGTCATGTCTGCCAGAACAAATGGGCCCCGGTCAAACAAAACAAAAAAGCAGGCCAAAAATGAAATACGAAATGCGAAAATCGAGCGTTCGTAAAATCTTCGTTCGAAAATTAGAGACGACATGCGGCTCGCGTCTACGCGTTAGCGACGAGCACGTCAAGAAAACACAGGAGTGGATGCGTCGTACGAGTTACGACACAAAAGTCAACCGAAAAGTCAGCCCGGGGCAAAAACGTCATTTTGCACCTCAGGAGATAAAATAATTTAAATTTTGAACGGGATGTTCTGATGTAGAACCAAACATAATTGGTATGATAATGATATTAAAATCAATACAAACGGTAATACCGTACCGAATTATTATTTATATATAATTAATTAAATATAACATATGTATAATATATAATACTAAAAAGAAAAAACTCATTTTGCCTTGACGTATCCTCCTCTTTTAATCAGTTTAATCTGATAGAATTTGGATTCATAAATAAAGGCTTGCTGCCATATAATTGAAGGGTGATTTATATGTAATTTTATGGTATTTATATTGGACAAAAAAATTCAGATCGGTACGATAGGTATATTAGTTTTGGTACGATACTTAGTACCAAATTTAGCCTATGAATAAGCCAAGAGTATTTGTTTCGGGAAAAAAAAAAAAAAAAAGGTGTGACTTCAATACTACGTATCATTCATTGTTATAGAGTATAGCCGTTAAATTTAATTTTAAGCATTTGATAAAATCTATTTTCATTCTCAATCACAGCCACGTAATATTTGGAAAAAAAGTCATTGAAAAAGACCGTTAATGTAACATCCCATTCCAAAATTTAATTTATTTTATTCTAGGAGAAGTGGGAAATGGCGTTTTTACCCACAGGTTGACTTTCGGTTGACTTTTGTGTGTCGTAGCATGCAGCGCATCCACTGTATTTTCTTGCCGTGCTCGTCGATACGAACGCGTAGACGCGAGCCGTATGTCGTTTCGGACTCCGAGTATTTACGGGCGTTGGATTTTCAACGACTCCATAATTCAAAACCCAGGCAATTATGTCTTGTTTGGTGGGGCCCGACTAGCCGGCCGAACTGTGGCCAATCCCGGATTTCTTGGTTTGTCTGGTGGGTTTTTGGCTCCTTGTGCGAGCCCTCCTCCCTATCTTCTTCCTCGCTATGCAAACTTCAAACGCGTGGCCATTCTTGGCAATTTTGGTGTCATCAATCCTCGCCAAATCAAATCCAAGCTTGTTCAACCTCGCCCACTTCGACCACACCCGGTGACCAAAACCGGGAAATCCGAGAATTCTCTGGACACCCAGGCCCTTCCGACGAGGCTTTCTCGTCGATTCGGCTTAAACACATCAAACTCAATCACCAGGTGTTCTACGGATGTCCCAGTACCTTGTTGAGCTTTGGATGATCACGTTTAGTAGAGATCGGGGAGGCAGTGATCGACTTTTTTGCACCGTGACTTCTCCCTCAATTTCAGGCCCTTCTGGCCCAAGTTTTAGTCCCCAAAATGGTACAATCAATTTCCCCTCATCTCCTTCATTTTGGTACTTGAATCGTCCAATTTGGACTTAAAACGAAGAAGTTATGAAGCTTTGAAAAATCCCAGGCAGGCCATTCCAGATTCCGGCGACCGGCGACGGCGGCGCGCGACCCCGAATGCAGCGGGGATGGCCGAGCGCGACGTCATCGGACCGGATTAGGCCGGCCTTCTGGCGACGTCGACGAGGCTAGGTTCCGAGGCCAGGACTTGCGCGTCAACATTGACCAGAACCGGCTTGAGTCGGCGCGTTGAGCGGCGGGAGTCGAGCCGCGTTGGCCCGGCTTGAGTCGAGCGCGTTGGCCCGGCAGGCCGAGCCGTGTTGACCGGCTTGAGCCGGCATGAGTTGGCCTGTTTGTGGGCTCGATTGACCAGCTCGCGCGCGTGAGCGCGCGTGGGTTTGCGAGTGGAGCCATAGGCTCCGATCTTCAAGCCGCGCGTGAGGGCGCGTGGAAGGTCCAATTTGCATTACATTTTCATGGGTCGACTCGTGACGGCGTGTACTACCTCGGGTAGTATGCATGTTAATTTTGAGGTGTTTTGGACCTCCAAATTGAAAACGAGGATAGGTGTAATTAAGTTGTTGTGCTTTATGAGTTTAATCATTGTGCAGTGATATCTCATATAGGTGAGACCTATCGAGAGACTCTTAGGGCTACCCGGACGGTATTACTTGACCTGACTACCTACGGGTGAGTGAGTGGGTCTTTGTTTTGATAAATGTATATATATACGTATGGTTTTTCAACGCTTTCTTTAGCGTAGCGTAGTTGCATATCATATACGTTTGTTGGAGGTAGAAGACATTCGTATTATATTGCCGGCATGTTTCATACGGTTGCTCATCGGTAGATGTATACACCCCGGTGATAGTACTCGATCTTGTGGCGGGACTAGCCTTTCGTTTGGGAGTAGTCACTTTATCGATGCCGTTACGCGACCTTGGATCCATTGTAGGTACTAGCTGTTCTAGGATTGCATTAGGCAACTCGAGCTTGTGTGAGCGCACTTTGTGCACCAGCGCTTAGCGCTAGACTCGCGTGATTGTAGTGCACGGCGCAATGCAGCCATGCTAACTTTGTTTCCTTGTGAGTTAGCCCCTTGGGCATGTGTGTTTACATATGGGTGAGCAAATAGAGTAAGGAAATGATGGCGGAGTACCCGCATGTTTCACGACGGTATTTTGAGGTTCATGCCTACGGGCATGACGTATTTTCTCAAATTATACTTGTTTTCAAACGAGGGTTACTAAACTTTTGTGAAAACAACGGTTTTATCAAACTTTGCTTTTTGACCCACTCACCGTATTATGTTTTGCGCCCCTCCAGGTTAGTTGGCTTGGAGCTTGTGACGTCGAGACGCGGTGGTATGACGTTGTAGGGATTTTCTACGTTTGTAATTAATTTGTATCCCTTATTCTACTCATACTTATTATTCTAACAATTCTTCCGCACTCTGTTCTTACTATTCAATATTCTACTATTTATTCTAAATTTTCTTTTTGGCTTTCGTCACGCTAACGCGTGTCGGCCAGCACTTCCGACACTTGGCTCGTCCGGGATCGGGATGTGTCAGATTGGTATCAGAGCGTGGTTTTTCGTAACCTAGGCTCTTCTTTCCGTACTCCGTACTTGTCTGTGGTATCAGACTTCGAATTTCGTGAATTCTTGTTCTTGATTCTTACTCTTGGAATCGAGAATTTTCCGAACTTTACACCATTGGTGTATTGTTTTCCTTGGGTTAATTCTAAGTTCTTCTTAGTGTCATACCACCTCGACGTCAGGTTTTGCGTAGTTTCGGGCAGTTTTCCCGATTTCGACAGTTTTGTCGCTACTTTTCGTACTTTACTCGTGCGACCTTGAGCTTCGTTGACGAGGAACTTGAGTGTTTCGTTTGACGTTTTCTTTGTTAACTTCCGATGGAATCGCACTGAATCGGGAAACTGGTTCAGTTGTCGTATTTTCGGAGGGAGGTGTCAGTTTGACACAACGGATGATTTTTCATCAAATACTTTCCCCTTGGGACAACGCTAGGCGTTGATGTTGGCGGAACCTGTTGACTAATTTTCGTGTTTGACATGTTCCAGTGGACTTAATTCGTGAGACTTAGTTTCACAAATTCCTTCGCACTGCTATTGTTTTACACTTAAACCGATGACTTTAACCTTCGGGTAACGCGTGTTCTTTTGGTGTTACCTGTCTGGACGCGTTTTCAACTTCTTGTGGTAGTTTTGGCCATCGCTGAGTACGTCGGCGGATGTTCAAATTGTTAGCAGTGAAGGCTTGGAGACGGATTTTCCTCTCAATTGTTTCAACCACTTTCCATTTTCATTCGGAAATGGAAAATTATCACCGTGAATTTCTTGTACCTTACTTTCCGCACGTGGCGACTGCAATGACTTTTCGATGATCGTAAACCGAACCTGTCGGTCGACTTTTCTTGAACAATTCGTAACTACTACTTTTCGGTAGTTTTGGACAATGCCCATCTTCGTGGTGTTGTTTAACTGTGTGGAGTCTCTACGACTGTTTGGTTTGTCGTGACTCATTTTCCTTCGAACGTGGCGAACTTTTTCGTACTTCTGGAGTCGACGTTTTCTTTCCACTCATGACCTTGTCATTCAAATCGATCATCTTCCCACTTGTGCAGGTGCGGCTATCTTGACTAATCGCTTTGGCGACGGTATGGATTGCATATCCACGAGTGACGGTGATTGACGATAACTTTGGTTTTGACTCTAATTGCGGCGTATCCACTGTCTGAGTACAGTTTGACTTTTTATCGAATCTTCGTATTCGAACGTCGATGAGGACTTTTCACCGTGACTGGTTCACTTGGCTAATCAAGTTGCCATCTTTGTCTCTCTCTGGTTTCTGCAAACCAAAATCTACTCAAGGCACCCGAACTTTCTTTCTGCTCTCTCTGAGCCATTCCTTTGGCTATGGGAGATCACGGGCCTCACCACCAGCTTTGTCGATCTCAATTTACCGACCCTGGTAACCCTTGAGACCTAGTTCTGGAAATTTTCCCGGCGAGGTTCGATTTCGAACTTCGGCCATTTCTTGGTGAAACCAACCCTAAAGTACCTTAAACTAATCACCAGTTAACTCCTGGAAGCCCCAGGAACCTTGCTCGGCCATTTTTCGGTGGCGTTTGGCCGAGAAACACCAAAACCCGAATCGGCAGTTTGCACCCAGTAGTTGGGTATCGGGCAGTTATTCTTTCGGTCTCCGAAAGAATCTGTCTTTCAACGTGGAAGTTCAGCTCTGAATCATCCAGTAGTGGGTCAACTTCATCTTAAACGTGGTGAGTGATTCACTAGTGGATTCCGTTTCCGTTTACCAGGTAACTCCACCCAGTCTATCACCCAGTTCTACTGTCGTTGCGACACTCGTCATTTTGGGTGAGTGTAAGCAAGAAACTCAAGTGTGCCATGGCTGTGGACGATTGGGACACAGAGCTAACCAGTGTCCGCAGTACCAGCAAAAACCTACCTTCGGTCTGTTTCGATCCAGTAAGTTGGACGAACAGTTTACTTTCAACAATCTACTTTCGGTGGAGACGGACATTGTCAAGGCAATGTCATTCCATACTCTGGAACCTTTCTCTCGTACCTTGGTTACGCTATTCTATATCCTGATGGTGCCTGGCAGTTCCAGTGTGGAACGTTGTTTACTCTTGGGCAAGTTGTACTTTTGACCAGTAGGATACACTGAACGATTCTGATCTTGTTTCGGAAACGTTAAACTTTCTTTGGGCTTATTACTTGTGATCCAAACGGATCCAAGTATTACCTACTCATCTATTTCACTTTGTTTATTTCAAACTACTCGACCACATTGTACTCCTACCGGGTACGATTTGGAATCGCTATGCCGTGAGGCAAAGTTTGTCTTGTTCTTTGGGATTGTCGGTGATACTCCATTATCATCGCTAATCAAGTTTACTTGCCAATCTCATTCCTCTGGATGTCGTAGTTTTCGACGTGATCCTAGGAATGGATTGTTACCTCAATTTTGTGCCAATGTAGATTGTCGGCGGAGGTTGACCACCTTCTTGCCACCTGGCATAACGACTGTGACGTTTACCGGTGAGCACCGGAAAAATCAACTCGTAGGCTGACTTTCAGCTACGAGTGAACGAACCTTTTGAGTTCTGGTTGTGGTGGTTGTACCACACGTGTGATGTTGGAAATCGGAATTTCTCTTTGTGTTGACAAGGCACCGGTTGTCAACAAAAATTTCTTGGGATCTTTCCTTACGATCTACCTGGATTACCGCCTGATCGAGAAGTGGTTTTCACCATCGATCTTTCCAGGTATTGACCGTATCTCTCTTTCTCTTACCTTTTATTTTTCGACTCCACGTGAGTGGTGGGAGTTGAAGATTTTCAATTTCAGGCACTTTTGCCAAGGAATTCTTTCTGCCTTGCACTTCACCTTGTGGAGCTCTAGTCTTGTTGTTCGTTTGAAGTTTCGGTACTTTAAGGCTCTGCATCGATTGTAGGCAATTGAATCGGGCAACGATTAAAACCGTTATCCCCTGCCTAGAATCGATGATCTCTTTGACCAGCTCCGAAGTGCACTTGTTTTCTTTTAAGATCGATCTGTGGGCTGATTACTGTCAACTATAGATCAAGAACTTCGTTGTTTACTTGACCACCTTCTGGACTCGTTACGAACCTTACGAGTTTTCTTGTCATACCTTTCGGGATGACAATCGCCCCAGTAACTTTCATGAACTTGATGACTCGAGTACCTCGCCCGTATCTCGACAAGTTCGTGATAGTCTTCTTGGTTGACTTTTGGCTTATTCCAATTCTGGGGCCGATCATGCAAAATGTTTGGCGCATGATTCGTTGAAGTTTAAGAACTTTTCAACTTTTGCCTGTTCTGGCCTAATCATGTGTCTTTCTTGGGACATGTGATTCCTGCGGATTGTTCTCTTGTCGATCCCCAGATGGCTACTGTGGCGGAGATCTGGGAGCGACCGCAGAAGTGTTACAAGATTCGAACTTTCTTGGCTTGCTCGGTTTTTACCGACGTTTCGTGAAGGATTTCTCTTCTGTTGCTCTGCCTCTCACGAAACTTGCCAGGAAGAACGTTAACCTTCGTGTGGAACGACGACCACGAGCAAATCTTCCGACTGCTCAAGTTTGGTCTTACTCCTGTTCTTGTATTAGCACTTTCCAACGACGGCAGTAACTTCGTGTTCTTCAGTGATGCGTCACTGAGCGGGTTGGTCTGTGTGCTAATACAGCATGGATGGATAATCGCTCATGCCTTCAGGCAACTGAAACCGCATGAGATGAATTATCATACCCATGATTCGAAGTTTGTCGTTAGTATCTTTGTTCCAAAGTTCTGGCGACATTTTCTCTTTGGTGAGACGTGATGACCATTCACTGACCACCAAAGTTTGAGGCGTCTCGTTTCTCTTTTCCTGGGAGACCTCAATCGCTGTCAAAGGAGTTGGATGTAGCTGTTGAGTGACTACAATTGCACTATCGATTACCACCCTCCCGGTCGTGCAAACGTAGTAACAGGTAAACTCTATCAGAAGTCCTTCGGACGACTGATTACTCTTCCAGCTAATCATATCTCTCTTTTGATTAAACTTCGAAGCACTGGTGTCACCTTGGGTTGTGGTGACGTCGGAGCACTGTTAGCCAGCGTTCGGCTCAGACAATTGTTTTTCTTCACCTACATCTCTTTCGAGGGAGCTTCTTGGGAGACGTTGTTGTGAACAGTTTTGTACTCCAATCTACCTCGTTGTGCTTCTTATGGAAATTTCAGGGACGAAATTTTTATAAGGGGGGTAGATTGTAACATCCCGTTCAAAATTTAATTTATTTTATTCCCGGAAGTGGGAAATGACGTTTTTACCCCTAGGTTGACTTTTAGGTTGACTTTTGTGTCGTAACTCGTACGACGCATCCACTGGTATTTTCTTGACGTGCTCGTCGATACGAACGCGTAGACGCGAGCCGTACGTCGTTCGGACTCCGAACGAATATTTTACGGGCGTTGGTTTTCGGCGTTTCCCGTAATTCAAATTTGGGCAATTATGTCTTGTTTGGGCTGGGGCCCATTTGGCAACAGGCATGTGGCCAATCCCAGATTTCCTGGGATTTGTCTGGTTGGGTTTTTGGCTCCTTGTGCCGAGCCCTCCTCCCTTCTTCTTCCTCTTGTTCTGCAAACTTCAAGCTTTGGATGATCACGTTTGGCCGAGAATCGAGGAGACCGTGATCGGCTTTTTGCACCGTGACTTCTCCCTCAATTTCAGGCCACTTCTGGCCAGTTTTTGGTCCCCAAAATGGTACAATCTTGTTCCCCTCATCTCTAGCTTCATTTTGGTACTTGAATCGTCCAATTTGAACTTAAAACGAAGAAGTTATGAAGCTTTGAAAAATCCCCAGAAAATCGGCCAAATTTCCAGATTCCGGCGACCGGCGACGGCGGCGCTGGCGGCGGCCGGCGGCGGCGCCGGCGACCGGAATTCTGGCAGGGATGACCGGCGCTGACGTCATCGGACCAGGTTAGACCGGCCTTGCTGACGTCAGCAGACCGGTTCAGACCGGACTTGCTGACGTCATCATTGACCGAACCGGCTTGAGTCGAGCCGCGTTGACGGCTTGAGCCGAGCCGAGTTGACCGGCTTGAGCCGAGCCGAGTTGACCGGCTGACCGGCTCAGTTGACCAGCTCGCGCGTGAGCCGCGCGTGGAGCTGCGAGTGGAAGGTCCAATTTGCATTCTGTTTTCATGGGTCGACTCGTGACGACGTGTACTACCTCGGGGTAGTATGCATGTTAATTTTTGAGGTGTTTTGGACCTCCAAATTGAGAAAGCAAGGGATAGGTGTAATTAATTAGTTATTTAGTAACCTTTATGAGTTTAATCATTATTACAGTGATATCTCATATAGGTGAGACCTATCCAGAGGACTACCGGGGCTACCCAGGACGGGGTACTTCGACCCGGCTACCTACAGGTGAGTGAGTGGGTCTTTGTTTAATGTATATATACGTATGGTTTTCACTTTCTTTAAACGTGGCGTAGTTGCATATCATATACGTTTGTTGTTGGAGGGTAGAACATTAGTATTATATTGCCATGCATGTTTTTCCATACGGTTGCTCATCGGTAGATGTATACACCAGGGTGGTAATTTTCGGTCTTGTGGCCGGGACTAGCGCTGCGTTTGGAGTAGTCCTTGCTCCGATCGTTGTGACCTTGGATCCATTGTAGGTACTAGCTTTGTTCTAAGTTGCATTAGGTAGCTCGAGGCTTGTGTGACTGCACTTTGTGCACCGGCGCTTAGCGCTAGACTCGCGTGATTGTAGTACTCGGCGGCATTGCCGTATACCTAGCTTGTTCCTTGTGGGATTTAGCCCCTTGGGCATGTGTGTTTACATATGGGTGAGCAAATGTCGGTAAAGTATTAGCGGGGAGCTGCCCGCATGTTCTGGCAGATATTTTTGAGGTTTCATGCCTACGGGCATGACGTATTTTCTCAAATTATACTTTCAAACGGGGTTGCTAAACTTTTGAAAACAACGGTTTTATCAAACTTTGCTTTTTGACCCACTCACCGTTTATGTTTTGCTCCCCCTCGAGGTTAGTTGGCTTGGAGCACGCGACGTGTTCGAGGCAGCGGTGGTATGACGTTGGCAAGGGGTTGCTACTACGTTTGTAATTAATTTGTATCCCTTATTCTACTCATACTTATTATTCTAACAATTCTTCCACACTCATTCTTACTATTCAATATTCTACTATTTATTCTAAATTTTCTTTTGGCTTTCGTCACGCTAACGCGTGTCGGCCGGCACCGGAGCACTGGCTCCGTCAGGGATCGGGATGTGTCGATTAACTTGTCCTTGTTTTTCTAGGTGAAGATGATCATCGTGCGGAGTGTGGCGTGATGCAGGTTCGCCAATTGGGCCAATGGACCATACAATAGAATTCGAAGCGGTTGCTTAGGGAGGAAATAAACTTTTTATGTATTATTATATTTTGAGTCGGTCCAAAAAAACTTGGGTATTGTCAAGTTTTTCAATAAAATAGTCAAGTTTTTTAACCCTATCACTATGTTTTTAATCTTCATCGTCATTTTTAGTAGTATTGAATATTACGGAATATTAAGAATATTTCTAAAAAACTTACAATTTATAGGAAACTTAACATATTTTACTTGTATTCAAGAAGGAAACACAAGCCATTTCACTGCGTTTTTCATTATTATGACACGTGATGTATTGGGTGTGTTAGAATACAAAAATTTCTCCCGAGGGGAGTAAGTAGAGGAAGTATGAATTATGAATGAATGAGAAGTGAGTAGTAGTACACATTGAATGAAGAAAAGAGTACTCATTCTGAGAAAATGTTGGAATTGACCTAAAATCAAGGTGTCGAGAAAACAAGAATCTTGGTGTGGTTAGGATTGTTGGTTTTATCCTAATTTGGTTTTAGATTACATTTAGCTTAGGATTTAGCTTTCTATGCATGTGAGGATTGTGTTTCCTATTGGGATGTGGATGTAACCCTAGTAGTATGAATACAAGGACTTAGATTGGCATGGGTGTGTGCTAGGGATAAAAAAAAAAAATCGAAAAATGGAAATTGGGCCAAAAATTTCCTAGCCGAACCCCAAAAAATCCGAAAATTCGATAGCAAGCAGAAATTATCTCGAATGTTCGGTATGGTCATCCCGAGTTGAGGCAAATATGTTCCGTAGTACAGGCCCGAACCGAAAATTCATTATATATGTTGTAAAATGTTTATAACATGTGTTAAATGTGATTGTGTAAATCTAGGTAGATATGGATTAGGATATTACGTTACGTTAAAGATTTAGAATCCTATTATAATTGTACTTCTTCCACTATAAATAAAGGCACTTGACATGAGGAATAATGTACTACAATACAACATAATTCCCTCAAGCCTTTCTCTCTTTCTCTCTATTCTTCTCTTTACTTAGCACCCTTCACTAAAAGCTGTCACAACACGTTATCGGCACGCTCTTTCCCACTTTGTGCTCAAGAGAATTATATCGGAGTTTTGGTCATCTTCAATCATGGGGGTAATTATTTTTCAATCAATTTTTACTTTGATTTATTTATTTTTATTGAATTAATATACTTGCTATTGATTCAATTTTTTTCCACTGTTATTTTGAGCGAGATTCAACGCGTGGCGATGGAAATCCGGGTTGAAGGCAATTAGCAAACAAATTGTTCAACAATCATCTGCATGGCCCAATCAGGTTCTTCTAAAAACACGGTCTCGATTGTCGATATTTTGTCGGGCGATTGCATGAACCTTCACCATGATGCATAACCCAATTTTACTGCGTTTAACAAATTATTGATCTTACCAAATATTGTGTTAACATCGACATTTAATATATCTTGTCATATATTAAGTGAATTGATGATACGTGTGAACGAGAAGGAAAAATCGAGGGTTTTTCTTTTTTTTTTTTTTTTTTGCTTTTAAGAAAAAAACACAAAATTTCGTTTTTTTTTTTTTTACCGAGAAAAACTAGAAATTCTTTCTTTTGAAATTTTTTTTCGTTTTTTTGAAAAATAAAGAAAAAGAAAAAAAAAACCCTACGGGGCCGTAGGCTGAAGCATACAGGACGGCAGAGCCCACACGGCCAGGCCGAACCGGCGAGGCCGGGCCCAGCGCTACATCTGCGGCCCGCGGCGCTCCACATGACCCAGCGCACTGCAGCCGCGAGCCCTGCGGCCTGGGGCCCTTGCGGCCCTCTTCCTTCCTTCCTTCCTTGATACGAAGGGCTTGGGCCGGAAATGCTTCTTGGGCTTTTGTTTGATCCAAATTTTTAGTTTTTCTTTGACGTAGCTTTAAGCAAATAATAGTTGGCTCTTGCGGCTCAACCACGACCCACCAAAAGTTATTTGGGTCATATTTTCACACCCCCAAAGGTCTGTGGAGCCTATATTTCACTACCCATTCACAATATATATTAAAGTACATTTTTACATTTCTATATATTGCGTTTGATGCGGTATATATGAACTTGAAGTTCATAAGAATTCGAACTCGAAGTTTCGAATCGGTGCCATGAAACCCGAAAGTTTCCTTAAAAATTAAATACCCATGAAACCCGTAGTTTTCATGAGAGGAGAAGGCTAAACCAAACCATGTCTTAGAACCGAATATTCTAACCTTGCTTACATGATTATGGAGAATTTATTTCCCATAAGCACCAACCACAATCTTGTTCCCTCCATCCGAGGAGGATTTCAGAACCGTAACAAGTTCAATTTCACTAACATGGAAGTTTCTAGCGAGAAACACTTTATGTAGGCACAAGTTTTGAAGCTCCACACTTGACTGCGAAAAGTTAATAATATATCTCTTATTAATTTTAATTATACAATATATATATATATAATAATCTCATCCTAACTTCGTTGAACCTTAACTTGAAGTAAAGCCACTTGAGTCTCTGAATCCAAACCTAGCGCGGAGTCTCGGGAACTCGAAAGGCTGGGTTGAGACTCCTCTCCTCTCTCTCCTCTTGCGATCTCTTGAACCGAACCCAAGCGAGTGACCGGCCACCGTATCCTTTTGGCAGGGTTGAGGTTGATCGTCTCTCTCTCCCTCCCGACCACGAAGCATGAGTATTCTTGCGGTATTTGCACATTTGTAGGTGGCTCGAACCCAAGTAGAGTCACTGACCACCACCTGAACTTGAGTCGATCGCCTCTCTCCCTTAGGTCACTCACCTCGAAGCTCCGTTCACTCTCTCCAGGACTTGAAACATACGCCTTGAGCTTTCAAGGTAGATACGTGTTTTGGAATTTCAAATTGTGATGAATTTTGAATTGTGGATTTTGAATTTAGAATTTGGAATTGGTGAGGGAAACCCCTTTTATAAGGATTTTGGGTTTTAGAATTTTCGGGGCTTATTTAGTTATTAGTTAATCTCGGGTTTTGGAATTATGTAGGGTCTCCCTGTTTAAGTTTGAGCTTTCTGCGATTCAGGTTCCAATTGGTGAATGGTGAAAACTCCAAAAGCTGAAATTACGGTAAATAAGGTTTTTAAGTACTACGCGAAAATATTTGCATATTACTTTATAGTACTTGTTGCCTTGATCATTTGTCTTTTACACAAATCTTTCTCAGTAAATAACACATGTTTGTTTATTGATCTGTGGTTTTGGTAGTTAATTTACAAATTAGAATTTGATGAAAAATGTTGCATGTTGTTACTTGTTTGCAGTTGTTGCCTGCTATGTTGACATAGCGGTGTGTTTGTACCGTTGGAGCGTGTTGTTTGTTATTTGCACATTGTTTATAGAGGTATGTTGAAGCCCGGCTGAATCAATTGTTTGTTACTTACTTATGACATGTTTGCTGCTGCCTGGTAGTGAGTGATTGCTAGTAGTCAGTTGTTGTTTGCTGCACTTGTTTGATGTTGCTGCTGCCTGAACTGAATCAATTGATTGTTACTTATTACCTATTTGTTGCTGCCACACGGCTTCAATTAATAGATTGCTAGGAGTTTGTTTGTTGTTTGTTGCCTGTTTGATGTTTCTTCAGCCCGAACTGAATCAATTGATTGTTAGTTTGTTACTAAGGTAATTAATTGAATTATTGATATTGATATACCACGATGAACTAATTGTTGTGATATATTATTGTGCATTTTTAGGATGGAAGGGTCTAGTAGCCAATCTAGGCCACATCTACTATGCTCCTTGCGTCTTAGGTAACCGAAGGAAAACTCAAGAGTCAAATTCCTTCTACAACCTGAAGAGCAAACTCCCTCCAGCCACCTATCTCGAAACCAATGAACAATATATTCATACTTGATTATTTTGAAGATGATTGAGATGATGATCCCGATGTGGATGGTGATATCATTAGTAGGAAAGGGAAGAAACAGAGGGAGAGAGGGTGGAGGTGGGAGAGAAATGGAGAGGAAAGAGGGCTAATAGAAAGAAGAGGGCAAAGTCCGGTGTGGCAAAATGCAACTAAGCTTGTAATAAATGAGGGGTGGGGAGCAAGTATGGGTAGCGGAATGCCACTAACTTTTAAAAAGCAGTTCGGCGGATTAAGCATGAAGGACAAGGGAATTATGAACCACTTAGAGAAATGTACAGGTTCTATTCTCTACAAGAATCCCGCTTCTAATCCAAACAATTTTGACACAAGATAGGATGGGGGGTTCAATTGTTCCTCACACTTTCAATTAAAAAGACTTGATTTGAAGTGGGTGAAGTGGATTATAACGGCCGAGATCTCTGCGTTTTAGGGTGGTTGATCAAGAGGATTTTAGAGATTGAGATCTATGACTTGAATCCAAAGTACAAAATTTCTAATAGGCATAAGGTGGCGGCGGTTTTGAACTTGTTTGCTTTGGAGAAGGGAAAATTTTTTAGTGTGATTGGTGGTTCGAGGTAAGTATCACCACCGATACTTGGACCTCAATCAAAATATCAATTACATGGTTGTCCTGTTTTGGACAATGATTGGAAATTGCATAAGAGGATTCTAAACTTTGTGTCCAAATTATGTCTGCAAGGGTGATGACATTGGGCGGTGTCTAGAGGTGTGTTTCAATGAATGGAAGGAGTCCAATCTTCTACAAGGGGAAGGGAGTCAATCTTCTACAAGGGGCCAACTATCTATAAGGGGGAAGGGGCCAAAAGGGGCCAATCTTCATCAACAACTTGAATTTGAACTCGCGCCTAATTTTAATTTTAACTTGGAACTAATTTTAATTTGTTGCTTATTGGTTGCATTGTCAATGTCATGAGACTCATGACTAAGTTTGTAACTTAATTTATTTCATTTTGGTTGTAAGGCTTTAAGCCTCTTAACTAAATTAGAATTTTTTTTGGTAAGTGTTAACTAGTAGTAACTAGTAAGTTGGTAGCATAGATTTAAATTTCATAATGATAATGAACTCAAATTGTGCAATGTTTTGAAGCAATGTGGCAAAGTACATAAAAATTCCCATAACTAAGTTGTACAAGTTTGTATGTGAATTGGCCCAAAAGTGCCAAAAAATAAAAAATTAAAAAGGGCTTCAAAAAAGAACATAAACTTCATCAGCCCAACAAAAGAAAGGGAAAATTGGATGGCCCATTACCGAACAGATTCGAAACTAAAAATATTTGCTTTATGTTTTCCCAAAGAATTTGGTGTCGAAATAATTGGTTAGAGATCGGTTTTTTTACCTTGCCAAAGATTTCGGTTAGATTTTGGAGTCCCAATTCGGTTCGATTAGAGGCAAAACCCTTCTAATGTGTGTTGTTTCAAATGTCTGAAACTGAGAGGAGCATTAGTTTGTACTTGAGAGCTTTTTGTGTTTGTGAGTTCTTTTTGTAATTTCATTTCATTGAGTAATAAAGCTTCCGTTGTTAGAGAGGTACTCTTTGTATTGGAGGAACTGAAATCTTTGTGTTCTTTGTTTGATTATCATTTGGTTTGATATTTGGTTTCTTGTGCACACCAAGGCCCTCACTCCAATCCTTTATTGATTTAAGCAATACCATGGCATCTTTGCTATTAGTCAACCCCGTCTGCACCTCCACGCAATGCCTCTTAATCCAGGAAAAATTATTTGCTTGGAAGAAATTTGAAGTTACTTTCGCTAAATCGCGGGCTTGCAAGGTTCAAGTCCAAGTTGGGATTATTCGTCTATACCAGAGTCCTCCTCCTGCACATTTTGTCTTTCGACTACGATCATTCTTTCCCGAGATGGGCGCCGCTTGTGCGTGCGAAAGGAAAAGTAGCTCAAATGGTTGCCGCTAATGCGGCCAAAGCACACACACGCCCCCAACTTTTGTCAATGCTTCCATCTGCGAATGCAGGAAGCAAATGGGTCTGATGAGGATGCTCATGTCTTTGATCACACACGGAAGTAACCCAGTGCACTCTTGCTCCGGATGACGATTCTCGTTCTCTCGAGTTTTGGTGCGTGTATCGTATTCGCGAGGACTAGTTCTTACGGGATAATTACTTTAGTTATTATGGGGGAGTTAGTTTTAGGAGAGCACAATTTTTTTTGGGAATGGATTTCTAGTTTTGGCCTTTGCGCTATTGTGTATTTTTCCATTCTATCTTGCGGTTCTTAGTTGT
The DNA here is from genome assembly GCA_018257905.1 of Gillenia trifoliata. NCBI lineage: Eukaryota > Viridiplantae > Streptophyta > Magnoliopsida > Rosales > Rosaceae > Gillenia > Gillenia trifoliata. The sequence goes on along the minus strand of CM031080.1, from coordinate 2,377,838 downwards.
GCTACTCTTACCTTGATTTCCATCGATTTACTTATGACTTGTGTTTTGAAAGGGACTTAATATGTTTGTAGCTTCTGTTTTGTGTGCCATGATACTTATTGCTAGATTTCCTCATGTGCTTTTGTTGTGCATTTCATTCCCATTTATGCACATGTTATATGCCTTGTTGTTTTCTATCGCTATGTTTTCTTGTGCTATTCCACCATGTCCCTTTGTCTTCCCATCGGAAAATGAGGGAGAAAAGCATTGAATCTAATGTTGATCAACTGCTTATAACCCATGATATTTCACTTGATCTTGTCAAGAGTTGTTATGTCAGGTTTTAGGCAATTGATGTTCTCTTAAGTGTGGTGTGTGGAAACTATTATTTTTATTATGGGTTTTGTTTGTCAAGGAAAGCCAAATGAGGGAGATTGTGAAGTCCGAGTCTTAGTAGTTTTTTGCTTTCCTTGTCAAATTTGTAACATTTATCACACAAGCTCTTTAGATCAATTTTTATCGATTAGACTTTAGGATACTTAGTAGGAAGTACGATTTGAAAAGGGCAAAGTGTGATTGGATATGTTCGGCTCCAAGTAAGGTTTGTGCATGCATATGCATTTCACGTTTAGATTTCTTATGCTTTTCTAACTAGTAAAAGCGCCCTAGTCAATTTGTACATCACTTTACACGTGAGCTGGCACGCAATTTGAAAACCCATATGGGCTTGTCGACATTTTTATTCGAGGGTGATTTTCACCATTGATCATTTTCAGATTGCTTTTATATGTGACAAGTGTCTTTTGGGTGTTTCTTGGTTTACCACGGTTGAGGGCTCATTTGGCTTCTTGGTTAGAAAAATCAGATTTTCTAAGAGGGTGTATTTTTCTCATCCAAGCTTCCTCTACGTACTTTCTGAGGCTAACCCCGATTTGCAAACTCCTTTTTGTGCATCAAATCTTGTGTTAACCCTCACAAATCTTTTGAGAAAAGTTTGCATAGTTCATGGTCTAAAAACTTGGTTTCCAAATCAACTTCATATAGCCTTTGGTTTGGATTCTGGTTGGTTTACGCCTTCAACTCTTTGATTAGAGCGGCTTGTCAATATTTGAATCCACAGTGCATTTCATTTTTATATCTTCATTTCATTATGGTTTCATGTGTCAACTCGGTGCCACAAGGTGATGAGCTCAACGGATGAAGGCATCTTCTTGTGAGCGAAGACAACTCCAACTAGTGCAATATAAGGTTGCACAAAGGTACAAAAATTTGCTTTTAGAATAGGTCTAGGAATTGAGCTTGTTGTGATTAACTTTGTATGAACCTTATTTTACACTACGGAGGAAAAAAACTGACTCTAGGGGCCCTCGGTTTTTTAACCACGTTAGGAGTTTTTAGGGCAACAAATTGTTGTGAGATCTTTGATATATCTTGCTTGCTTATATCACTTGCTACTACTCATGCTAAAATTTTCGAGGTTATCGATTTGTGAACAGAAAGCTTCAATGTATGATTTATTTGTTTAGTAGGAAGAAACTTAAGGCGGGTAGGAAGTCTAACTAGTGGTGTTGTCTAGTCAATTAAGTTTAATTGATACTCTTTGTGTTTCTGTCAATAACATACTTGTAACTAGTTGACTACTTCTTTTGGCTAGTCATATGTACAAGAATTTTTGTTTACTATAAGTTATTACATGCAGTACTAATTTCAATTAATATGCGAGCATCGGCTCTAGACATACATAGAGTGATCACTTGTGATTTACTTATGCAGGTGGGATGTCTCACCACTTGGAACGCTATAGGGCTTTTGTGTCTTGTAACGCACCTCCATTTTTTTATGGGAATGAACTATCTTTTGCATGGAGTGAAGTTTCGAGATCTTTATGGATGCTCGAGAATTTGAATGTCATTGACTATCTTACTCTTGAATGGAAGGCACCTTCAAAAGCTTGTTAGATGGTGAAAAGTGGGTGAAACCAAAGGGTGATTGGACCACTTAGGTGAAGTGGCTATTTGCAATGCCAAATAAAAAGGCGAGAAATGCAATTGTTTTATTACTGCCATCTCTAGGTGTTGAATTTGGTACATTTGACATTAAATGCATGACAAAACAAGCATGGGGATAAACTTAGGAGAATTATGCATGAAGGTGACAAACAAAGTGAAGGATCTTAAACTTCAAATGACTAACACGAATTTGAAGAGTTGAGAAGCTGGATTGAATGCGAGACTTTCTACGCGTTTTATGGAAGGCTAGAAGGGTTGACAAATGAGGCTATGAACTTGGGAGAAAGCAGGATTGATGAGACAACCATTGTAAAGAAGATATTAAGAGTTTTGCCAAAGAATTTTAGTGCGAAAAAGACTGTTATCCAAGAGTACAAGATTTAAATGAAATCAAGCTTGAAAAACTAGTCGGCAAGCTAGTACTTATGAGATCTAAGAGGTACAAGAATGTTCTCTCCAAGGGGTAAGAAGAGACTAAAACTACCAAGGAATCAAGTATTCTGTCTCCGGGAAGAGGATTTGGCTCTATTTGTCAAACAATTTAAGAAGAATTCTCAAAAACAAGGGAAGATGTAAAAAGGAGTGGTGACTCATCCAAAGATTCAAAGTTTCAACCACAAGGAAAGAATTCTTTTTGGCAAGAAGCAAGGACAATTTGTAATCGTAGAGATACATCCTCCTCGAGTGAGCACAGATGGAGTGCTTTACTTGTGGTGGTGTTGGTCATAAGTGCATTTGAATGTGCAAACAATAGGAAACAAAGGCATAAAAGGGACAAAGCAATGGTGGCCACTTGGAGTGAAAGTGAGTAGAATATTCTCCACAATTTGACGAGTCATGAGATGATCAGGAGGAAGCAATTGTCGCTTTGTTGCATCGGTGGAGAGGAGTGATCCGCACCATTGATGATGAACCCATATTGGATGATCCTAAGAAATTTTCTTATGATGTATTGTCTCAAGTATGACTCTATCTTTGATGAGACTTGCAATGCAAGAGTAACAACACATTGAACTTCGGTAAAAGGTTTCTGCACTTGAGAGAAAATAGAGTCTCTGTTGAGATTAGTCGAAAGGAACATGAAGAGAGAGAAGATTCTTTGCTCTTGAAGCACAAATCAAAGACATGTCAAAAGAAATGAGTCCCGGCTGCTTTTAACAAAAGAGATCAAGATAACAAAGTTGAGGCTTTCAAAGCTCAATTAAAGACTTGTGGGATGCTTGTGACAACATGTCAAATCAAGTAATAGCACTTAAAGAGCAAAATCTTGTTGTGTATCACAATGCAAACTTGTAAGCTATTGGGCCAAGGGATTGAATGAGGCCAACAACAAAGTTATTCAATCGACTATTGGTGCTGGTAAAGTTGATAGATGCGAGTTTAGGAAAACCATATAGAGACAAAAAAAGTGGTCTTGGCTTTGTGGCGGAAATAATCAAAGTTAAAGTTGTTAAAGCAAAGTTTTGTGGGGGAATCAAACACCACTAAGTCAGCTCACTCTTGAACTGTGAGAAGGTTTATTCCCTCATGTCATCCTTTGTGGAGAGAAGTTGGTCACATCGGGCCAAAATTTTAGCTCCCATTCGAAAGAAAGACTCTTTGAAGAATCAAGTTGACCAACTAGTCGCACAGAAGTCAGCATAATTGCTCAGCGGAGTTCATCCATCGAGCTCGGAAATCATATGAGGTAGAATTCTAGATGGATCAAAGAAGACTCTTGAAAAATATGGTTGTTGCAGATGCACTCTCTGTCACCAAACCCCAATGTTTGGTATCTTGTGACGGTTGCTCGACAACACATATTGAGGACAAAGATGCTTTCTTGACGGCAGTTACTTATCATGGTGGTGGTGTTCAATTTGGAGGTGGTGAAAAATCACAAATTACTGGTAAAGGTGAAGTCAAGGTCCTGGACTCCACAACTAAAATGTCGAGATATGTGGATGGGTTGAAATCTAGTCTCATTAGTGTTGATGGGTTTGTGATGAAGTGGGCGTGAAGTTTGTTTCTCCGAGTCATGGTTGTAGAATTGTGGATAAAAAGGGAAACAACATCCTTGTGTTATCCAAGGTCAGATTGATCATTGATATATTCTTGATACTTCCCAAGTTGGTATTCTCTCAAGTGTAACAAAGCAGCGTGAGACTAGTTTGTTGTGGCATAAAAAAAGACTTGGTCATGAACTTCAAGAACCTCAAAGGATTGTCAAAATATGGTGTTGTGAGAGGACTACCCACGGTTCACGGACCTCGACACATATGTGTGTGGTGCATGTCGATTAGGGAAGCAAACCAAGCGGTACACAAGAAAGTGGTGATATTACCCAGGACTTCAAAGCTTTTTGACTTGTGCATATGGATCTTGTTGGGCCTATTCAAACTTTATATGTGGGTGGCAAAAAATACATCTTGGTAATTGTGGATGACTACACTAGGTTCACTTAGGTATGTTTCTTGAGAGAAAAGTCAGGCACCTTTGACATTTTCTCACTATCTATAAGAGTATCTTTGAACAAATCCTCAACTGAGTCAGCACGCATAGTCGAGTTCAATTTGACCATAGGACTGAGTTCGATGCACAATTCAATGATTTTTGCTAAAAAAAAATGGTATTAAACATGAATTCTACGCACCAATCACTTCTCAGCATAAGCTGAATTGTTGTTGAAAAGGAAAGAATTGTGTTTTGATTGAGATGACTAGGGTGATGTTGAATAGCAAGAACTTGGCCAAGCACTTTTTGAAATTTGATGTATTAATGAGCACAAACGGGGCATACGGGGGCTACAATCTTCGAACAAAGACCATCATGGAATCTATGTGAATGTCGAGATAGATGGCTCGAGATGCTACTCATGTTGATTATGTTGAAAATGAGGATTTGTTCTCCTATGCTCCAAAGGGAAAACAATGATGTTTCTAATAAGTCGAGATGATGGGTCAAAAAGTGAAACAAATGGTGGTATGCTCGACTGAAGCCTGCGGGAAGTCTTGAACAAGAGAAGAAGGCCCAAGATGGGTTGCATGTAATCACAAAAGATGAAGCTATTGTGGGTTTAGCCACTTGAAGGTGTTCGAACAAGAGAGGCAAGTGGCAGAGATGAGGAAATTGCGCATGTTTGTTATGTCTCAAGAGGAACCCAAGAAAGTCAAAGAAGAGGCTTTAAAGAAAGATGAAGAGTGGTTTTAGCCATGCAAGAAGAGCTAAATCGGTTTGAGAGGAATGATGCGGTCACTTGTTCGCCCGGCCTTCCAACACTAATGTCATCGGTACTAAGTGGATCTATAAGAACAAGTCTAATGGTCAAACAATGTAATCAAAAACAAAGCAAGCTTTGTTGCACAGGGATACTCACAACTTGAAGGTGTTGTGTTACAACCGAATCCCAAAATTTATGTGAAATTACCAAAATACCCCTAGGGTCAATGTTGACTTTCGTGACGACTTGTGAAAATTTATTTCTTTACATATTCTTGATGTACTCGTCGTACGAACGCGTGGGCCTTAAGTGGAGACTCAATTCGGAGTTGAAACGGGCGTTTACGAAGCTTTAAAGTGTAAGGGGGCATTTTGGTAATTTTCCACTTTCCGTGTGTGCGGAATTAGGGTTTTTGGCGCAGTGCACGCACGGCGACCAACCCTCCCATCACTTTTACGCACGTTTTCTTCCCCTCTCTCTCTCTTTCTCTCCCATTTCTCTCTAAACCAAAACTTCACAGAACCATAACCTTTAGACAGATCACCAAAAGCCTTCGAATCGTTGCCCAAAATCCACCATCACGATCGTCTCGTCATTCGGGCCGAGGCTGTGATTTAGTTACTTCAAACTCAAACCCGATCGTTCAAACCGACGTCGGAGCGGTTTTTAGAAGCAAACTATCCGTCCATTTTCATTGCAAAGCCTCGGGAATATTACCATTGGTTTATTGGATTGAGTAGGTTCAAATCGATATAAAGAACGTCGAATTTGGTGCCGGTTTTGAAGAGAACGGAATTAGGGTTCCCGAAGCTTTTTCCTGCCAATTTTCGGCCATCTCCGGCCCATTTTTCTGACCTCAAATTGGTATGAAAATATTCTACTCCTCATTACCTTCAATTTGATATGTGGCAGGTGAATTTGGCCAAAGAACAAAAGTTATGGATTTTTGAAGTTTGGGACATAATCGGTATTAAATTTCCAGTTAAGGCAAACTAGACGGCGGCGCGCCGCCCCGGCTCCGGCGACCGGCGCGAGGAAGGGGGAGCCGCCAGACATATATTCACGTCGGCGGTGGCGGAATATTCCCTAGCAGCGTCGACATCTTCCATTAAAAAGGTATATTCCGTTAACTTTCACGCGGCCGTGGCGGCCGAGAGGCTGGCGTGGCTAACGTCGGGGCGCGCGTGGGACGCGCGTGCAAGCTCGTGGCGACACGCGCCCGGCGCGTGCGCGCATGCCGGCACGTGGCAGCGCGTGAGGCCACCTCCCGGCGCGTGGCGGCGCGTCGAGCCGTTTCCGGCGCGCGGCGCGCGTGCGCGCGCACGCGACGGCGGCGCGGTGGTGGGCGGCGCGGTAGGATCGGGCTCCGAAAATTGTTTCGAGCCGTTTTCGTTAAAATAACAATATTTTGGGGTATTTCTCTTTAAAAGGCCTATTTTTAATTTATTTTAGGAAGTTCTAATTTGTTCCCTAATATTAAATATAGGTAATTCTTCGACTCACTTTACAGGAGGGCAACACTTGCAGGAAATTTCGCTCGAATACCAGTGAGTGGACTTTTGTTTTTAAATAAATGATTTCTATGCTTTGAAATATTTATAGTTTGGATATTTTTATGATTCTAAATGGTTTGAAGCATGAGTTTGATTTAAACTGACCGCATTATATAATATAAAAGGGTTGTGAGATATGATTTATATATCATATTTATATACTTATTGATCTATATTGTGGTTATTATTTGGAAATTATGGGGAAATGGATATTGCTCATATATCTAAACACATGATTATATATGTATGTTTTTCAAACACACTTAGTATGCTTTCACTACGTTGTAAGTACCGTCTACGGCCGTAGGACGGTTCTCACATGTTTGGGTCACACGCCTTGCTTTGTACTCGAGGGGGGTATTGTCAGAGTAAATACCTTAGTGCAAGCTTGTTTACGTTTATTGTTGTTTATGGGAAAAGGCCCCACTACGTAAGGACTCGGGTGTGGCAGCGGCTAGCGGCGAGGACATGTGTGTGGTACTAGGAGTACAAATTATTGGATAACGTATTGAAGGCTTGTACGGTGATTGAGAGGTTGTTCCTCAGCAGGTACATGGGTGATCGCGCATATACCACTGTGTTGGTTTTCCACTTATATATATTATCGGAATTATGAATTGAGATTTATGGATATTATACCTTTTGATATGTTTAGGTATATTTTTAAAGAAGTATCTTTGAACTATACTATGATAGTATATTTCTACGGAACTCTTTGGATTTGAACGGGGTTAGTATGTTGAAAAGAGAGAAAGGTTTGCGAAAACTTTTATTTTTGTCCTCACATTTTTGTTTTTTGCGCCCCACCGGGACATAGTGATATTGCATCGGCGCGGAGTCGAGGATATTACGTGGCGGCTACGATCATCCATCCGAGCCATGTAGGGATCTACCTTTTCTTTCGGTTTCTATAATAATATCCATCCACTGTTATGGATAGAGATTCTAGGAACTTCGTTTAATATTTGTTTTTCCACATTGTTCAACATTAGTACGCTGCGAACCATATGCACATATTGACATTGGATTTTATAACTTTAATACAATTTAATTTCATTTCCATCAAGTGTTTCATGCATTTAATGGCTTCGTCACCCTGCAGTGTCGACGGCACGCCCGCACTCGGTATCACGTGGGTATCGAGGTGGGAGGTGTGTCATGTTGATTTTATTTGAAACACACTGCGCTCCAGTTGCTCGCCTTGAATCGATGTTGAGACTTACATGTGCTATTGCATGTCATTTGAAGTTTAAACTTTTCCAAATGGATGTCAAAACGGCCTTCCTCAATGGGTACTTGAATGAAAGAGGTGTATGTGGAACAACCAAAAAAAGGCTTTGAGGATCCTCACAATCTTAATGGTGTATACAATGCGAAAGGCTCTTCATGGGCTCAGAAACAAGCTCACGTGGGCTGGTATGACGAGACTATCTTCTCATCCTAAGCTCATGGTTTCACTCGTGGCTTGGTTGACAAGACTTTGTTTGTAAAAGGGTGAAGAATCTGTGTTGTATGAAATATCCTGCAAGTTTATGTGGATGATATTGTGGTTGGATCAACATCGAATTCTCTGAATCAAGCTGTTCATCGACATGATGACTAGTGAATTTGAAATGAGTCTTGTAGGGAATTGAATTACTTCCTCGAACTTCAAGTGAGATAAGAAGATAGCATCTTCATTTCTCCAACCAAATATACCAAAAATTTGTTGAAGAAGTTTGGTCTCGAGAACTCGAGGCCTTTAGATCTCAGTAATGAGCACAAGTGCTTTAAAATTCACAAGGATTCAAGTGGCAAGGATGTTGATCAAACCTTGTATGAGAAGCATGATTGGTAGCCTACTCTACTTAGCGTAGAAAATGGGCGAGATATTTACATTTGTATGGGATTAATTGTGTGTGCTCGCTTCCAAAGTTGCCTTTAAAGAATCTCACTTTGATGGTTGTCAAGAGGGTTATTAAGTATGTTGGTGGCACTTAGGCTTTGGGCTACACTACACTCATGACACAAATACAAATGCTTGTTGGGTATAGTGATGCTGATTGGACTGATTGCATTGATCAAAAGAGTGCTTTTGGGGGAGCCTTTTTATGTGGGAAACAAACTGGTTGGCAGCACGATGAAGCAAAAATTGTGTCTCTCTTTCAGCTGCTTAGAACGGAATAATATTTGCGGTAGGAAGTTGTTGTACTGTTGATTGATGTGGATGAAGCAAATGCTTGCGACTATGGGGATGCAATCAACCTTTTTGATAATCTATTGCGATAACATAAAGTACAATTTGTTGACATCCAAGAACCTTTGTCCAACATTCAAGAACCAAACACATTGATATATGACACCATTTCATCATAGATCTTGTTAAAAGGTAAAAATTCTCCACTTTAACCTTTGTGCCAACTAAAACGGCTAGGCGACATTTTCACAAAAAGCACTAGATAATCGAAGGTATGAAAATCTTAGAGTGGTCTATTATTATTTATGCTTAGAATATAGATAGGGTATTCGGCTATGCTTCCATTTCTGTAACTTTTGACTAGGTTTTTGTATAGTTCGGTGGAGTCAATCTCACTCATCGAGATAGTTATGTTTTTTGTCCGCCTACATCTCTTAGCTGTCATACATGGGTGCGTAATATGTGGATTACGAGTAGTTATTCACTATGATGTCAAAGGTTTTCCTTTTAAATCGATGGCCTACGAAAAATCATCTTTCCTACCTCACAAAAGCTTAGGTTGATTTGTGTGTTAACTTTAGTCTTGATTGAGTTGTAGTGCCTTTACTTACTCTATAATTTGAACCTTGTATCAATTCCAATGAACATCTTCCGAGTTCATTTCTTTTCATTTTGATCTCTTTCTGTTTTTGTCTTTATCAAAAAACAAAAAAAAGGGCGACAAATATCAAATTTTCAAAAAAAATGGAAAAACTCAATCATTCATCCTTTCAAAAGTGTTCTTCCATGCAATGTCATGGTTTCTTCAAAATCATTGCACTTGTCCTAAACAATTCAAAAGAACTAAAATTATACTCACCATATCCAATGACTTGTGTATCTCAATTTGCCTTAGGAGTGTACAACATCGTTTGGATTAGAATTTCTTGTGTGTCTTGTTCCTTGTTCATATTATGTAAGTGTTGGCTCTTAAACTCAATAGATTATTAAAAGTTTGGTTAGCGTCAAATTTGTTTTTGTTTGTTAGCAGGGGGCTTTGTAATTTCAAGAAGGTCATCAACTTAATCCTCTTTCCATACCTTGACACATCATTGTTGCATCATGAGCAAGTTTTAATCTTAGTATTCACTTTGTCTATGTATGACCTTGAAGATTTGTTTTTAGAGTTACATTGCATTGCATGCTTCTGGAATTCACATTTTCTTTATTTGGTTGCTCTCTTGGAAGCATAGATATTGAGAGTTGGCTACGATGCTCACAAGTATTGAATACTATCACCAATCCAAGTTAAAAGCATCAAATGGTGCGAAAACATTTGGCACAATTAAGAGAAGGAAAACCGGTGAACACAGCACAATAGCGAGGTAAACAGGGGGTATCCCACGGTTGATGCGGCGGAAATGGGATTGCTTGACGGCGGCAAACATGGGCGTGCAACCGTTATGGAAATCGAAAAGATTGAATGATATGAACACGGGGGAGATGGGTGGAATTGATTTGGTGTTCGTTTTGGTCGGATTCGGGAGCAAGAGAGCTCTGAAGAGAGATTGTTGGAACGGAACTATTGGGCGATTCGACCATGGCGGGTTGTCATTTAACAAAACCATTGACGCCCGGCTCGATTCCGCGGCCCCCACACTCATTTTGTCATCTCTTTCTCTTTTCTCTTCTCTTCTCTTCTCACGTGGCGATTGGAGGTGGTTCTTGGCAAAAATAAAGGGGTGTGGAGAAGAGAGCACAAAAAGAGGAGGAATTTGATGCGGTAGATCGATGGTGGTGAGAATGCAGTGCGTACCGTGGGTGGTGGTGGATGCAGTGCTACGACAGAGTGGTGGTGGTGGAATTGATGCTGCGGGTGGGCCAATGTCAAAGAATTTATCTTTGGTGGAGGATTTGAAGTTGCGAATTGGAATTGAAGCTGTAGTGATGGATATGCGGCCATGGTGGTTGTGAGGTTGGAGAAGATGAGGAAGTAGATGAGGAAAGAAGTGGGTGTTTCATTTTGGCTATGGTCGGTGCGGTGCGAGGCTTCAAGAAAAGAACATGGGAGTTGTGTTGTTAGAAAAAATAGTTTTATAATTAATCTATGTGTGCTTTGATAGGGTCACATAATCTTTTATTTTTCTTCCAAATTACCAAAATTACATTAAATAATTCATATTAATTGATGATGGTTACATCGTTGTTAGTATTTTAAAACCTAAAAACCACTTATGAATATTTTTGTTTTTTGTTTAAGTTTCAAATTAATAAAAATTCATAATAACTAATGTACAAGTGTGAAAAATGTAAAGAAAAAATATACAAATACTTATAATGACAAGCTCTACAACATTCATGAGGATCAACTCTAAATTCCGACACCCATAATCCATAGACACTAGAATAATAGTGAACCGTCGATTGTAGTTTACGTTTACGATCCATTATTCTCACAGATTTCTTTTTTTCAAGTTTTTCTTCTTTTTAAAAACATGATCTTTTAGTGGATTCAAAAGATGAAGCGGTTTGGATCGTTGATATCATATTCCAATATTTACGGTTAAGCGAAAAATGAGTCAATGTTATATAGTTTCTAGAAACTTTATAAACTCCGAGCTATATTTTTCACTAACCATAAAAATGCGGAGACGTGATATCAATGATGCGAATGGTTCCTCTTTACGCATCCATTAAAAGATCATGTTTTCAAATAAAATCTGAAAGAAATTGGCGAGAATAATGAAGCATAAGCACGTAAGCGACAATCGGCACATTAAAAATATAAATCTAAGGTTCATGAATTATGAGTGTCGAATTTCGGATTGACGACACATCCGATCCGGACACGCCCCGGAGTGTCGGGATGTGTTGAAGCCGACCTGCATTGGGTAATGACCAATTATGCAAATTAAGTGTAAGGATTTCAAGAGTAGAGTGCGGAAGTAGAAGTGTGGTGAGGGTTAAACCCATAATAGGATGCCAAAGCAGTCGAGCAAAGTAAATAGTGAGGAATATAAAAACATTTCCATCACGCGAGGATGGATAAATAAAAGTTACTACAGTAGGAGTGAATCCTACATAGTGAGGATATGTAAGAACCGCCGACCACCGCCGAAGAGAGTCCTCGATCACCGCTAAGTGAACCGTCACTAGAGTCTGGAGCGCAAAACATAAAACGGTGAGTGGGTCAAAAAGCAAAGTTTGATAAACCGTTGTTTTCCAAGAGTCTACTAACCCCTACATTTGGAAAACAAGTATAGTTTTTGAAAACACGTGCCACCTCGAGGCATAGGCCTCAAAATACTATAATAAAAATATACGGGTACTCCCGACAATGATTTCTTGACATGCTGCCCATATGTAAAACACACGAGTCCAAGTAGCTGAAACTACGAGGAACGGAGGGCTAGGTATAAAAGTAATACGGCGAGTACTACAATGACGCGAGTCTAACGCTAGCGGTGCACAAAGGAGTGCGGGAGTCACACAAGTTCGAGTTGCCTAGTGCAACCTAGAACGAGCTAGTACCACTACAATCGGATCAAGTTGCATCGGTACTAGTAGTGACTACTCCCAAGCGTCAAAGGCTAGTCGGCCACAAGGCCCCGGAGCCACTATACCTAGGGTGTATACATCCTGCGATGAGCAACAGTATAAAACATGTATGGCAATATAATACGAATGTTCTTACCTCCAACAATCGTATATGATATGAATTATGCTAACGGTTTGAAGAAAGCATTGAAAACCATACGTAAATATACATTTTATCAAAGAAAAGCAGACCCACTCACTCTTTTTTGTGGGTGGCCAGGATCGTAGCCCCACGTCTGGGTAGCCAGGTAATCCTCTTGATGAGTCTCACACATATGAGATATCAAAGCTGTAATAATGATTAAACTCATAAAAAGGTTACTAAATAACTAATTAATTACACATCCCTTGTTTGCTCAACGAGAAGGTCAAAACACCTCGAAAAATATCATACGTGCCCTTTAGGTAGTACGGCGTCATCACAAGTGCGCCTGCAGCGAAGACGGAATCGGAGTCCACGCGCCTCCACGCGCGGCTCGGCGGCAGTCGTTGTACAGTCGAAACTCCCAGGGTTTCGCGCGCGTCGCTTAAGGCCGAGAGTGGGACCCAGGTTTGGCGGCGTGGGCGCGTTACTGCGGCACTTTAAGATTCATGGCGCCACACTTGACCAAATTTTACGTTCCACATATCCAAAATGAAGTGGAGAAAAGAGTAGAATCACGGTGTACCTTTGGATTGGTAGTACGAGGCCGGGAAATGGCTGTAATTGCCTGAGGAAGTTGGGTTCACTTGTAGCTTGTCGATCTCACGTCAAACCAAATCAGGACAAACGACATGAAAATTCATCTACTCATGAGAGGAACACAATGGTGGTAGTTAGAAACATCACCTCGGTCTAGATTGGCGGGAAAATGGCGAGAAAGGTCGATTTCTTCGATTCGCGTTTCGATCAGCGGTTGAGAGTTTGGGCGAGCAGTTTGCAGTTGAGGTCCACGACGTCGAGCGAAGGAGGTGGTGATTTTGTTCGCTTCGATTCGACGGAGTTTCCGTCGGTGTGCCTTTGTGCACCACGGTAAAGAAAGAGAGAGAAGAGGGGAAAAATAAGGAAATAAGGGAATGAAGATAATGGAAAAGCGGCGGGGAGAGAAGAAAGGAAGAGTGAGATATTTTGGGTTTTGGGGGTGTGCCCACCAAGCGATGCTTACACGCTCACGTGTACAAAATAAACACGCACATGTAGAATATTCCCGGAAATTATTTTATAACAAACTTTTACGGGATGTTACATGACTCCTTCACAAGTTGTAGAGCTTGTCATTACTGACGTTTTTATTTTGTTTTCTACATTTTTCACACTTTGGCACATTAATTATTATGAATTTTGAACTCAAACAAAAAACACTATTCATGAGGGTTTGGATGGTTTTAAAAATCCAGCGACAATGTAACCATTGGAAGCGTAAAGGAGGAATGTGATCATGAGCGTTTTCATATTTTCCCGATTGTAAATTAATTATTATGAATTTTTAATGTTTAGCAAATTTTGTAAAGAAAAATCAAATTACATTAAAAAATTAATAATAAGGAGTAATTTACAAGTTTGAAAAATGTGACTAAATATGCAGCGTACTTTCGTAATGACATCCTACATCTTTGTAGCGATGGTTACATGGTCGTTGTACTTTTAATAACTTACACCCCACCCTCGTGCCACCCGTGGATGCAGAGTTTGGGCGTGCGCCGACACTCGTAAGTGGCTCATTAAATGCATGACAATACTTAGTTTAAGTAAATTAAATCATCTTAAAGGATTAGGAAATTAATGTCAACATGCACCGAGGTTCGGAGCGTACTAATTTGAAGTAGCGAAACAAAATAATGAATCAAGTTCCTAGAATTTTTATCCATAGCGAGGGGATGGATATTATTTAAGAAAGCTTGAATAAGAAATAGTAAACCCCTACATGGTCGGGAAATAGAATCGGGTGCCACTCGGATGCACTCAAACTTCACCGAGATGCTCTATCACTTTATATTAATACGAAGGGCGCAAAACAAAGGTGTGAGTGGACGAAAATAAAAGTTTTCGAAATACCTTTCTCTTTTCAACATATTAACCTGTTTGAAATCCGGTATATTTGCAAAATCATACTACCGTAGTATGTATCAAAATCATACTATAATATAAGTATATAGGCGAAAGTAAATCTCGACGCGAAATCCGTAAATAGTACCATAATAGATGTCAACCCATTACTTTATAAGTCTAGCTGGAAATATATATATATATATATATATATATATATATCAACATATTAAAGTAAATAACAATTCATATTCCCATAAATTGTTTTCGCCATATAAATATCAATAGTATAGATAAGAAATCCCTTTGGGGTATATGAGCAATCACCATGTACGTGTTGAGGGAACGGCCTCTCAATCCCAGGTACAAGCACTTTACGTTATCAATCAATTTGTACTCTAGTACCACACACATGCTCAGCACACTTGCGCATTAGCGCGTCACACCAGTCATACGTAATGGGGCCTTTTCCCCAAAAATAAACATAAAACGTAAGACAAGCTTGCACTAAGGTATTTACCGGACAATACCGCAGGTACGGTGCGTGTGACCCAAACATGTGAAGACTTGTCCTACGGCAGCCGTGAGATGGTACTTTACAACATAGTGAAAGCATACCAAGTGTGTTTGAAAACATACATATATATCATGTGTTTGGGTATAAGGAGCAATATCCCTTTCATAATCCCCAAATATTTAATATCGCATAAATAATATTTGCTCTCGAGAAATCATATATCAAATACCAATATATATTTACACATAAGTGAGATCATAGTACCAAAACCATTTCATAAAATATATTCATACTTTTGTACATAACCACAATCACCATTTAAAGCCCATTTCATAAAGCACATATATATATATATATATAGAAATATATATATATATATATATATATATAATATCACAAAACCATTTCATAACATATAAATTCATGCTTCAAAATCATTTCATATAATAAAACTATCCAAATTATAAATATTTTAAAGCATGGAGACCATTTAATAAAACAAAAGTCCACTCTGCGGGTGATCGGAGTGAAATCTCCTCGGTGTTGCCCTCTACGGTGTGCGGAGTGGAAGAATTACCTATTTAATATTAGGGGAACAAATTAGAACTTCCCTAAAATAAATTAAAAATAGGCCTTAAAGAAAAATCCCCCAAAAATATTATTATTTTAGCGCGGGCTCGAAAAATGATTTCGGGCAGAAAGCCGCCGCCGTCCACCGCCGCAGCGCGTGCGCCACGGTAGGAAGCTTGATTCGGACCGCGCCGCCTGTAGCAGCCGGGGAGGTGGCCTCACGCGCCGGCCACGCTGTTGCAGCACGGCAGACACGCGCGCTGGTACGTGTAGATCACGCGGCGCGCGTGTCGTCCTTCCCGGCCAGCATGTATCCCAGCGCGGCCCCGCGGCACCTGTGCGCTGGCGCGTGTCCCCACGCGCGGATGGCCGTCGACCACGCGCACTGGCGGCGTCGGCATGGGTCAACGTCGACCACTTCCTTGCGCCGGTCTCGCCGGCCCCGCCGTCCGCCGCGCACAGTTCGCAGGAATTTACTGGAAAATTTAGGGTGCATCCAAAACTTCAAAATTCATATCTTCTTAGTTCTTTGGCCAAATTGCGTGCCATATATCAAAATATGAAGAGTATTGGCGAGTAGAATATTTTCATACCAATTTGAGGCCGGAAAAAAATGGCCGGAGATAACCTGAAAATTGGCCGAGAAGCTTAGGAAACCTAATTCCGTTCTCCCTTCAAAGCTGCACCAAATTGGACGTTCTTTATCGATTTGAACCTACTCAATCAGTAAAACCAATGGTAATGGTTTCGAGGCTTACAATAATAGGGATTGTCACGAAACTTGAATGGCGAGTTCGTCGTTTTGTTCGTCGGTTGGACGGTGGGCTCGAGTTTGGAAATTCTAAAATCACCGGCCTCGTCCCGGGCTTGACGGGGAAGCGATCGAGATGGTATGGATTTTTGGGCAACGGTTAAGCGGTTTTGTGATTCGTCCAAGGTTAGGGTTTCGGTGAGGTTTTTGGCTTAGAGAAAATGGGAGAGAAGAGAGAGATAGAGGGGAGAACGTGCGAGAAAATAATGGGGGAGGGTTGGGTACAGCATTGCGAGTCGACCAAAAACCCTAATTCCCACACACAAAGTGAAAAATTACTAAAATGCCCCTACACTAAACTTCGTAAAATGTTCGTTTTTAACTCCGGGTGAGTTACGCTTCTGCGCGCAGCCCTGGCGTTCGGTATTAGAAACGAGTACATCAGAATATGTAAAGAAATAAATTTTTATAAGTCATCAGAAAAGTCAACAAAAGTCAACATTGACAATAGGGGCCATTTTTGGTAATTTCACATAATTTTGGGACGGGTTGTAACATTTAAAACCCTCATGAATAGTGTGCTCGAGCCACTGCTCCTCGGGAAAAAATCGCGCCGTGCTGCATCGATTTGAACACGTCCTCTATGTGCTCGAGCCAAGACTCATGACCTCGGCGTCTCGGTGCCATGGAGATGTGGCCTCATCCATTCCCTTAGCGGTCTCCGGGGTTCTTCCTCATTTGGACGGAAACGGCTGTATGAAACGAGCGATGTGCTCCATCTGGGTAAAGTCAAAGCGAGGGAACCTGCGGTGCGACGGGTGGCATGATCTTTGATAAGAGAGTCAAGAATTATTAGTGGCTTATAACTAAGTGTGATGAAGATCGGTGCAAAAACCTAAAGCTTTGATACCAAAAGTACGACACCCCGACCGAATATCCCGGGTGGACCCACAGGATATCGGCGTGCTAAGCCAGATCATCTCGGAAGGGATGACCCGAAGTCATGAAGAAGAAATAATTGAGAAATAAAATAGTAGAATAAATGAAATACTTTGAGATAATTTGAACAAAGAGTGGGAAGTGGCTGGTGTGGGATAAGGCCATTATTACACAAATATTGGAGCTAGGATGCGGTGAATTTAATATTCCATTCTAGTAGGAAGGATATAAGCACAGCTTAAGTGCAAATACATACCACTTCCTCGGAGGGTAAAATGGTGGCCATCGATAACGGCCACCGAGGCTCGTACGCTTGCTAAAATCTAGGACACGGAGGCGAAAAACAAGGTAGTGGGCCCAGTACGGTTTTTATAAAACCTTTTCAAAAGTGTGGATATAACCCCTACATTGTAAAACAAATATTTTCAAAATAAGTTTAATAACAATAAACTGGCAATTATCAATACTTTGGACCGAGGCGCCCATAGGATACGGGTGAGATATAAATCAACGACGTAAAAACAACCATTGCTTGCTCACTTTCAACATAGCTCACAAGTCATGCGAGTAGCACATGACAGTGGGTGTTTCACAAATAAACGCTACAGCACATACCACGTGAGAAACGGCGCTAAGCGCATCACAACGAGTTCGGGTGGCAGGCGACTGGGAGCAGGCGCTACGATGGATCCAAAGTGAGCGTAAGTGCGTGTGAACATACACGTGAACTGGTTTACTCTCATACGGTGCTAACACCATGCAATATGCATAATAAGTAAAGAATCTCAAAAAATACGTATAGACATGCCAACATTTAGCAAAATCGCTAAAGCATGATGAACACATCATAATATCATAAGTAAAGCATTTATCGAGTTTCATAAACCATGGCATGCTATACAAGTTCATAAAACCATAATTAGACACATTTGAGAAATAATAATATTTTAATAAGAAAGGGCCCACTCAGGTATGTCGTCGGGTCGTAGCGCCAGCACCTAGCGACACGGAGTTCCTCGGGATAGGTCTCACCTATATGGGAAGTTACTATACTAATCATTAATCAAGTCTAATCCAAATTACTTAAGGAAAAGACGAGGGAATTCTCCCTTTGTTTGCTCAAATTGGAGGTCTAAAACACCTCAAAAAATTGCCCAGCGTGCCACCTGGGTGATGCGGCGTCGTCACGGTCGCCTCGCGAGACGGGCGTCGGAAAATAATTAAGCTCACGCGCGGCTTGAAGGATCGGAGCCGCGGCGCCACGCGCGGCTCCACGCGCAGCTCACGCGCGCCGGTCAAAGTCAAAGTCACTTGTGACGTCGTTGGCGTCGGCCCATTCGATACGACACGGGTTTTCTTACGTCATGTTTGACGTGTGTGCGATCGTCTTCTTCAATTTTCCGATGCATTTGCCCGCGCAGGTCGCCGGAATCTAGGTTTTTAGTGGAAATTACGGGTATTTTCAAGAAGCTTCCCTGAACTACTTCATTTCTAAGCCAAATTTTACGATTTACATACCAAAATGAAGCTAGAGACGAGTAGAGTTCAAAAATGCTTACCAACAACTCCAAAAGGTGGTCGGAAGTGGCCGGAAAATGGCTCGAAAAAGAACTGGCAAAACTCAACTCCTGCGTTCTCGTCGACTTCTCACTTCCGAGACCTTCGGTTGGGTTCCCAAGGTCTCAAAAAGAGATGTTTGGTGATGAGTTTGAGCTACCTCGAGCTCCAAATCGTCGCGTTGATCGGACAATTTTTCGAACAGAGACGGAGATTTTCAGTCCCGGGCTTTCCTTGGGCTTCTGGGTTCCAAAATTACTCTCATTGACACAGGTTTCCACAAAGGATGACAAATGGTTTACGGGTTTGCACGAAGGAAGTAGGAAGAAAAAGGAGCAAAAGCCACGGGTGGCAGAAAATACACGGGTTCGGTTCACGGGGCACGCTTTGGGATGCGGCCACGGTGTGAGGATGAGCAGGTTTGAGTTTGTTTGGTGAGTGGTGATGCAGAAGCGGGGAAAGCCACGGGTTTTGACTTGTTTGCGACAAGGAAGAGGGGGGATGAATGCGTGTGTGTGTGATATTGTTACACTTGAGGAAATTGCGGGAATCACGGGGTGTGTTGAGCGGGGGACAAAGACGAGAGAGAGGCAGTTTGGAGTGGTAGATGCAATGTATTTGGAAAAATCCTGGCGTTTGCTCCATTTGCTTGAACATTTTCAACGAATGAGCAGGGCCGTCAAACATTTGCATGCATGCGCGCATTTGAGAAAGCGATGGGGGTGCGAGCACCGGTTTTGTTGAAAACCACGGGCGTAAAGCCCACGGGGAATGTAAAATACCGCACGGGTATTTTACCGTGTCGTAGCTTGTCCGTTACAAGTCAGAAGAATTATCAGATTCGCGCCTACGGGTTCGTGGTAAAGTGTACTACTCAAAAAGTACAATTCCCGGTCAAGGGAAAATTAAATTTTCACACGAAGGGAAAATACGTGGCCACTAAGGGCATTTGTCAACTTACAGTCGGGGAATAAAATACAATACTTTTAGGGACGGGATGTAACACCGCGTCTCCGTCACCAATGTTCTAAAAATGTCCTTCTGCTTGTTAGTTGGGTGGCAAGGAGAAGTCTAGGGCCTAGGGGCCTAGGCGGTTTTATTTTAATTAAAAAGAATTAGTATATAGCCGGAATAATTACATTCTTATACTTAAAAATCACAATATATTAAATATAGCGTAAGTCCACTAAGTATAATATATAAAAAAATAGAAATAAAAAGCTAGGTAACTTTCATTTACAAATTACTAGGATTGTAGTTTTGGACGTTTTCAAAAGTCCATTTAACTAAAGGAAAATGGAAAGATGCTGACATCCCACTTAAATATAAGCAAACGTCATCGTATAGCATAAGGTTATTTTAAAAAGATGCTATTCATCTTCTTCTTCTTCTCGGTCGCCCTTTATTCATGTATAAGCCACCAACCCCTTGGGTCTCCAAACAACCCCATCTCCCATCACATTCGCGTAGCCCCTTTTGCGGAGGTGCGAGGCTCGGAATATGTCAGTTCCGGCCCAGGTCAGTTAGAACCTTTCTACTTCTTTTGTTTCACGGGCTCGGCCTCCTGCTCCTTGCCCGGAGGGATGCTCGCGAGGCCTTGTGTTGTCTTTGGTGTTTTGTCGGGTGCCACTATTGGCTCTGCCAATAGAAAAATGTGTTATTTATTAGATACTTATACAAGTAATATGACTTCCCGTTCATCGGATTGGCGCCATATATATATATATATATATGAGCTGTTGGGATTCGTTATTTGCCTTGTTAAGGACTTTATACTCTCTTGATGTATACCGAGAGATAGTTTGAGATGGGATTTAGGTATAACTTGTTATAGCCAAGAACCTCACGCTCAAACGTACATAAGCAAGACGAGATAATAAAGTGTATGTAAAAATACGCCCAAGTAAATTTGAATGTAAAGACTTAATGTAAGGCGGAATGTAAAGAAGACATTAATTTAAAGGTAATATCCATTTTATTACATTTTATGTTCGTGAAAGCACGAATAACGACTGTCGGGATGGTTTTAGTTCCATCGGGATGGTCTATTAAGCTTATCGGGAAGGGTTTAGGATATTGGTTCCTAGGAAAAACAAATCAAAGACCTCGGTCGAGATTCAAATCAATACTATCGCCAAGTAAGGTTGGATAGCGAGCAAAGGCACTACTCCTCGTGGGGAGTTTGGATATATTATCTGGGTGGTAGCCTTGATCTTCTCGAAGTCGCGAGCTACAGTAGTGCGAATGAGAGTCTGAGATAAGATGAAGATCTTTTATACGTGAAAGACTTGAGGGGTTTCCTCGGAGGTTTCTTTCTGTTGGGTTGAACGTGTGAGTTGTTGTTTTGATTTGGTTTGAGTGTCATATTTACGCATCTTCTCCTTGCTTACTTATAGGCGGGGCAGGGATTCCACGTCATCTACCGCCCTTTATCTCTGTTGGGAAGAAAGAATAATATCACTTAGTACGATCAACTACTCCCGAGAAAAGGGTTCTTTATTAAGTGATCACGCTTCCCTCCAATTTGCCCGGTGATTTGCATTTAAATGCTATTAGAGACTCCTTTTCTGTTTTACTTTATTAGTTTGAGAGCTGGGCCTTTGGGTTGAGCCCGATCCAGCCACTCGATGCGTAAGTCATGGCTCGAAAAGATATATGGATAGTTTGGATGTCCCACGTGGGTACAGCTGTCAACTCAATTGGTCATGTCGTCATGCGGATTCGGCCATCCTCACGAGATGCCCTTTCCATGCCGCCAATATCTTTCATTGAATGCTCTTTATCCAAGGTAGGCATAGGTACTTGAGTACGGCGACGGAAGCGAGATATTTCTGCTTTCTTTCTTTAGTTTTTCTTGATTTGGGAGGCCCGGGCCTTTCCTTTTAGGCTCGGCCCACTAATTGTGTATCCCAACTAAGTCTTTTAAATCCAAAGGATATTTTTCAGTGTAAACAGTTGCCCCCTTAAACTTACTGAAGCCGTTTATATTCTCGGCTTTAGTCAAGTTTAAACTCCTCGAGAACTCCGTTTTCAGATTTTGAATCTGTGATCCTTATCCAAATCTTGGAAATGACCATCAAATAATGACGCCATAACTGGCCTGGTCAAATCCAAAATCCCTTGGTAATCCCCCGTATCCTCGAGACTCTTCAGAATACCCTCTATTTATACTTGTATCTTCTGAGTTATCGAACCAATACTAGCAACACCATTCTTGGTATCATCTAATATCCAGTCCTTTCCTCCTCATCCTTCATCCTTGTTGATGGAAGGGAATCCTCCATCCATGTCATTAGTCTTGCACAATCCTTACAAAAATGAGAACATGCCCTTAAGGCTTGTCCTCATCGACTGTTTTTCATATCGTCATACACCTTTGTTACCAATGACTGGTTTACTAATGGGGATTCCACCATGCCCCGTCTTTGCCATAAGTCTGGAGTTTGTGCGTAATCTCTTGGGGATCCTTTGTAGACTTCTCTCGGATCCCCAAGGCCATTTATCCTCTGGCCTCCATTCCCTCCTCTTCTCACTTTCCTTGATCTCAGGAATGAGATGAGTCGGGATGGGATTCTCCAGTACTCCAGTCCTTCCACTCCAATTCCTCTGTCTGGCGTACAAGAACGATGCTACAGAGTTATGGGAGCGGGATGGCATCCACCAGGCCCTTCATATGAGTAAATAGGATCAATATTCATACAGCTCTCCTATTAACCCTGCCTCTCTTCATCGAGGAGGAGGATGATGAAGAAATCAAGACCCATAAGTCTGCACCTGGCTAATGATGTAAAAGTTTCCCTAGTAGCTTCTACTCTATGTTGTAATTAGGGCTGTATATTTATCAATGAACTTTCTCTTTCTTAGTTTATCGTCGGGTTGTAAGAACAATTTCTATCCTATAATAAAACAAGTTTATTTTTCTATCCTATTTGTTCAAACAAGATCTCCCAAAAATAATCTACTTGTTTTACTAATTCACTGATTTCGACCAACATCCCTAACACACCATCGGGTTGAAAATACCAGATCTACCCTTTTTTAACTTACACTAGCCGTTTTAAGGTCGGCTAGCCTAAATTAAAACTGTTCACCTTTTTCTCGGACTTCATGCATTTATGTCAAGCGCCATTTCTTGGCGCACTAACATTAATTAAATATTAAAACGTTTCTTCTTCCCACGATCTCCGAGAAAAGTAACGGGGACCCACAACTGCCTTAACTGTGCTCAGTACAAATTGTACCCCTTTTTCCATTTCTGGACATCTATTTCCTTTTCAAAAACTCAGACGATATTCAGAAAAATACTAAACTCCAGCAACCAAACCGAACTCCAACCTTCAAAATCCACTTCTCTCTCAAACTCCTTCGCCCAAAAACCTAGCCATGGCCCCCTCTAAGGAACCTCAGTATGTTACCGGCGAACGCCTTGCTGATCTCAAGAAGAAATGGGTGGCGGCCCTTCAGGCCTGCCCCCCAAACACTTATACTCAATCCGTTCTCACTCCACTCCACGATGCTTACACCATCGGCCCTTGCTGGTTATCTCCCGGTATTCCTCCAGTCGTCGATCGGGTTGACATGAAGCCCTGGACGTGCCCCCACCCATATATGCGCACCCTGGAGAATACCTCCTGGAAAATGGTGGAAAGGGGTTTCCCGTCCCCATATGTTCACGGAGCTGAATCCGATCGACGGAATATGGGCCTCACATGGTCCGATTGGGTCGACAAGTTGGCACCTCGCTTCGGGGATCAATGGCGCAGCAACGGCATCTATTATTTGATCCAGATGACCAAGATTCCTCAGGCAGCGGATCTCGGCCTGGTTTTCTCCGCCGCCATGTACTGGAACACCACTACCAACACCTTTGATTTTAGGTGTGGTCCTATGTCTCCCACAGTTTTGGACATGGCCCAGCTATTTGGTCTTCGCCCATCGGGAAGGGTGGTGGATATCACAGGAGACTGGAGTGACGCTTACATCCAGACTGCCCAAGCCAAAGAAGCAACCCGCTCACAGTTCTTCAAGGTTGAACCCGAACCCGACTTCAGCGATCACACTGCCTTTGGCAGTTATCCAAGGTATTATGCTGATCGGTTTGCACAAGACCCTGCTCGGGAACATGTCCATTTCCTGGTCTATTTCCTGAGCAGGTTTCTTATTCCAAACGCATCCAAATGCGTTAAGTCGGAATGGTTCCCCTTGGCGTCTGCTCTCCACTCTTTCAACGACCTGGCCATGGGTCCCTTTGTCTTGGCTCATATATATCATATGATGCACAAGATGACCTGCCCCAAGCCATTGTTTTTGAACTTCAATGGGCCCACCTGGATGCTGCAGATATGGCTCCAGTGGTACTTTCCCGATCTTAGGGCTCCGGGCATCAGCTTTAGGGATGACATTGTCCCTGCACTCAAACTGAAGGCTTCAGCTGCCATGAATCTCCCATCTGCCGCCTACATGTTTTATTTTGGCGAGTGTAGAACGAGGACAATGAGCGAGTGGGCAGTATCTGCTACCAGGACCTATCCTTGGTTTGCAGATAGATCCTTTCTTGAAGGTTTGGGAGCTGACCAAACCTTTGCCCGCAATTTCTTCAGTTGCATCTACCCCCGAGACCTTTCCTGGGGAGTGGGTCGTGCATCCCGACACACCCACGGAGTGGAGGTCTATCATCCCAACTTCCTCTGCCGGCAGTTTGGTTTGCTTCAAACCATCCCGGGACTGTTTTTCGATAGCCTGAATGGGGCGACCTCCTTCCGAGTTAAGAAGCCATCCGATGCCCAAGTAGTTGGAGTTAGGAGGAACCTGTTCATCATTCAGAAGGCTTGGACCAAACCCGATATCTTCAACGTTCAATGCACCCAGGCCTTTGACACTTGGTGGGAGGCCCAATTTGCCGAACGGTTTCCCGAACATCCCCTCCAGGCCAACTGTCGCCTCTTTCAACATTTCGACATCGGGGGTGAAATGAGTGCTGACCACCAAAGGAAGCTAGCTCGGGATTTGGCCATCAAGAATCGGAAGGTTCTTATTGGTAAGTTCTCGATTCAATCCATGATCAAATTAGTTACATCCCGTTTATCGGGATGACCCTTTTTCTGGTTAGCTGACCATTTCTTTTCATTTTTCCAGTTGGCATTCCTCCTTACGATAGCAATGACACCGAAAATGTTTTTGGTGATGATGGCGATGAGGAAGTCCAACAAGTAGTCCTGCCCCCAGTTGGTCCATCCCAACCTCCCAGAAAGGGTAAGGAAAAGATGGCTGAAGCAAGGACTAAGAGACGTGAAGATCGGCCCTCGGCTCCAATCCGACAAAACATTCAGCGGGAACCCGAGGTTCCATCTTCAACTCCTCCTCCTGCTCCTGCAAGTCCAATTGCTGAAACAACTGTGGCATCTCCTCCCTCCAGTAAGTCTTTCCTCTTTCAGACAAACCATCAATGGTTTCCTTAATTTTTACTAACTTTTTGATCCTGCCTTTACAGATAGGCCATCAAAACGGAAACGAAGAACTATTGGAG
>CM031080.1:2108495-2352360 GCA_018257905.1 Gillenia trifoliata | reverse complement strand
ATACATCTACTGATGAGCAACAGTATGAAAACATGCATGGCAATATAGTACGAATGTTCTACCTCCAACAAACGTAATGATATGCAACTACGCTAACAGTTAAAGAAAGCGTTGAAAAACCATACGTATATATATATACATTTATCAAACAAAGACCCACTCACTCACCTGTAGGTAGCCGGGTCGAAGTACCCCATCCTGGTTAGCCCCGGTAGTCCTCTGGATAGGCCCCATCTATATGAGATATCACCGGTACAATGATTAAACTCATAAAGGTAACGAATTAACGAATTAATTAAACCTATCTCTTGCTTTTGCAAATTGGAGGTCCAAAACACCTCAAAAATTATCATGCGTACTACCCCGAGGTAGTACACGTCGTCACGAGTCGCCCCGTGAAAACAGAATTGAATTTGGACCTCCCACGCGCCCTCACGCGCGGCTCAAACGCGCCAAGCCGCGGCTCCACGCGCGGCTCACGCGCGGCGCCACGCGCGGCTCCACTCGCGGCTCAGCCGAGCCGGTCAGCGCCGGTCAGAACCAGTTCGCTGACGTCAGCAAGGCCGATCTGACCCGGTTTGCTGATGTCATCGCTGACGTCAGCGCCGGTCATCCCTTCCAATTTTCCGATCGCCGTCGCCGTCGCCGTCGCCGGAATCTGGGAAAAATGGCCGGATTTCTGGAAAAACTTCAGAGCTTCATAACTTCTTCGTTTTAAGTCCAAATTGGACGATTCAAGTACCAAAATGAAGCTAGAGATGAGGGGAACAAGATTTTACCAATTTGGGGGCCAAAAACTGGCCAGAAGTGGCCTGAAAATGGGAAGAAGTCCATGGTGCAAAAAGCCGATCACGGTTTCCTCGATTCTCGGCCAAACGCCGCCACCCAAGGCTCGAGCAAGGTCCCTGGGACATCCAAGAACTCAATGGTGATGAGTTTGATGTGATTTGAGTTCGATTTCACTGAGAAAAGGCCGAGTTGAAAATTCGAGTTCGTCGGGAAAATCCCACGATTTGGGTTCCCTGGTTTCAGGGTTTGCAGTGGTCTAGGTTCATGAAGTTGGGGTCGACAAGGATGATGGTGAGATCTGTGAACTCACCTGGCCAAAGATTGGCTCAGTGAGATGAAAATCTGGGCTCGGGTGCCTTGAGCAATTTCAAGCTTTTGTTTTGTTGTTTTGTGTTGCAGAGAACCAAGGAAGAAGAAGAGAGGTTTGCTCGAGTCAAAGACAAGGACAAGCCCAGACAAAATCCCAGGAAATCTGGGATTGGCCACAGGCCTGCAGGCAATTGGGCCCCAGCCCAAACAAGACAAAACTGCCCAATTTGAAATACGGGAAACGCCAAAACTAACGCCCGTAAAATATTCGTTCGGAGTCTGAACGACGTACGGCTCGCGTCTACGAATTCGTATCGACGAGCACGTCAAGAAAATACAATTGGATGCGTCGTACGAGTTACGACACACAAAAGTCAACCAAAAAGTCAACCCAGGGGTAAAAACGTCATTTCCCACTTCCGGGAAGAAAATAATTTAAAATTTTGAACGGGATGTTACAAAAAGTGTCCAAATCTCCGATAGTCGCAGAGAAGAAGACCCTAAACCGAAAGCGAGACGAAAGAGAAGAGGGAGAGAGAGAACGAGAGACAAGAAAGGCACTACGATGGCACTTCGACGACATTGCGAAGCCTGATAGTTTTAGTAAATTGTAGTGCAAGTATGTAAATGAAGGGATTCTCTGTTATTACTCAATAGTTATGACAAAAGGGCCTATTTTTTAATTGAGTTTGACGTTACAAGATTCACCAAATTTAAATGGGTTTTTATCAGTTCCTGAGATTGACTTTAGTCCTCATTTTGATTCCTGAATTTTAAAATCGATCAATTTGGTTCCTGACTTTCACTGACGCACATTAATATGGTCCTTCTATTAACATTTGGTCAATAATTCCGTTAGTGTGCTATCCAATAATATAAGGCCACGTAAATTATACAAAATAATTAATTATTTATATTATTTTAAATTTTAAAATTTATAATAAAAATAAAAGAGGTCTTTGAACATCTGGGTTAAATCAAAAGCAACATATCTGAAATTACAGAAAGCAGGAGCACTGTAGCAGCAATAGCAATCGGGAAAAAAAAAAAAATTAAAACCAGCATGACCTTTCAAGAGTGTGCAAAGCCTCACAAGAACACATCAAATACAAGGCAGAAAAGGCCCCTGGCCAGAAGCCTTTTTAATTTGCGGGCAGTTTTCGAGCCCTGCTATCGGCAATGCAATTGCAGTGAGCTGAATGATTTCGTCGTCGCTAGTGAAGAACCTCCCCCATTGGTGCCTCATTTGAATTAGGATTCCTTGGAAGCAATGATGCCTTTCAGGTTGGCTAATAGTCCACAAAAATTATCATGAACTCGTACCACCACCATTTGAGGCAAACGGAGATGCAAGTTCGGATAGCAAGCTAGACAACCAAACACAGAAGCAATTGGAGCTGCTGCCTCATTTTTTTTGTAGAATTTTAGATAATTTTTAAAATTTAATATTTTTATATAATTCACGTGGCATTATATTATTGGACTTGTCAGTCCTACATGTGTGCCACATCAGCATACTAGCAGAATTATTGATATAATCCTAACAAGAGAACCACATTGATGCGCGGCAATGAAAGTCAGGGAGATTGATCGATTTTGAAACACAGAGACCAAAATTAGGATTAAGGTCAATCTCATAGACTATTTGTGATAAAAACCCAATTTAAATTGGTCGAAAAAATTAAAAAAATTCAATTAAAAAACAGAAGTTAAACAAACCCTCAATCCCAAATTTCAAAAAATGTCTACGTAACACCAAAATAAAAATACTCAATGGCACATGTTAACGTGTGTCAAGGGCTAATTCTTAAAAAGAAAGAGGTATAGCCACTTAGTACTACGTTCTACTTGTATTACTCTTCACTTGTAAGTGAGAGGTCTTAAGTTCGATTCTCGTTAAAGGCGAATTCAATCCAAATTATTATGGCAAGCCCACTGTGAGACTTAGTCCACTCTCCCTTAGTGTAAATAATATCGTATGTATTAAAAAAAAAAAAGAGGTACACAGAAAATTTTCTTCTAATTCAATGGTACTTTTAGTTGACAAGAAAAAAATGGTAATTTTAGGGCTAAATACATTTCACAACATTGAGATTTGATGCCAGTTTCAAAATGGGCCATTAAATATAAAAGTTATGTTTGAAACTTCTACAAAATTCAAAATCAATAAATATATGTAACATATAAACTTTGTAAAATAATTTACTCTTAATGAAAATTTGCATGCCAAGTGGAAAAGTTGAATTTAAACACAATTAATGCTGCAATAATAAGAATTTGAATTTGAATTACATTGTATAAAGTACAACTTTTCTAATTCCTTATTACATGAAACCTTGACACTATGAAATAAGCCTTTTTCTCCATTGGCACATCCATTCGTTTTTTGACTCTTGATTTCCTATACTTTATTTGATCAAAACGGTCTGAAATAAGCATAGAATTGTGCATGTGAAGAAAAATAGTGTGTTAAATCAATTTCCTTAAAAAGTTATAACTTTGTGATCTATTTTGAAACCAAATGTTTTCAGAGGCAGTGCCTTGGTGCTCCTTGAAGTGAGGTGAATTATTATGTATGGTTGTCTATCACTATGTTATTTTACCTATATTATATTAATTTATATATATTTTTTATTATAATACTCAACGCTCTCAAGGCTTACTACTCAACGCTCTCAAGACTTACGCCTCGCAAGACCCTCAACACCTAAATTTACGCTTTTGCCTCTTAAAACAATTTTTGAAACTGACTATAAACCTTGACGGTGTAAATTGTAAAAAATATACTGTATTACTGTTCTCATCCACGCAAGTCAATTTTTAAAAAAAGTTGGGATACTCACAGTGAAAAGAGTCTCGTCATCCTTTGCAAATGTACGCGCCTTCCCAAGGAGAAGCAAGCATTTCTTTTTTCTGCTTTCCCATGATCACAAATATTTTTAAATTTTCATTTTCCATCCCAAACCCATCCATCTGCTCGGCAAAGAGAAAAGACTGAAGCTTTTGGGCTGCGGTTCACTTGTGAGAAAAATAGCAGGTTTTCCATCCCATACCCATCCATCCTTTCACAAATTCTGGTTTGCTTGTAAAAGCATTCATGCATCATTTTTGTAATTTCATGAATATGTTGGGGTTTGTAAATTTATGGCTGCATGAATCTCCTGATTTGGTGTCTCAATTCTCATTGTTTAAGCGAATGGGTTTCTTGCTTTTATTGTTCTGCTTTGCTTCTCTTTCACATGTAAATGCATGCATCTCATTGTTGAACTGATTTGGGTTTGGAAAATTGCAAATGTATGATTTGGGTTCTCATTGTGCCAATGATTACATTTTTTTTAGGGTTTGTAATGATTTGGGTTTGTAGATGTGGTACTAATTTGGATTTTTCAGTATGAAAAGCCCCAACTCATAAGCAATTTTGCACTACTTCTGTTGTTAATTAAGGTCCTTAAGTGCCTTTTCCACTACATTGTTTTTTCCTTCAGCTTAGCCTAATCAGCCCGGTAGTCCTCTAACGCAACAGATGGATGTTGATGAAGCACTGGACCACTTGAATAATTTGGAGGAATGGA
This sequence comes from Gillenia trifoliata, assembly GCA_018257905.1. Taxonomy (NCBI): domain Eukaryota; kingdom Viridiplantae; phylum Streptophyta; class Magnoliopsida; order Rosales; family Rosaceae; genus Gillenia; species Gillenia trifoliata. The sequence continues at coordinate 2,347,690 of CM031080.1, read as the reverse complement.
AGCTTGACGGAAGAGTTAAAGAGAGGATTAAAGACACCGGTTTTGATGGGTTACTTTTCCGGTGTACCATGATTTACCCTTATTATCTGCACTTGTAGAATCCTACGATGTTAGAAGGAGATGTTTCGTTTTTAATAGTCATAAGCTTTTTTTTGGTTTGGAAGATGTATTGTTTATAACAGGGCTGCCTGTAGATGGTAATCCTGTCACCGGTATTGATTCGAAAGGTGACGAGCTTTGTATGAAATATTTGGGACGCAATGGTATTGACCCAAGGAGTGCTGGTATCACTAGTTTAGAATGGCTGAGGGGGAATTTTGAGGTAGTTCCTGAGACTATTGATAAAGATAGTCCTGAGATTGAACCTTATGCTCGAGCTTTTCTACTATATCTTATAGGCTCTGTAGTTGTTCCCGATTACTCTGGGAAGTATGTCCCTGTTACTTATCTTTCTCTTATGGAAAATCTTCAAAGCATAAAGGACTATGCATGGGGTGCTGCTTTGCTAGCTCATCTTCATTTTTCACTGGAGCACTTGAAGCAACTCTATTTGCCTCGGCGAAAAAACATATTAATGGGACACACCTTTTCCCTTATGGTAAGAAATAATTTGTTTTTAAGTGTGAATCCATTGTTGAATTTTCATGTTCCAGATCTTATTTACAAGTTTATGATTTCCTAATTTTCCTTTTGCAGGTTTTTGCAATGGAGCGTATTCCTAAGCTGGTGCAGAGATTTTTGTTCAATGAAGTCAATCGGGTGGATGATTATCTTCCAACAAGTTTTCCTTTGTTAGCAGGATGGACCAAACTACTGTGCGAGCCCTCCAATACTCATGAAGAAATTACTAGACAGGAATATCTTCAAACTCTGGATGAGCTAATAGAGGATGATGTAAGTGTTTTTGCGTTTGGCTTTTGTATGTTGGTCCTTTCTTTTTACCTTCTATTATCTTTTTGTTTTTCTTGTAGATTGTTTGGCAGCCATACAACAGGCTTCCTTGTAATTTTCTTCCCGAGTATTGTGCCGGGCAGGAGAAAATTGGCATGTCCAGGACAATCCTCCTTTGCTATGAGAAGGCTGTGTATCATCGGCCCGATTTCAGTCCAAAGCAATTTGGCATTCAGAAAGTGAATACCAGCATGTTGCGCCCCCTTGTTGAGTTGGAATTACGTCCTAAGAGCGGTCGCAAAGGAATAAATTGGGGAACGTATAAGAATTATGGATGTTACAAGGAGGAGTGGGAAAATAGGGCCAGCTGCCTCATAACAGAATCTGTTGAAGAGGGTCCTGAATCCCCTTCGATTAAAGGTGATTATCTACTGATTGAGTACTGCTAATTGTGATTCAGTTACAATTTTTGGTTTCTTTTCGTTTTGTGGAAGTATTGTTTAGGATTCTTAAGGACAAGTAACAACCTCGTTTCAGTTTTCTTATGTGGAGATCATATAAATGCTATAATCACTATTTTACACGTGTGTGTCCTTGTCTATGTAATGTAATAGTTTGTATGTCGTATAACTTGTACACATGTGATTGCATTCGTGCTTGGTAGAACATTTTTAAGTAGAAAAAAAGATGCTCGGGATTACGTCCAATTTCTGTCAATACTCAGACCCAAACAAAAAGCAAACTTATATTCTAAGCACTCTATGCAGGACTTACTACTTCGTCTTCTCCGGCCCCTAATGACCCTGATCCACTGTCTGCTAAGAGGAAGAGAGTTGACTGTGTTGGCGAAAAACTCAAGGTTAAGGTAAGAATTTCTTTTAAGTTGCAGACTTTGTCACCGTATCAACTATTAACATTCATTTCATTGTTCCAGACACAGAAGACCTCAGGCCCCCTTGTAGATACTTATGGGTCCACTAACTCCTTGGAATTAGGGAATTCTCTGCACGCAGACTTATATTTTGGACTTACTGATGCCGCTCCTATAGATGCGACTCCGCCTCTGTCGATCTGGGTATTTTCAGTGACATCTGATCAGGAGGTAATTGCATTCCCTGTTTCTTTTCCTGTAGTGTCGATATGATATTTTCTTGTCATCATATAGAATGTTATTTTTTCTGAGGTATTTTCAACAACTTGTTCGTCACCTGTCATCTATTGAAGGAAATAAATGCTTTTCTCCGAATTATGGCATTGCTTAATTGTTTTGTGTGTTACTCTCCCTTAGGTTGATGTTCCTTAAATTTCAGGATCCAGCAACCATTCATCCCTCGAATACAAGTTCAAGCTTGCTGACTAACCTTTTTGATTCAGGCTTATTTCCTCCGGTCGGATCACCCAAGGTTAATTTTAGTGTTTCTATCTTTTATTTTTGGTTGTCTTTATTCATCTAGTGACTTTGCTGTATCCAACCAGTTGTTGGATGAGTTGAATTCTTTACAGGACGATGTTAATGACCTTCTTCAGGCCTCTGATACCCATCCTTCTGATGTCCGGCCCACAGCTATGTCAGTGGCTGTGGAGTCTGCCAAGGATACTATCCGAGGAATCCTATGTCGAGGTTTTGATGCTTTAGCAAACTCTGAAACACAAGAAGCTTTTCTTGCTTCTTCAGAGGTCTTATTGTCATCCGGTGTCTTCCCATCTGATGATTTGAAGACTAGGTTGACAGCCTTTAGGGATGAGCTCCCACACAATGCCACTGCCTTTCTACAAGCACGGACAGATGTTAATACAGCTGCAGAGTTTTCTTCTCTACAGGAATTCTTGGTGTCACAAGCCGTAAAACTTCCTGCCCTGCAAGAACGTTTACGTGTGACTTCAGAGAAGATAGCACGTCTTCGAGCAATATTAGACGCTGCCCTTGAGAAGCAAACGAAGATGGATGAGGTTCTCGCTGCCTTTGTTGAGAAGACTAAAATTGCCAAGCAGAAAATGGCCTCCATGAATCCTCAGGCAGCTGAAATCGAGTCAAAGAAGCGGACATCCGAGAAGTTGATGGAGCAATGCAAATCCTCTTGGGTTGACCTTAGGACTAGTTTGTTCAGATTTCTGTGAAAACACACAAACTAAACATTGAACTGGCAAATTCCTTTTAGTATATATGGAAGTAACTTTTGTGTTTTATAACACTTTTTATGTTCTTTAACAAAACCTTTTAGTAGTTTTGGACACCTTTTATTTATTTTGTTCATTAAAAGGAGTTTAGTATGACGTTTCTGAAGTGGGAATTCCTTTATTCAAAAGATTTAATTAACACTAATGTAGTTTTTGTGGCTAGCACTACAATCTACAAGTACTACGGTTTAGTAATATTTATCATGACATAAATTGCAAGTTCAATGGTTTAGCCCAAAGGACAATACTTAGGTACTCACTAGTGAGTGCTCCATATACTCACTTTAATGATTTGGTCCAATGATATTTTAACACATATTTTATTGTTTTTAAAAATAAAACATATGCTATTTAACTTTTCTTGGGCTTTTAAAAGTAAGGAACACATGTCATCTTTTGATTGAGCCAAATCAGAAAGTGAGTATATAGGATACTCACTAGTGAATACCCAAGTATTATCCTTAGCCCAAATCCCTTATTCTTTGAGTAGATTATCATTGTAATAAAAAAATAAAATGCTCCTACATAATTTTTACACTAAGTTTTTAGGGAAATTAGGGGTCAAACTTTAATGGTATGTATTGTTGAATCGTTTAAGATTCATTTGGTGACCACCGCAAATTAATCTTGGACCATTCAATGTATAGACCATTGAATGGTACGTATCACCCAAGATTTTTCCGAAAATTATCTATACTAGAAACATTTCAAACCTTCATTGCTGAAATAGAAATATTGATATGATATCAATATGAATGGTATGATTGATAGAGGCATAACAGAGTGAATTGTCTAAGATATCCATGTATAGATATGGTATTGAGATAGTGTCTATGTTGTTGTTATAATGTTGATATATTGTTGATACATTGTACCTAATGTTGTCCATGTATATAAATTGACAATATGTGTTGGATATTTTGTCTATACTTTAACGATATGTTCATAATGTAACAAATAGTCGTCATTATGGAACTATTATAATGTTGATATGTATTGGATATGTCGCCAATTCCTTCTTCATCATCATCAACCCATCTTCTCATCCTACTGCACTGATAACCAAAATCGCAGCTTTCAATATTTTCCTTCAATTTATTTTGTCAGCCTATTGCAACTTCCAATTGGATCTCCTTTTTTTGTTTTTTTACAGTAGAGGAAGTTAAGATGGTTGTTGCTGAGAGGCGTAGGATTTCAATGCAACTGATTGGTGATGAATAAAGAGAAGACGATGAAGAAAACGAAGAACAAGAAGGGATAAAACAAATAACAAAAATCAAGATGATGAAGTTACAGATAAACAGTATCTCAAGTGATAAAGACAAGGGATGAAATTGCAAAGTGGACTCAGTGGAGAAGGAAAGGCCTTGCGGCTGTGGGAGTCGAGAGAGAAGAGAGAATCAGAATGGAAATCTAAATTTGAGAATGTCAATATTGCCTATAGCATCAGTATAAGTGGTATATATATATATGGGGATATTTATGACATTTCCCATGTGAAAAGGATCTAGTTTAACAACGATAAGATTTTTTCTTATTTCGGCACCGCTTGTTTAAAATTATTCTAAATCGGCCAATTTTCCAAGTTTTTAACTGATGCTCACCCCATTTTCTTCTTTCAAGTACGTAGATTATCATTGCAATGAATTTGTAGCTCAGTTGATTAAGAGCATTTATTTTTGTACTCGAGGTCCCGTGTTCGATTTCCCTCTCCCCCAATATCAAATGTAAAAAAAAAAGTACTTTGACATGCCGTTAGGCAATTGAACAAAACGAATGAACAAGTAGGGGTGGATTGTTTTACCATATTACTATACCATACTGATTTTGTGCCAAGTTTTTATACCAAACGGCAATGGTAATTGTACCTGACACATCCCGATCCCGAACACGCCAGGTGTCGGAAAGTGCTGGCCGACACGCGTTAGCGTGACGAAAGCCAAATAGAAAATTTAAGAATAAAGGATAGAATATTGAATTAAACAGTAGTCAGAGTGCACGGAGTGTGCGGGCGGAAGAAATAATAGAATACACAGTAAGAGGGATACAAATTACTACAAACGTAGAAAATCCCTATATTGTCATACCACCGCGCCATCGACGTCGCAAGCTCCCAACCAACTAACCTGGAGGGGCGCAAAACATAAAACGGTGAGTGGGTCAAAAAGAAAAGTTTGATAAAACCGTTGTTTTCAAAAGTCTAGTAACCCCTCGTTTGAAAACAAGTATAATTTGAGAAAATACGTCATACCCGTAGGCATGAACCTCAAAATACTGTCGTGAAAACATGCGGGTACTCCCCGCTAATACTTTACTGACATTTGCTCACCCATATGTAAACACACATGCCCAAGGGGCTAAATCCCACAAGGAACAAGCTAGGTATACAAGTAATACGCTGAGTACTACAATGACGCGAGTCTAACGCTAAGCGCTGGTGCACAAAGTGCAGTCACACAAGTCCGAGTTGCCTAGTGCAACCTAAGACAGGCTAGTACCTACAATGGATCCAAAGCTGCGTAACGGTACTGATAGTGACTACTCCAAACGTCAAGGCTAGTCCTGGCCACAAGACTGAGTACTAATACCTGGGGTGTATACATCTACTGATGAGCAACAGTATGAAAACATGCATGGCAATATAATACGAATGTTCTACCTCCAACAAACGTATATGATATGCTACTATGCTAACAGTTAAAGAAAGCGTTGAAAAACCATACGTATATATATACATTTATCAAACAAAGACCCACTCACTCACCTGTAGGTAGCCGAGTCAAAGTACCCCGTCCTGGGTAGCCCCGGTAGTCCTCTGGATAGGCCCCACCTATATGAGATATCACCGGTACAATGATTAAACTCATAAAGGTAACGAATTAACGAATTAATTACACCTATCCCTTGTTTTCTCAATTTGGAGGTCCAAAACACCTCAAAAATGAACATGCGTACTACCCCGAGGTAGTACACGTCGTCACGAGTCGCCCCGTGAAAACAGATTCGAAAAAGGACCTTCCACGCGCCCTCACGCGTGGCTTGAAGATCGGAGCCTATGGCTCCACGCGCGGCTCACGCGCGAGCTAGTCAACTGAGCCGGTCAGCCGGTCAACACGGCTCGGCTCAAGCCGTCAACGCGGCTCGGCTCAAGCCGGTTTAAGCTGCTGACGTCAGCAAATCCGGTCTGCTGACGTCAGCATGGCCGGTCCAACCCAGTCTGATGACGTCAGCACCGGTCATCCCTTCCAATTTTCCGGTCGCCGGTGCCGTCGCCGTCGCCGGAATCTGGGAAAAATGGCCGGATTTCTGGGTAATTTTCAAAGCTTCATAACTTCTTCGTTTTAAGTCCAAATTGGATGATTCAAGTACCAAAATGAAGCTAGAGATGAGTAGAACAAGATTGTACCATTTTGGGGACAAAAAACTGGCCTGAAGTGGCCTGAAAATGGGAAGAAGTCCACGGTGCAAAAAGCCGATCACGGTTTCCTCGATTCTCGGCCAACCACCACCATCCAAGGCTCGAGCAAGGTACAATGGACATCCAGGAACACGGTGGTGATTAGTTTGATGTGGTTTGGGATCGGTTTCACTGAGAAAAGTCCTCGACAAGAATTTTTTTGGTTCGTCGGGGTGCCTTTAGTAAATTCTGGGGTTTTGTCCAGTTTCTGGACACCCACGAGGTTGCAGAAATCCAGGTGAGGATCAACAGGTTTTGGGTTTGATTTGGTGCAGGTTGGTGATGATAAAATTGCCAAGATTGGCCACGGTTTGGTGAAGAAATTTGCAGAAAAATAAGAGGAAGAAGAAGAAGAGAAGGGCTCAGCCACAAAGGACAAACCCAACAAATATCCCAGAAAATCTGGGATTGGTCACTGTCTGCAGACAAATGGGCCCCAGTCCAAACAAAACAAAACAGGCCAAAATGAAATACGGAAAATGCCGAAAATCGACGTTCGTAAAATCTTCGTTCGAAGTCCGAACGACATGCGGCTCGCGTCTACGCGTTCGTAGCGACGAGCACGTCAAGAAAACACAAGTGGATGCGTCGTACGAGTTACGACACAAAAGTCAACCGAAAAGTCAACCCAGGGGCAAAAACGTCATTTTGCACCTCCGGGAATAAAATAATTTAAATTTTGAACGGGATGTTACAGTACCGAACCAAACATAATTGGTATGATAATGATATTCAAAATCAATACAAACGGTAATACCGTACCGAATTGATTATTTTATATATAATTAATTAAATATAACATATGTATAATATACATAATACTAAAGAAAAAACTCATTTTGCCTTGACGTATCCTCCTCTTTTAATCAGTTTAATCTGATAAATTTGGATTCATAAATAAAGAGCTTGCTGCCATATAATTGAAGGGTGATTTATATGTAATTTTATGGTATTTTATATTGGACTTAAAAAAAATTCAGATCGGTACGATAGGTATATTAGTTTTGGTACGATAACCGTACCAAATTTAGCCCTATGAATAAGCCAAGAGTATTTGTTTCAGAAAAAAAAAAAAAAAAAAAGGTGTGACTTCAATACTACGTATCATTCATTGTTATGAGTATAGCCGTTAAATTTAATTTTAACTGTTTAGATCGTCTATTTTCAATCTCAATCACAGCCACGTAATATTTGGAAAAAAGACTGTTAACTTGAAAAAGACCGTTAATGTAACATCCCGTTCAAAATTTAATTTATTTTATTCCCGGAAGTGGGAAATGACGTTTTTACCCCTGGGTTGACTTTTCGGTTGACTTTTGTGTCGTAACTTGTACGACGCATCCACTTGTATTTTCTTGCCGTGCTCGTCGATACGAACGCGTAGACGCGAGCCGTATGTCGTTCGGACTCCGAACGAATATTTTACGGGCGTTGGTTTTCGGCGTTTCCCGTAATTCAAATTTGGGCAATTATGTCTTGTTTGGGCTGGGGCCCATTTGGCAGCAGGCCTGTGGCCAATCCCAGATTTCCTGGGATTTGTCTGGTTGGGTTTTTGGCTCCTTGTGCCGAGCCCTCCTCCCTTCTTCTTCCTCTTGTTCTGCAAACTTCAAACCGTGGCCATTCTTGGCCAATTTTGGGCATCATCAATCCTCACCAAATCAAATCCAAGCTTGTTCAACCTCACCACTTCGAGGCCACACCCAGCTGACCAAAACCAGGAAATCCAGAATTCTCTCTGGACACCCCGAGCCCTTCCCGACGAGCTTTCTCGTCGATTTCGAGCCCAAAACACATCAAACTCAATCACCACCGTGTTCCTGGATGTCCCAAGTACCTTGTTCAAGCTTTGGATGATCACGTTTGGCCGAGAATCGAGGAGACCGTGATCGGCTTTTTGCACCGTGACTTCTCCCTCAATTTCAGGCCACTTCTGGCCAGTTTTTGGTCCCCAAAATGGTACAATCTTGTTCCCCTCATCTCTAGCTTCATTTTGGTACTTGAATCGTCCAATTTGGACTTAAAACGAAGAAGTTATGAAGCTTTGAAAAATCCCCAGAAAACCGGCCAAATTTCCAGATTCCGGCGACCGGCGACGGCGGCGCCGACGACCAGAATCTGGCAGGGATGACCGGCGCTGACGTCATCGGACCGGATTAGACCGGCCTTGCTGACGTCAGCAGACCGGTTCAGACCGGACTTGCTGACGTCAACATTGACCGAACCGGCTTGAGTCGAGCCGCGTTGACGGCTTGAGTCGAGCCGCGTTGACGGCTTGGGCCGAGGCCGTGTTGGCCGCGAGCAGGCGAGTTGGCCGCTGGCAAACTCGATTGGCCGGCTTCGCCCAGCGTGAGCGCAGCGTGGAGCGCTGCGGAAATGGAGCCATAGGCTCCGTCTTCAAGCGCGCGTGAGGGCGCGTGGAAGGTCAATTTGCATTACATTTTCATGGAGTGGGCTGGCGACGACGTGTACTACCTCGAAGGGGTAGTATGCATGTTAATTTTTGAGGTGTTTTGGACCTCAATTGAGAAAGCAAGGGATAGGTAGTAATTAATAAGTTGACCCCAGTAACAACATGAGTTTTAATCATTATTACGATGATATCTCATATAGGAGTGAGGACCTATCGAGGGGAGGACTACAGGCTGCAGGGCAGTATATCGACCAGACTACTACCACCAGTGGTGAGAGTGGGTCTTTTTGTTTTGATAAATATTCTGCTATATGCGTATGGTTTTTCAACGCTTTCTTTGCTTTATTAAGCGTGAGTTTATATCATATACATTTGTTGGAAGTAGAAAGTATTAGTGTCCATCTCAGCTGCCATGCATGTTTTTCATACGGTTGCTCATCGATATGGGTACTGCACCCGGTGACCAGTGCCGGTCTTGTGGCCGAGACCTTGCGTTTGGGTAGTCCTGCTCATTACTGGATACACGACACTTGAATCCATTGTAGGTACTTGCTTCTAAGATTGCATTAGGCAACTCGAGGAGCTTGTGTGGCTGCCTTTTATACCCGGCGCTACTTTTTAGACTCGCGTGATTGCTAGTACTCGGCGTATTTTGTATACCTAGCTTGTTCGCTGTGAGATTTAGCCCCTTGGGCATGTCAATGTTGCTAATGGTGAGAGCAAATGGTCGATAAAGAAGCATATTAGCGGGTGCCCGCATCTTGTTTTCACGGTGACCACCGAGGTTGCTCACTACGGCACGCAGTGTTTTCTCAAATTATACTTGTTTTCAAGCGGGTTACCTAGCTTTGAGGCAGCGGTTATCAGAAACTTTGCTGACCCGCTCGCCAGTATTATATTTTTGCGCCCCTCCGAGGCCAGGTTAACCCCACAGGCACTGTGACGTGCGAGGGCTGCTGATATTGCATGGCGTTGTAAAGAGATTTTCTACGTTGTAATAATTTGTATCCCTTATACTCCATTACTTATTAACAATTCTTCCGCACACTGCGTTCTTACTATTCAATATTCTACTATTGCTAAAATTTTCTTTGGCTAGATCACCAACTGCAGCGATGTCGGCTGGCTCGACCAACGTCCGGATCGGGATGTGTGAAGATATAATATCGAGCGTGGTTTTCGTAACCTAGGCTCTTCTTTCATACTAAAGTATGCGTGGTATCGAGACTTCGAATTTCGTGAATTCTTGTTGCTTGATTCTTACTCTTGGAATGCGGGAATTTTCGAACTTTACACCATTGGTGTATTGTTTTCCTTAGGTTAATTCTAAGTTCTTCTTAGTGTCATACCACTCGACGTCGGGTTTTGCGTAGTTTCGGGCGGTTTCACGTTCGGCTTTGATTTGTCGCTACTTTTCGTACTTTACTCGTGCGACCTTGAGCTTCGTTGACGGAACTTGAGTGTTCGTTTGGCCGTTTTTCTTTGTTAACTTCCGATGGAATCATGAATCGGGGAAGCTGGTTCGGTTATTCGTATTTTCGGAGGAGGTGTCGATTTGACACAACGGATGATTTTTTCATCAAATACTTTCCCCTTGGGACAACGCTAGGCGTTGATGTTGGCGGAACTTTTGTTGACTAATTTTCGTGTTTGACATGTTCCGGTGGACTTAATTAGTGAGACTTAGTTTCACAAATTCCTTCGCCTTCTTATTGTTTTACAACAAACCGATGACTTTAACCTTCGGGTAACGCGTGTTCTTTTGGTATTACACATGCGGGCCCGCGTTTTCAACTTCTTGTGTGGTAGTTTTGGCCATCGAGTGCGTCGGCGGATGTTCAAATTGTTAGCAGTGAAGGCTTGGAGACGGGGATTTTCCTCTCAATTGTTTCAACCACTTTCCCGTTTCATTGGAAATGGAAAATTATCCGCAAATAATTTCTTGTACCTTACTTTCCTTGCGTGACGGCGCAATGACTTTTGATGATAAATGGGCCAGGACACAGCCGATTAAGCTTTTCTTGAACAATTCGTAACTACTACTTTTCGGTAGTTTTGGACAATGCCCATCTTCGTGGTGTTGTTTAGCGTGGCCAGGTCTCTACCATTGCATTTGGTTTGTCGTGACTCGTTTTCCTTCGAACGTGGCGAACTTTTCGTATATACGGGTACGGCACGTTTTCTACTTTCCACTCATGACCTTGCTCATTCAAATCGATCATCTTCCCTTGTGCGGGTGCGGCTATCTTGACTAATCGCTTTGGCGACGGTATGAGATTTGCATATCCACGAGTGACGGTGATTGGCAAGTGATAACTTTGGTTTGACTCTAATTGCGAGGCGTATCCAGCTGTGCGAGGCACGGTTTCCCCGACTTTTATCGAATCTTCGTATTCGAACGTCGATGAGGACTTTTCACGTGGTAGTTCACTTGGCTAATCAAGTTGCCATCTTTGTCTCTCTGGTTTCTGCAAACCAAAATCTACTCAAGGCACCCGAACTTTCTTTCTGCTCTCTGGGAGCCATTCCTTTGGCTATGGGAGATCACGGAACTCACCACCGAAGCTTTGTCGATCTCAATTTACCGACCTTTGGTAACCCTTGGAGGACCTAGTTAAAATTTTCCGGCGAGGTTCGTTCGAACTTCGGCCATTTCTTGGTGAAACCAACCTAAAGTACCTTAAACTAATCACCAGTTAACTCACAGGCCCACAGGGAACCTTGCCTGTGCCCAAGGTGGCGGTTGGCAGAAACACCAAAGGCCGAATCGGCGGGTTTGCACCCCGATGGTTGGGTATCGGGCCCAGATTATTCTTTCGGTCTCCGAAAGAATCGTCTTTCAACGTAAAGAATTGAGCTCCCAGATCATCCGGTAGTGGGTCGACTTAAAATGCAAGCGTGGTGAGTGATTCACTAGTGGTTCGTTTCCGTTTGCAGGTAACTCCACGCACAGTCCACCATCACCCGGTTCTCTGCGCCGTTCGACTTGCTAAATGTTTGTGGACAGACCCATAAGCTTAAAGCACAGTGTGCCTTCATTTTGTGGAGCGGTGGGACACGAGCTAACTCCAGTGTGCCGGTACAGCCAGACCTACCTTGATTACTGTTTCGATCCGGTAAGTTGGACGAGCAGTTTACTTTCAACAATCTACTTTCGGTGGAGACCCGGACATTGTCAAGGCAATGTCATTCCATACCTACGGAACCTTTCTCTGTACCTTAGTTACGCTATTCTATATCGATGGTGCTGGCGGTTCCGGTGTGGGCGTTGTTTACTCTTTAGGCAAGGTGTACTTTTGACCGATGGGGATACAGCGGAACGATTACGATCTTGTTTCGGAAGCTTGGGTTAAACTTTCTTTGGGCTTATTACTTGTGAGTAAACGGATCCAGAAGTATTACCTACTCATCTATTTCACTTTGTTTATTTCAAACTACTTTTCGACCACATTGTACTCCTCACAGAAGTGCGATTTGGAAGTCGCTATCTTGAGTGAGGCAAGTTTGTCTTGTTCTTTGGGATTTCGGGTGATACTCCATTATCATCGCTAATCAAGGATTGCCTTAATCTCATTCCTCACGGATGTCGTAGTTTTTCGACGTGATCCTAGGAATGGATTGTTACCTCAATTTGTGCCAATGTAGATTGTCGGCGGAGGTTGACCACGCTTCTTGCCACCTGGCATAACGGCGTGGCGTTCTGGGTGACACGGAAAAATCAACTCGTAGGCGACTTTCGGCTACGAGTGAAGACGAGCTGCTGAGTTACGAGGATTTTGGTGAAGTTGTACCACACGTGTGATGTTGGAAATCGAATTTCTCTTTGTGTTGACAAAGCACTTGGGATTTGTCGACAAATTTCTTGGGATCTTTCCGCTTTGCGATCTACGGATTACCGCTGATCGAGTAGTTTTTCACCATCGATCTTTCAGTGTTGACCGTATCTCTCTTTCTCTTACCTTTTATTTTTCGACTCACGTGAGTGGCTGGGAGTTGAAGATTTTCAATTTCGGAGCACTTTTGCCAAAAAAGGAATTCTTTCACGCCTTGCACTTCACCTTGTGGAGCTCTAGTCTTGTTGTTCGTTTGAAGTTTCGGTACTTTAAGGCTGCATCGATTGTAGGCAGGCAAGATCGGGCAACGATTAAAACCGTTATCCCACGCCTGAATCGATGATCTCTTTGACCGACTCAGAAGTGCACTTGTTTTCTTTTTAAGATCGTCACGTGGGGCGATTGCGTCAACTATAGATCAAGAACTTGGGTGTTTACTTGACCACCTTACGGACTCTCGTTACGAACCTTACGAGTTTTCTTGTCATACCTTTCGGGATGACAATCGCCCCCGGTAACTTTCATGAACTTGATGACTCGAGTACCTACGCGCGTGTCTCGACAAGTTCGCTGATAGTCTTCTTGGTTGACTTTTGGCTTATTCAAGTGCAGGGGCCGATCATGCAAAATGTTTGGCGCATGATTCGTTGAAGTTTAAGAACTTTCAACTTTGCTGATACGGCTAATCATGTGTCTTTCTTGGGACATGTGATTCCTAGCGGTTGTTCTCTTGTCGATCCCGGTTGAAGCTCTTTGTGGCGGAGTGCGGGGAGCGAGGCCGCGAGAGGGTGTTACAAGATTGAACTTTCTTGGCTTGCTCGGTTTTTCTGGAAAGCGTTTAGAGTGAAGGATTTCTCTTACATTTGCTGCCTCTCACGAAACTTGCCGGGAAGGAACGTTAACCTTCGTGTGGAACGGCGACCACTGTGACAAATCTTCCATTTGCTCAAGTTTGAGTATCCTGTTCTTGTATTAGCACTTTCCAACGACGAGCGGTAACCGTGTTCTTCGGTGATAGTCACGCCGAGGCGGGTTGGGTACGTGGCTGCTATCACGGCATGGATGGATAATCGCTCATGCCTTCGAGGGCAAGCTGAAACCGCATGAGATGAATTATCATACCCATGGTCCCGAGTTTGTACGTTAGTATCTTTGTTCCAAAGTTACGGCGACATTTCTCTTTGGTGAGACGTGATGACCATTCAGCGACCACCCAAAGTTTGAGGCGTCTCGTTTCTCTTACTGCAGGGAGACCTCAATGTCAAGGAGTTGGATGTAGTTTGTTGAGTGACTACAATTGCACTATCGATTACCACCCTCCCGGTCGTTACAGAAACGTGGCTGCCCAGGAGGCGTAAACTGTCAGTCCTTCGGACCGGCGGTGCTCTTCCGGCTAATCATATCTCTCTTTTGATTAAACTTGAAGCAGCGCGGTGTCACTGCCTTGGGTTGTGGTGACGTCGGAGCGCGGTAGCCGAGCGTTCGCTCGGAGACAATTGTTTTTCTTCACCTACATCTCTTTCGAGAAGGGAGCTTCTTGGGAGACGTTGTTGTGTGAGCAGTTTTGTACTCAATCTACCTCGTTGTGCTTCTTATAGGTAGGGGGCAGAGAGAAATTTTTTTATAAAAAGGGGGGGTAGATTGTAACATCCGTTCAAAATTTAATTTATTTTATTCGGAAGTGGGGAAGTAGCGTTTTGCCCCTAGGTTGACTTTTAGGTTGACTTTTGTGTCGTAACTCGTACGCGCATCCTTTGTATTTTCTTGACGTGCTCGTCGATACGGCGCGTAGGCGACCGTGCGTCGTTGGACTCCGAACGAGATATTTTACGGGCGTTGGTTTTCCGGCGTTTCCCGTAATTCAAATTTAACGAAGGTATGTCTTGTTTGGGGGCAGGGCCCATTTGGCAACGAGCATGTGGCCAATCCCAGATTTCACAGGATTTGTACGCGGTTGGGTTTTGGCTCCTTGTGCAGGAGCCCTCCTCCCTTAACTTCTTCCTCTTCAGTGCGCGAAGCTTCAAACTTTGGATGATCACGTTTGGGAATCGAGGGAGGCCAGTGATCGGCTTTTTTGCACCGTGACTTCTCCCTCAATTCGGGCACTTACGGCGGTTTTGGTCCCCAAATGAGTACAATCTTGTTCCCCTCATCTCTAGCTTCATTTGGTACTTGAATGCGTCAGGTGACTTAAAGCGAGAAGAAGTTATGAAGCTTTGAAAAATCCCGGCTCGACCCAAAAATTTCCGATTCCGTGACGGCGGCTTGGCGGCGGCGGTGCGACGGCCGCGGCAGCCTTCGGCGACCGGAGGCCCGCGGCGGGGATGGCCGCGGCGTCATCGGACCGGGACAAGGCAGCCTTCTTGACGTCAAATGACCGTTTGAGCCGGACTGGCAGCGTCATCATCGCTTCGAGCAGAAGCAGAGTCGAGCGTTGGCGGCTTGGGCGAGCCGGGATTGGCCGGCTTGGCCCAGGAGGCGAGTTGGCGGTGACCGGCTCGGTTGACCGGCTCGCGCGTGAGCGCGCGCGTGGAGGCACGAGTGGAAAGGTCCAATTTGCATTACGTTTTTCATGGGTCGACTCGTGACGGCGTGTCTTACCTCGGGAGTGACATGTATTAATTTTAGGTGTTTTGGACCTCCAAATTGAAGAAAATATGAGGATAGGTGTATTAATTGGTTATTTAGTAACTTTTATGAGTTTTAATCATTTATTCACGGTGATATCTCATATAGGTGAGACCTATCCGGAAGGCTAGGGAGCTGGTACTTCGACCCGGCTACCTACAGGTGAGTGAGTGGGTCTTTGTTTGATAAATGTATATATATACGTATGGTTTTTCAACGCTTTCTTTAACTGTTAGCGTAGTTGCATATCATATACGTTTGTTGGAGGTAGAACATTCGTATTATATTGCCATGCATGTTTTCATACGGTTGCTCATCAGTAGATGTATACACCCCAGGTATTAGTACTCAGTCTTGTGGCCAGGACTAGCCTTTACGTTTGGAGTAGTCACTATCAGTACCGTTACGCAGCCTTGGATCCATTGTAGGTACTAGCCTGTTCTAAGTTGCATTAGGCAACTCGAGCTTGTGTGACTGCACTTTGTGCACCAGCGCTTAGCGCTAGACTCGCGTGATTGTAGTACTCAGCGTATTACTTGTATACCTAGCTTGTTCCTTGTGGGATTTAGCCCCTTGGGCATGTGTGTTTACATATGGGTGAGCAAATGTCAGTAAAGTATTAGCGGGGAGTACCCGCATGTTTTCACGACAGTATTTTGAGGTTCATGCCTACGGGCATGACGTATTTTCTCAAATTATACTTGTTTTCAAACGAGGGGTTACTAAACTTTTGAAAACAACGGTTTTATCAAACTTTGCTTTTTGACCCACTCACCGTTTTATGTTTTGCTCCCCTCCAGGTTAGTTGGCTTGGAGCCTGTGACGTCGAGACGCGGTGGTATGACGTTGTAGGGATTTTCTACGTTTGTAATTAATTTGTATCCCTTATTCTACTCATACTTATTATTCTAACAATTCTTCCACACTCTGTTCTTACTATTCAATATTCTACTATTTATTCTAAATTTTCTTTTTGGCTTTCGTCACGCTAACGCGTGTCGGCCAGCACTTCCGACACCTGGCTCGTCCGGGATCGGGATGTGTCAGTTAACTTGTCCTTGTTTTTCTAGGTGAAGATGATCATCGTGCCGATGTGGCGTGTTCTGGGTTCGCCAATTGGGCCAATGGACCATACAATAGAATTCGAAGCGGTTGCTTAGGGAGGAAATAAACTTTTATGTATTATTATATTTTCAGTCAGTCCAAAAAACTTGGGTATTGTCAAGTTTTTCAATAAAATAGTCAAGTTTTTTAACCCTATCACTATGTTTTAATCTTCATCGTCATTTTTAGTAGTATTGAATATTACGGAATATTAAGAATATTTCTAAAAACTTACAATTTATAGGAAACTTAACATATTTTTACTTGTATTCAAAACACAAGCCATTTCACCACGTTTCCACTCGTATTATGACACGTGATGTATTAGATTGTGTTCCGAATACACTAAAAAATTTCTCCCAGAGGGAGTAAGTAGAGTAATGAATTATGAATGAATGAGAAGTGAGTAGTACACATTGAATGAAGAAAAAGAGTACTCATTTGCAGAAAATGTTGGAATTGACCTAAAATCAAAGGTGTCGAGAAAACAAGAATCTTGGTGTGGTTAGGATTGTTGGTTTTTATCCTAATTTGGTTTAGATTCTGTTTTAGCTTAGGATTTAGCTTTCCTATACATGTAGGATTGTGTTTCCTATTAGGATGTGGATGTAACCCTAGTAGTATGAATACAAGGACTTAGATTGGCATGGGTGTGTGCTAGGGATAAAAAAAAAAATCGAAAAATCAGAACTGGGCCAAAAATTTTCCTAACTGAACCCCAAAAAAATCCGAAAATTCGATAACCGAAACCGAAATTATCTCGAATGTTCGGTATGGTCATCGAGAGTTGAGGCAAATATGTTCCGTAGTACCAAACTGAACCGAAAATTCATTATATATGTTGTAGATAATTTATAACATGTGTTAAATGTGATTGTGTAAATCCTAGGTAGATATGGATTGGGATATTCTGTTCTGTTAAAGATTAGAATCCTATTATAATTGTACTTCTTTCACTATAAATAAAGGCACTTGACATGAGGAATAATGTACTACAATACAACATAATTCCTCAAGCCTTTCTCTCTTTCTCTCTATTCTTCTCTTGCCGCACCCTTCACTAAAAACTGTCCACAACACGTTATCAGCACGCTCTTTCCACTGTGCTCAAGAGAATTATATCGGAGTTTTGGTCATCTTCAATCATGGGGAGTATTATTTTCAATCAATTTTACTTTGATTTATTTATTTTTATTGAATTAATATACTTGCTATTGATTCAATTTTTTCCCTGTTATTTTGAACGAGATTCAACGCATTGACGATGGAAATCCGGAGTTGAAGGCAATTCTGCAAACAAATTGTTCAACAATCATCATCAGCAATCCAGGTTCTTCTAAAACACGGTCTCGATTGTCGATATTTTGTCAGACCTGATTGCATGAACCTTCACCATGATGCATAACCCAATTTTCTGCGTTTAACAAATTATTGATCTTCTGCAAATATTGTGTTAACATCGACATTTAATATATCTGTCATATATTAAGTGAATTGATGATCGTGTGAACGAAGGAAAAATCAAGGGTTTTTTCTTTTTTTTTTTTGCTTTTCTGAAAAAAACACAAAATTTCGTTTTTTTTTCTGAAAAAAACTAGAAATTCTTTACTGAAATTTTTTTTTCGTTTTTTTGAAAAATAAAGAAAAAAGAAAAAAAAAACCCTACCGGAGCCGAGCCGGCCTGAAGCATACCCGGACCCGAGCCGAGCCCACCTGAAGCCGACCCGAACCCGAGCCGAGCCAGGCCCACGCTACATCCTGCAGCCCAGCGCTCCTGCAGCCCAACGCACCTGCAGCCCGCGAGCCCCCTGCAGCCTAGGGCCCTTGCAGCCCTCTTCCTTCCTTCCTTCCTTCAGCCCTGAAGGGCTTGGACCGTGGCAGCCCCTGCTGGGCTTCTGTTTCAGTCCAAATTTTTTAGTTTTTGCTGGCCAGTAGCCTAAGCAAATAATAGTTGGGCCTGCAGCTCCAACCACGACCCACCAAAAGTTATTTGGGTCATATTTTCACACCCCAAAGGTCCTGTAGACCTATATTTCACTACCCATTCACAATATATGTTAAAATTTTATTTTCTGTTCTATATATTGCGTTTGATTGCAGGTATATATGAACTTGAAGTTCATAAATTCGAACTCGAAGTTTCGAATCAGTGCCATGAAACCCGAAGTTTCCTTAAAAATTAAATACCCATGAAACCCGTAGTTTTCATGAAAATTTAAACCAAACCATGTCTTAGAACCCGAATATTCTAACCTTTATGATTATGGAGAATTTATTTCCCATAAGCACCAACCACAATCTTGTTCCCTCCATCCAGAGGATTTCCGAACCGTAACAAGTTCAATTTCACTAACATGGAAGTTTCTAGCAGAAACTACTTTATGTAGGCACAAGTTTTGAAGCTCCACTTGACTACTGAAAAGTTAATAATATATCTCTTATTAATTTTAATTATACAATATATATATATATAATAATCTCATCCTAACCGTTGAATAACTTCGAAGTCAGCCGCAGTCTCTCAAATCAAACCTAAGCCGCAGTCTCAGAACTCAGAAGACTGGGTTGAGACTCCTCTCCTCTCTCTCCTCTTCGCGATCTCTTGAACCGAACCCAAGCAGAGTGACCCAGCCACCATCTTGAGGTTGGAGGTTGATCGTCTCTCTCCCTCCAGCCACCTGAAGCATGAGTATTCTTCCGCAGTATTTGCACATTTATGGGGTGGCTCGAACCCAAGTAGAGTCACCCAGCCACCACCTGAACTTAGTCGATCGCCTCTCTCCCTTCAGTCACTCACCTCAACTCCGTTCACTCTCTCCAGACTTGAAACATCTGCCTTCAAGCTTTCAAGGTAAGTCTGTGTTTTGGAATTTCAAATTGTGATGAATTTTGAATTGTGGATTTTGAATTTCGAATTTGGAATTGGTGAGGAAACCCCTTTTGGGATTTTGGGTTTTAGAGATTTTCAGGGCTTATTTAGTTATTTAGTTAATCTCGGGTTTTGGAATTATGTAGGGTCTCCCCTGTTTAAGTTTGAGCTTTCTCGATTCCAGGTTCCAATTGGTGAATGGTGAAAACTCCAAAAGCTGAAATTACGGTAAGAAATAAGGTTTAATTTTACGAAAATATTTGCATATTACTTTTATAGTACTTGTTGCCTTGATCATTTGTCTTGCACAAATCTTTCTCAGTAAATAACACATGTTTGTTTATTGATCTGTGGTTTTTGGTAGTTAATTTACAAATTAAATTTGATGAAAAATGTTGCATGTTGTTACTTGTTTGCAGTTGTTGCCTGCTATGTTGACACTTGACAGTGTGTTTGTACCGTTGGACGTGTTGTTTGTTGTTGCCTGTTGTTTATAGAGGTATGTTGAACTGAACTGAATCAATTGTTTGTTACTTATGACATGTTTGCTGCTGCCTGAGTAATTAATTGATTGCTAGTAGTCAGTTTGTTGTTTGCTGCTTGTTTGATGTTTGCTGCTGCCTGAACTGAATCAATTGATTGTTACTTATTACCTATTTGTTGCTGCCTGACTAATTAATAGATTGCTAGGAGTTTGTTTGTTGTTTGTTGCCTGTTTGATGTTTCTTCAGCCCGAACTGAATCAATTGATTGTTAGTTTGTTACTAATTAATTAATTGAATTATTGATATTGATATACACGATGAACTAATTGTTGTGATATATTATTGTGCATTTTTAGGATGGAAGGGTCTAGTAGCCAATCTAGTACATCTACTATCTTCGTCTTAGGTAACCGAAGGAAAACTCAAAGTCAAATTCCTTCTACAACCCCTGAAACAGAAACTCCCTCAACCACCTATCTCGAAACCAATGAACAATATATTCATAACGATTATTTTGAAGATGATTGAGATGATGATCCCGATGTGGATGGTGATATATCATTAGAAGTAGAGGAAGAAACAGAGGAGAGGGTGGAGGTGGGAGAGAAATGGAAGAGGGCTAATAGAAAGAAGGGGGCAAGTCCGGTGTGGCAAAATGCAACTAAGCTTGTAGTAATAAATGAAATTGGGGAGCAAGTATGGGTAGCGGAATGCCACCTTTGTAAAAAGCAAGTTCCGGCGGATTCCGAAAAGCATGAGACAAAGGGAATTATGAACCACTTAGAGAAATGTCTGGGTTCTATTCTCTACAAGAATCCCGCTTCTAATCAAACAATTTTGACACAAGATAGGATGGGGGGTTCAATTGTTCCTCACACTTTCAATTAAAAAAGACTTGATTTGAAGTGGGTGAAGTGGATTATAACGGCCGAGATGCGTTTTAGGGTGGTTGATCAAGAGGATTTTAGAGATTGGATCTATGACTTGAATCCAAAGTACAAAATTCCTAATAGGCATAAGGTGGCGGCGGCGGTTTTGAACTTGTTTGCTTTGGAGAAGGGAAAATTTTTTAGTGTGATTGGTGGTTCGAGGGTAAGTATCACCACCGATACTTGGACCTCAATCCAAAATATCAATTACATGGTTGTCACGGGACATTTTTTGGACAATGATTGGAAATTGCATAAGAGGATTCTAAACTTTGTCCAAATTATGTCTCACAAGGGTGATGACATTGGGCGGTGTCTAGAGGTGTGTTTCAATGAATGGGAAGGGGTCAATCTTCTACAAGGGGAAGGGGTCAATCTTCTACAAGGGGCCAACTATCTATAAGGGGAAGGGGCCAAAGGGGCCAATCTTCATCAACAACTTGAATTTGAACTCGCGCCTAATTTTAATTTTAACTTGGAACTAATTTTAATTTGTTGCTTATTGGTTGCATTGTCAATGTCATGAGACTCATGACTAAGTTTGTAACTTAATTTATTTCATTTTGGATTGTAAGGCTTTAAGCCTCTTAACTAAATTAGAATTTTTTTTTTTGGTAAGTGTTAACTAGTAGTAACTAGTAAGTTAGTAGCATAGATTTAAATTTCATAATGATAATGAACTCAAATTGTGCAATGTTTTGAAGCAATGTGGCAAAGTACATAAAAATTCCCCATAACTAAGGTTGTACAAGTTTGTATGTGAATTGGCCCAAAAAAGTGCCAAAAAATAAAATTAAAAAGGGGCTTCAAAAAAAGAACATAAACTTCATCAGCCCAACAAAAGGGAAAATTGGATGGCCCATTACCGAACAGATTCGAAAACTAAAAATATTTATGTTTTCCCAAAATTTGGTTAATCGAAATAATTGGTTCGAGATCGGTTTTTTTTTTACCCATACCAAAAGATTTCGGTTCGATTTTCGGGAGTCCCAATTCAGTTCGGTTACCGAACCGAAACCACTTCTAATGTGTGTTGTTCAAATCTGAAACTGAAAGAGAGGAGCATTAGTTTGTACTTGAGAGCTTTTTGTGTTTGTGAGTTCTTTTGTAATTTGTTCATTGAGTAATAAAGCTTCCGTTGTTAGAGAGGTACTCCTGTATTGGAGGAACTCTGAAATCTTTGTGTTCTTTGTTTGATTATCATTTGGTTTGATATTTGGTTCTTGTGCACACCAAGGCCCTCACTCAATCCTTTATTGATTTAAGCAATACCATGGCATCTTTTGCTATTGGTCAACCCCGTCCTGCACCTCCTGCCAATGCCTCTTAATCCCGGAAAATTCATTTGCTTGAAGCTGAAGTTGCTCGCTTAAATCGCGGGCTTGCAAAGGTTCAAGTCAAGTTGGGATTATCTTCGTCTATGCCAAGTCCTCCTCCTGCACATTTTTGTCTTTCGACTCTGATCCAATTGCTGCTCAGATGGCTGCCGCTTATGCAGCGAAAGGAAAAGTAGCTCAAATGGTTGCCGCTAATGCAGCCAAAGCACACACGCCCCCAACTTTTGTCAATGCTTCCATCTCTGAATCCGAAGCAAATGGGTCTGATGAGGATGCTCATGTCTTTGATCACACCGATGACACTGGTCTACTCTTGCTCCAGATGACGATTCTCGTTCTCTCGAGTTTTGAATTACTGTGTATCATGTTCGCAGGGATAGTTCTTACGGGATAATTACTTTAGTTATTATGGGGGAGTTAGTTTTAGGAGAGCACAATTTTTTTTTGGGAATGGATTTCTAGTTTTGGCCTTTGCGCTATTGTGTATTTTTCCATTCCTATCTTGCGGTTCTTAGTTGTGCTACTCTTACCTTGATTTCCATCAGTTACTTATGACTTGTGTTTTGAAAGGGACTTAATATGTTTGTAGCTTCCTGTTTTGTGTGCCATGATACTTATTGCTAGATTTCCTCATGTGCTTTTGTTGTGCATTTTCATTCCCATTTATGCACATGTTATATGCCTTGTTGTTTTCTATCGCTATGTTTTCTTGTGCTATTCCACCATGTCCCTTTGTCTTCCCATCAGAAAATGAGGGAGAAAAACTTGTTGAATCTAATGTTGATCACTGCTATAACCCATGATATTTCACTTGATCTTGTCAAGAGTTGTTATGTGCAGGTTTTAGGCAATTGATGTTCTCTTAAGTGTGGTGTGTGAAACTATTTTTATTATGGGTTTGTTTTGTCAAGGAAAGCCAAATGGGGAGATTGTGAAGTCCAGTCTTAGTAGTTTTTTGCTTTCCTTGTCAAATTTGTAACATTTTATCACACAAGCTCTTTAGATCAATTTTTATCTGATTAGACTTTAGGATACTTAGTATTGAAGTCTGATTCGCTGAAGAACAAAGTGTGATTGGATATGTTCAATCTCAAGTAAGGTTTGTGCATGCATATGCATTTCACGTTTAGATTTCTTATGCTTTTCTAACTAGTAAAACTGCCTAGTCAATTTGTACATCTACTTTACACGTGAGCTAGCACGCAATTTAAGAAAACCCATATGGGCTTGTCTGACATTGTTTATTCGAGGGTGATTTTTCACCATTGATCATTTCAGATTGCTTTTATATGTGACAAGTGTCTTTTGGGTGTTTCTTGGTTTATACGGTTGAGGGAGCTCATTTGGCTTCTTGGTTAGAAAAATCAGATTTTCTAAAGAGGGTGTGTTTTTTTTCTCATCCAAGCTTCCTCTCTGTGCTCTGGACTAACCCCAGTTGCAAACTCCTTTTTTGTGCATCAAATCTTGTGTTAACCCTCACAAATCTTTTGAGAAAAAGTTTGCATAGTTCATGGTCTAAAAACTTGGTTTTTCCAAATCTTCATATAGCCTTTAGTTTGGATTCTCAGTTAGTTTCTGCCTTCAACTCTTTGATTAGAGAAACTGACTTGTCAATATTTGAATCCACAGCTGCATTTCATTTTTATATCTTCATTTCATTAGCATGGTTTCATGTGTCAACTCGGTGCCACAAGGTGATGAGCTCAACGGATGAAGCTGTCTTCTTGTGAAGACTGAAGACAACTCCAACTAGTGCAATATAAGGTTGCACAAAGGTACAAGCTGCTTTTAGAATAGGTCTAGGAATTGAGCTTGTTGTGATTAACTTTGTATGAACCTTATTTTACACTACTGGGCTTGACTCCTAGGGGCCCCTCGGTTTTTTAACCCTGTTAGGAGTTTTTCCGGGCAACAAATTGTTGTGAGATCTTTGATATATCTTGCTTGCTTATATCACTGCTACTACTACATGCTCGTTTCAGGTTATCTGATTTGTGAACAAGCTTCAATGTATGATTGTTGTTGTTAAACTTAAACTGGGTAGAGTCTAACTAGTGGTGTTGTCTAGTCAATTAAGTTTAATTGATACTACTGTGTTTTCTGTCAATAACATACTTGTAACTAGTTGACTACTTCTTTTGGCTAGTCATATGTACAAGAATTTTTGTTTACTATAAGTTATTCTGTCTGGTACTAATTTCAATTAATATCTGAGCATCAGCTCTAGACATACATAGAGTGATCCTTGTGATTTACTTGTACTGGGTGGGATCTCACCATGGAACGCTATAGGGCTTTTGTGTCTTGTAACGCACCTCCATTTTTTTATGGAATGAACTATGCTGCATGGAGTGAGAAGTTTCAGATCTTTATGGATGCTCAGAATTTGAATGTCATTGACTATCTTACTCTTGAATGGAAGGCACCTTCAAAAACAGTAGATGGTGAAAAAGTGGTGAAACCAAAGGGTGATTGGACCACCGGTGAAGTGACTGCTGCAATGCCAAATAAAAAGGCGAGAAATGCAATTGTTTCTGCCATCTCTCGTGTTGAATTTGGTCACATTTGACATTGTGCAACAGCAAAACAAGCATGGGATAAACTTAGAATTATGCATGAAGGTGACAAACAAGTGAAGGATCTTAAACTTCAAATGACTAACACGAAGTTTGAAGAGTTGAAAATGGATGAATCTGAGACTTTCTCTGTGTTTTATGGAAGGCTAGAAGGGTTGACAAATGAGGCTATGAACTTGGGAAAACAGATTGATGAGACAACCATTGTAAAGAAGATATTAAGAGTTTTGCCAAAGAATTTTAGTGCAGAAAAGACCGCTATCCAAGAGGTACAAGATTTAAATGAAATCAAGCTTGAAAAACTAGTCAGCAAGCTAATTACTTATGAGATCTAAGAGGTACAAGAATGTTGCTCTCCAAGGGGTAGAAGAGACTAAAACTACCAAGGAATCAAGTATTCTGTCTCCGGAAGAGGATTTGGCTCTATTTGTCAAACAATTTAGAAGAATTCTCAAAAACAAGGGAAGAGATGTCAAAAGGAGTGGTGACTCATCCAAAGATTCAAAGTTTCAACCACAAGGAAAGAATTCTTTTGGCAAGAAGCAAGGACAATTTGTAAATCGTAGAGATACATCCTCCTCGAGTGAGCCTGGACCGTGCTTTACTTGTGGTGGTGTTGGTCATCGTGCATTTGAATGTGCAAACAATAGGAAACAAAGGCATAAAAGGGACAAAGCAATGGTGGCCACTTGGAGTGAAAGTGAGAGTGAATATTCTCCACAATTTGACCAGTCATCAGATGATCAGGAGGAAGCAATTGTCTTTGTTGCATCAGTGGAAGAGAGTCACCTCAATGATGATGAACCCATATTGGATGATCCTAAAGAATTTTCTTATGATGTATTGTGTCTCAAGTATGACTCTATCTTTGATGAGACTTGCAATGCCAAGAGTAACAACATTGAACTCAGTAAAAAGGTTTCTGCACTTCAGAAGGAAAATGAGTCTCTCAGATTAGTCAGAAAGGAACATGAAGAGAAGATTGCTGCTCTTGAAGCACAAGTCAAAGACATGTCAAAAAATGAGTCCCGTAGCCTGCTCGAAAGAGATCAAGATAACAAAGTTGAGGCTTTCAAAGCTCAAGTCAAAAGCTTGTCGGATGCTTGTGACAACATGTCAAATCAAGTAATAGCACTTAAGGCAAGTACTGTTGTGTATCACAATGCAAACTTGAAGCTATTGGACGAGTTGAATGAGGCCAACAACAAAGTTATTCAACTGACTATTGGTGCTGGTAAAGTTGATAAGATGCTGAGTTTAGGAAAACCATATAGAGACAAAAGTGGTCTTGGCTTTGTGGCAAATAATCAAAGTTCTGGGATTGTTAAAACAAAGTTTGTGAGGGAATCAAAACCTGCTAAGTCTAAGCTCACTCTTGAACCTGTGAGAAGGTTTATTCCCTCATGTCATCACTGTGGAGAAGTTGGTCACATCAGGCCAAAATTTAGAAAGCTCCATTCGAAAAAGAAAGACTCTTTGAAGAATCAAGTTGACCAACTAGTCGCAGAAGTCAACATAATTGCTCAACAGGTTCATCCATCGAGCTCAAATCATATGAGGTAGAATTCTAGATGGATCAAGAAGACTACTGAAAAATGCATGGTTGTTCTGAATGCACTCTCTGTCACCAAACTAAATGTTTGGTATCTTGACAGCGGTTGCTCCCGACACATGACTGGGGACAAAGATGCTTTCTTGACGCTTGATTCTTATCATGGTGGTGGTGTTCAATTTGGAGGTGGTGAAAAATCACAAATTACTGGTAAAGGTGAAGTCAAGGTCCCTGGACTCCCACAACTAAAAAATGTCAGATATGTGGATGGGTTGAAATCTAGTCTCATTAGTGTTAGTCAGTTGTGTGATGAAGTGGCTGATGAAGTTTGTTTCTCCAGTCATGGTTGTAGA
The DNA here is from genome assembly GCA_018257905.1 of Gillenia trifoliata. Lineage (NCBI taxonomy): Eukaryota > Viridiplantae > Streptophyta > Magnoliopsida > Rosales > Rosaceae > Gillenia > Gillenia trifoliata. The sequence continues at coordinate 2,321,088 of CM031080.1, read as the reverse complement.
ATTGTGGATAAAAAGGGAAACAACATCCTTGTGTTATCAAGGTCCGTTGATCATTGATATATTCTTGATACTTCCCAAGTTGGTATTCTCTCAAAGTGTAACAAAGCAACTGATGAGACTAGTTTGTTGTGGCATAAAAGACTTGGTCATGTGAACTTCAAGAACCTCAAAGGATTGTCAAAATATGGTGTTGTGAGAGGACTACCACAGTTCACGGCCTCTGACACATATGTGTGTGGTTCATGTCAGTTAGGGAAGCAAACCAAAGCGGTACACAAGAAAGTGACTGATATTGGGACTTCCAAAGCTTTTCAGCTTGTGCATATGGATCTTGTTGGGCCTATTCAAACTTTATATGTGGGTGGCAAAAAATACATCTTGGTAATTGTGGATGACTACACTAGGTTCACTTGGGTATGTTTCTTGAGAGAAAAGTCCGACACCTTTCAGCATTTTCTCACTATCTATAAAGTAATGCTGAACAAATCCTCAACTAGTCAACCTGCATATTAGTCAGAGTTCAATTTGACCATAGGACTGAGTTCGATGCACAATTCAATGATTTTTGCTAAAAAAATGGTATTAAACATGAATTCTCTGCACCAATCACTTCTCAACATAATGGTGTTGTTGAAAGGAAGAATTGTGTTTTGATTGAGATGACTAGGGTGATGTTGAATAGCAAGAACTTGGCCAAGCACTTTTGAGCTGAAGTAATGAGCACAAGCAGGGCATACAGGGGCTACAATCTTCGAACAAAGACCATCATGGAATCTATGAATGTCAAGATAGATGACTCAGATGCTACTCATGTTGATTATGTTGAAAATGAGGATTTGTTCTCCTATGCTCCAAAGGAAAACAATGATGTTTCTAATAAGTCAGATGATGGGTCAAAAAGTGAAACAAATGGTGAATTATGCTCTGACCAAGCCTCTGAAGTCTTGAACAAGAAGAAGCTAAGATGGGTTGCATGTAATCACAAAGATGAAGCTATTGTGGGTTTAGCCAACAAAGGTGTTCGAACAAGAAGGCAAGTGGCAGATGAAATTGCGCATGTTTGTTATGTGTCTCAAGAGGAACCCAAGAAAGTCAAAGAGGCTTTGAAAGATGAAGAGTGGATTTTAGCCATGCAAGAAGAGCTAAATCAGTTTGAGAGGAATGAAGTCTGGTCCCTTGTTAACTGACCTTCCAACACTAATGTCATCGGTACTAAGTGGATCTATAAGAACAAGTCTAATGAGTCAAACAATGTAATCAAAAACAAAGCAAGCTTTGTTGCACAGGGATACTCACAACTTGAAGGTGTTGTGTTACAACCCGTCCCAAAATTTATGTGAAATTACCAAAATACCCCTAGGGTCAATGTTGACTTTTCGTGACGACTTGTGAAAATTTATTTCTTTACATATTCTTGATGTACTCGTCGATACGAACGCGTGGACGCAAGTGGAACTCAATTCGGAGTTGAAACGAACGTTTTACGAAGCTTTAAAGTGTAGGGGCATTTTGGTAATTTTCCACTCCGTGTGTGCGAATTAGGGTTTTTGGCTGGCTGCACAGCAGCCAACCCTCCCCATCACTTTCTGCACGTTTTCTTCCCTCTCTCTCTCTTTCTCTCCCATTTTCTCTCTAAACCAAAAACTTCACCGAAACCCTAACCTTTAGACGAATCACAAAACCGTCGAATCGTTGCCCAAAATCCATACCATCACGATCGTCTCGTCATTCTGGACGAGGCTGTGATTTCAGATTCTTCAAACTCAAACCCGATCGTTCAAACCGACGTCGGAACGGTTTAGGCAAACTATCCGTCCATTTTCTGTGCAAAGCCTCGAGACCATTACCATTGGTTTTATTGGATTGAGTAGGTTCAAATCGATATAAAGAACGTCGAATTTGGTGCAGTTTTGAAGGAGAACGGAATTAGGGTTTCCCGAAGCTTTCCTGCCAATTTTCGGCCATCTCCGGCCATTTTTCCGGCCTCAAATTGGTATGAAAATATTCTACTCCTCAATACCTTCAATTTGATATGTGGCACGTTAAATTTGGCCAAAGAACAAAGAAGTTATGGATTTTTGAAGTTTTGGGACATAATCGGTATTAAATTTCCAGATTCCGGCAAACTAGACGGCGGCGCCGGCGCCGGCGGCGGCTCCGGCGACCGGCGCGAGGAAGGAGACGACGGAATATTCCGTCAACGGTGACGGAATATTCCTAACGGCGTCAGCATCTTCCATTAAAAAGGTATATTCCGTTAACTTTCACGGCGCTGACGTCAGCAGGCGCGTGGCTAACGTCAGCCGCGCGTGGGACGGCGCGTGCAAGCTCGTGGCGACACGCGCCAGCGCGTGCCGGCGCATGCCAGCACGTGGCCGGCGCGTGAGGCCACCTCCCGGCGCGTGGCGGCGCGTCCGACCGTTTCCCGGCGCGCGGCGGCGCGTGCGGCGGCGCACGGCGACGGCGGCGGCGGTGGTGGACGGCGGCGGTAGGGTTTTCGGGCTCCGAAAATTGTTTTTCGAGCCCGTTTTCGTTAAAATAACAATATTTTTGGGGTATTTCTCTTTAAGGCCTATTTTTAATTTATTTTAGGGAAGTTCTAATTTGTTCCCTAATATTAAATAGGTAATTCTTCGACTCCGCACACCGAGGAGGGCAACACCGGGGGAGATTTCGCTCCCGAATACCAGTGAGTGGACTTTTGTTTTAAATAAATGATTTCTATGCTTTGAAATATTTATAGTTTGGATATTTTTATGATTCTAAATGGTTTTGAAGCATGAGTTTGATTTCGTGACCGTATATAATATAAAAGGGTTGTGAGATATGATTTTATATATCATATTATACTTATTGATCTATATTGTGGTTATTATTTGGAAATTATGAAATGGATATTGCTCCTTATATCTAAACACATGATTATATATGTATGTTTTCAAACACACTTAGTATGCTTTCACTACGTTGTAGTACCGTCTCACGGCCGTAGGACAGTTCTCACATGTTTGGGTCACACGCACTGTACTCCAGGGGTATTGTCCGGTAAATACCTTAGTGCAAGCTTGTTTTACGTTTATTGTTGTTTATGGGAAAAAGGCCCCACTACGTAAGGACTCGGGTGTGACGCGCTGCGGCGCCAGGACTTACATGTGTGTGGTACTAGGAGTACAAATTATTGGATAACGTATTGAGCTTGTACGGTGATTGAGAGGTTGTTCCTCAACCCGTACATGGGTGATCGCGCATATACCCTGTGTTGGTTTTCCCTTATATATATTATCGGAATTATGAATTGAGATTTATGGATATTATACCTTTTGATATGTTTCAGTATATTTTTAAAGTATCTTTTGAACTATACTATGATAGTATATTTCTACGGCTTTACTGGATTTCAAACAGGGGGTTAGTATGTTGAAAAGAGAAAGGTTTGCGAAAACTTTTATTTTTGTCCACTCACATTTTTGTTTTTGCGCCCCCTTCAGGACATAGTGATATTGCATCCGGCGCAGTCGAGGATATTACGTGGCAGCTCTGATCATCCATCCCGACCATGTAGGGATCTACCTTTTCTTTCAGTTTCTATAATAATATCCATCCCTGTTATGGATAGAGATTCTAGGAACTCAGTTTAATATTTGTTTTCCGCTGTTCAACATTAGTACGCTCTGAACCATATGCATATTGACATTGGATTTTATAACTTTAATACAATTTAATTTCATTTCCATCAAGTGTTGTCATGCATTTAATGGCTTCGTCACTTACGAGTGTCGGCCAGCACGCCCGCACTCAGTATCCACGTGGGTATCGAGGGTGGGGTGTGTCATGTTGATTTTGTTGAAACCTGCGCTCCAGTTGCTCGCCTTGAATCAGTCAGACTTCTATGTGCTATTGCATGTCATTTGAAGTTTAAACTTTTCCAAATGGATGTCAAAACAGCCTTCCTCAATGGGTACTTGAATGAAGAGGTGTATGTGGAACAACCAAAAGGCTTTGAGGATCCTCACAATCTTAATGGTGTATACAATCTGAGAAAGGCTCTTCATGGGCTCAAACAAGCTCCACGTGGCTGGTATGACAGACTATCTTCTCATCCACTCGCTCATGGTTTCACTCGTGGCTTGGTTGACAAGACTTTGTTTGTAAAAAGGGTGAAGAATCATGTTGTGATATCACAAGTTTATGTGGATGATATTGTGGTTGGATCAACATCGAATTCTCTAGTCAAACTGTTCATCAACATGATGACTAGTGAATTTGAAATGAGTCTTGTAGGAGAACTGAATTACTTCCTCGAACTTCAAGTGAGATAAGAAGAAGATGGCATCTTCATTTCTCCAACCAAATATGCCAAAAATTTGTTGAAGAAGTTTGGTCTCGAGAACTCCAAGGCCTTTAGATCTCCAATGAGCACAAGTGCTAAAATTCACAAGGATTCAAGTGGCAAGGATGTTGATCAAACCTTGTATAGAAGCATGATTGGTAGCCTACTCTACTTAACTGTAAGTAGACCAGATATTGCATTTGTCGTTGGTGTGTGTGCTCGCTTCCAAAGTTGCCCTAAAGAATCTCACTTGATGGTTGTCAAGAGGGTTATTAAGTATGTTGGTGGCACTTCCGACTTTGGGCTACACTACACTCATGACACAAATACAAATCTTGTTGGGTATAGTGATGCTGATTGGACCAGTTGCATTGATGATCAAAAGAGTACTTTTGGGGGAGCCTTTTATGTGGGAAACAACCTAGTTGCTTGGCACAGTAAGAAGCAAAATTGTGTCTCTCTTTCAACTGCCGAAGCGGAATATGTTGCGGCTGGAAGTTGTTGTACTCAGTTGATGTGGATGAAGCAAATGCTTAGCGACTATGGGATCTCACAATCAACCTTTTTAATCTATTGCGATAACATAAGTACAATTGACATCCAAAGAACCCTGTCCAACATTCAAGAACCAAACACATTGACATATGACACCATTTCATCATAGATCTTGTTAAAGGTAAAATTCTCACTTTAACCTTTGTGCCAACTAAAAAACAGCTAGCTGACATTTTCACAAAAGCACTAGATAATCGAAGGTATGAAAATCTTCGATGGTCTATTGGTATTTGTGCTTAGAATTAGATAGGTATTCAGCTATGCTTCCATTTCTCTTAACTTTTGACTAGGTTTGTGTATAGTTCAGTCGAGTCAATCTCACTCATCAGATAGTTATGTTTTTTTTTGTCCGCCTACATCTCTTAACTGTCATACATGGTACTGTAATATGTGGATTCTGCTTGAGTAGTTATTCACTATGATGTCAAAGGTTTTCCCTTTTTAAATCTGATGGCCTCTGAAAAATCATCTTTCCTACCTCACAAAAGCTTAGGTTGATTTGTGTGTTAACTTTAGTCTTGATTGAGTTGTAGTGCCTTTACTTACTCTATAATTTGAACCTTGTATCAATTCCAATGAACATCTTCCAGTTCATTTTCTTTTTGTTTAGTCTCTTTCTCTGCTCTTTATCAAAAACAAAAAAAAAAAGGGCAGCAAATATCAAGTTTTCAAAAAAAAAAATGGAAAAACTCAATCATTCATCCTTTCAAAGTGTTCTTCCATGCAATGTCATGGTTCTTCAAAATCATTGCACTTGTCCTAAACAATTCAAAAGAATCTAAAATTATACTCACCATATCCAATGACTTGTGTATCTCAATTTGCCTTAGGGTCTTCCAACATCGTTTGGATTAGAATTTCTTGTGTGTCTTGTTCCTTGTTCATATTATGTAAGAAGTGTTGGCTCTTAAACTCAATAGATTATTAAAAGTTTGGTTAACTGTCAAATTTGTTTTGGCCTTGTTAGCAAGGAGATATGATTTCAAGAAGGTCATCAACAATCCTCTTTCCCATACCTTGACACATCATTGTTGCATCATGAACAAGTTTTAATCTTAGTATTACTGTCTATGTATGACCTTGAAGATTTGTTTTTTAGAGTTACATTGCATTGCATGCTTCAAATTCACATTTTCTTTATTTGGTTACTTTCTCTTGGAAGCATAGATATTGAGAGTTGGCTACGATGCTCACAAGTATTGAATACTATCACCAATCCAACCGTTAAAAGCATCAAATGGCTGAAAACATTTGGCACAATTAAGAAGGAAAAACCGGTGAACCTGCTAATAGCAGGTAAACAAGGGGGTATCCCACTTGGTTCAATGCCGACGGAAATCAAGTTGCAACGACGGCAAACATGGACGCCGATTTATGGAAATCGAAAAAGATTGACTGAAAATGATGAACACAGGAGATAGATGGAGATTGATTTGGTGTTCGTTTTGGTCGGATTCGGGAGCAAGAGAGCTCCTGAAGAGGTCGCTGGAACGGAACTATTGAGCTGATTCGACCATGGCGGGTTGTCATTTAACAAAACCATTGACGCCGGCCTCGATTCCGGCAGCCCCACCTCATTTTGTCCATCTCTTCTCTTTTCTCTTCTCTTCTCTTCTCACGTGGCGATTGGAGGTGGTTCTTGGCAAAAATAAAGAGGGTGGAGAAGAGAGCACAAAGAATTGATGCGGTAGATCGATGGTGGTGGTCTGGTGCGTACCGTGGGTGGTGGTGGTCTGGTGCTACGACAAATTGGTGGTGGTGGAATTGATGCTACGGTGGGCCAATGTCAAAGAATTTATGCTGGTGGAGGATTTGAAGTTACTGGTGGAATTGAAACTGCAATAGTGATGGATATGCAGCCATGGTGGTTGTGAGGTTGGAGAAGATGAGAAGTAGATGAGGAAAAGAAGTGGGTGTTTCATTTGCTTCTATGGTCGGTGCGGTGCAGGCTTCAAGAAAAGAACATGGGCTGTGTTGTTAGAAAAAATGGTTTTTATAATTAATCTATGTGGTAGCACCTGATAGGGTCACCTGTAATCTTTTATTTTTCTTCCAAATTACCAAAATTACATTAAATAATTCATATTAATTGATGATGGTTACATCGTTGTTAGTATTTTTAAAACCCTAAAAACCCTTATGAATACTGTTTTTTTGTTTAAGTTCAAAATTAATAAAAATTCATAATAACTAATGTACAAGTGTGAAAAATGTAAAGAAAATATACAAATACTTATAATGACAAGCTCTACAACATTCATGAAGGGATCAACTCTAAATTCCGACACCATAATCCATGAACACTAGAATAATAGTGAACCGTCGATTGTAGTTTACGTTTACGATCCATTATTCTCACAAGATTTCTTTTTTTTCAAAGTTTCTTTTTTTAAAACATGATCTTTTAGTGGATTCAAAAAGATGAACGGTTTGGATCGTTGATATCATATTCCAATATTTACGGTTAACTGAAAAATGAGTCAATGTTATATAGTTTCTAGAAACTTTATAAACTCCGAGCTATATTTTCACTAACCATAAAAATCTGAACGTGATATCAATGATCTGAATCGTTTATCTTTCTGCATCCATTAAAAGATCATGTTTTCAAAAAATAAAATCTGAAAAAAGGAAATTCGGCGAGAATAATGAAGCATAAACGTAAACGACAATCGACGATTAAAATATAAATCTAAGGTTCATGAATTATAGTGTCGAATTTCAGAGTTGACTGACACATCCCGATCCCGGACACGCCAGGTGTCGGGATGTGTTGGCCGACACGTGTTAGGTGACGAAAGCCAATTATGCAAGAATTAAGTGAAAAGTAAGGATTTCAAGAGTAGAGTGCGGAAGTAGAAGTGTGGTGAGGGTTAAAAACCCATAATACAGGATGCAAAACAGTCAGAGCAAAGTAAATAGTGCAGGAATATAAAAACATTCACATCCCTGTGAGGATGGATAAATAAAAGTTAACTACAAGTAGGAGTGAATCCTACATAGTCTGAGGATATGTAAGAACCGCCGACCACCGCCGAAGAGAGTCCTCGATCACCGCTAAGTGAACCGTCACTAGGTCCTGGAGGGGCGCAAAACATAAAACGGTGAGTGGGTCAAAAAGCAAAGTTTGATAAACCGTTGTTTTCAAGAGTCTACTAACCCCTCGCTGGAAAACAAGTATAGTTTTTGAAAACACGTCATACCCTCAGGCATGAGCCTCAAAATACTATAATAAAAATATACGGGTACTCCCCGACAATGATTTACTGACATGCTCACCCATATGTAAACACACAAGTCCAAGTAGCTAAACTACGAGGAACAGGCTAGGTATAAAAGTAATACGCTGAGTACTACAATGACGCGAGTCTAACGCTAAGCGCTGGTGCACAAAGTGCAGTCACACAAGTTCGAGTTGCCTAGTGCAACCTAGAACAGGCTAGTACCTACAATGGATCCAAAGTTGCGTAACGGTACTAGTAGTGACTACTCCAAACGTCAAGGCTAGTCCTGGCCACAAGACTGAGTACTAATACCTAGGGTGTATACATCTACTGATGAGCAACAGTATAAAACATGTATGGCAATATAATACGAATGTTCTACCTCCAACAATCGTATATGATATGAATTATGCTAACAGTTTGAAGAAAGCATTGAAAACCATACGTAAATATACATTTATCAAAACAAAGACCCACTCACTCACCTGTAGGTAGCCGGGTCGTAGCCCCCCTGTCCTGGGTAGCCCCGGTAATCCTCTTGATAGGTCTCACCTATATGAGATATCACTGTAATAATGATTAAACTCATAAAGGTTACTAAATAACTAATTAATTACACCTATCCCTTGTTTGCTCAACCAGAAGGTCCAAAACACCTCGAAAAATATCATACGTACTGCCCCTAGGTAGTACGCGTCATCACAAGTCGCCTCGCGAAGACGGAATCGAAAAAGAGTCCCCACGCGCCTCCACGCGCGGCTCAGCCGAGCCGGTCAGCGCCGGTCAGAACCAGTTTGCTGACGTCAGCAAGGCCGGTCAGACCCAGTTTGCTGACGTCAGCGCCGGTCACCTCTGGCCTTTTTCCGGTCGCCGGCGCCACCGCCAGCCAAATTTTACGTTCCACATATCAAAATGAAGCTGGAGAAGAGTAGAATCACGGTGTACCTTTGGATTGGTCGTACAGGCTCAGGAAATGGCCTGTAATTGCCCCGGAAGTTGCGGTTCACTGTAGCTTGTCGATCTACGTCAAACCAAATCAGACAAACGACCTATGAAAATTCATCTACTCAACGAGAGGAACACAATGGTGGTAGTTAGAAACCTCACCTCGGTCTAGATTGGCCGGAAAATGGCCGAGAAGGTCCGGTTCTTCCAGTTGCGTTTCCCGTCAAACGGTTGAGAGTTTGGACGAACAGTTTGCACCGTTGAGTCCACGACGTCGAGACGAAGGAGGTGGTGATTTTCGTTCGCTTCGATTCGACAGGTTTCCGTCGGTGTGCACTGTGCACCCACGGTAAAGAAAGAGAGAAAGAGGGGAAAAAAAATAAGGAAATAAGGGAATGAAGATAATGGAAAAACTGACGGGGAAGAAGAAAGAAGAGTGAGATATTTTGGGTTTTGGGGGTATTGTGCACCCACCAAAACAGTAAACTTACACGCTCACGTGTACAAAATAAACACGCACATGTAGAGAATATTCCCCAGAAATTATTTTATAACAAACTTTTTACGGGATGTTACATGACTCCTTCACAAAAGTTGTAGAGCTTGTCATTACGAGCGTTTTTATTTTGTTTTCTACATTTTTCACACTTGTACATTAATTATTATGAATTTTGAACTCAAACAAAAAACACTATTCATGAGGGTTTGGATGGTTTTAAAAATCCAAACGACAATGTAACCATTGGAAAAGCGTAAAGAATGTGATCATGAGCGTTTTCATATTTTTTCCGATTGTAAATTAATTATTATGAATTTTTTTAATGTTTAGCAAATTTTGTAAGAAAAATCAAATTACATTAAAAAATTAATAATAATTAATTTACAAGTTTGAAAAATGTGACTAAATATGCAACTGCTCGTAATGACATCCTCTATGCTGTAACGATGGTTACATGGTCGTTTGTACTTTTAATGACACACCCCACCCTCGATACCCACGTGGATACCGAGTTTGGGCGTGCTGGCCGACACTCGTAAGTGACGAAGCCATTAAATGCATGACAATACTTAGTTTAAGTAAATTAAATCATCTTAAAGTTGCGGAAATTAATGTCAACATGCACCAGGTTCAGAGCGTACTAATTTGAAATAGCAGAAACAAAATAATGAATCAAGTTCCTAGAATTTTTATCCATAGCAGGGATGGATATTATTTAAGAAACTGAATAAGAAATAGTAAACCCCTACATGGTCGGGAAATAGAATCAGAGCTGCCACTCGGATGCCTCGACTTCACCAGATGCTCTATCACTATGTCCTGAAGGGGGCGCAAAAACAAAGGTGTGAGTGGACGAAAATAAAAGTTTTCGAAATACCTTTCTCTTTTCAACATAGTAACCCCCTGTTTGAAATCCAGTATATTTGCAAAATCATACTACCGTAGTATGTATCAAAATCATACTATAATATAAGTATATAGCTGAAAGTAAATCTCAACGCGAAATCCGTAAATAGTACCATAATAGATGTCAACCCATACTTTATAAGTCTAACTGGAAATATATATATATATATATATATATATATATATCAACATAATTCCGTAAATAACAATTCATATTCCCATAAATTGTTTCGCCATATAAATATCAATAGTATAGATAAGAAATCCAACACAGGGTATATGAGCAATCACCCATGTACGTGTTGAGGAACAGCCTCTCAATCCCCGTACAAGCACTTTACGTTATCAATCAATTTGTACTCCTAGTACCACACACATGTAAGCACTTGCGCATTAGCGCGTCACACCCGAGTCCTTACGTAATGGGGCCTTTTCCCCAAAAATAAACATAAACGTAAGACAAGCTTGCACTAAGGTATTTACCGGACAATACCCCTGGAGTACAGTGCGTGTGACCCAAACATGTGAGACTTGTCCTACGGCCGTGAGATGGTACTACAACATAGTGAAAGCATACCAAGTGTGTTTGAAAACATACATATATATCATGTGTTTAGATATAAGGAGCAATATCCCTTTCATAATCCCCAAATATTTAATATCGCATAAATAATATTTGCTCTCGAAATCATATATCAAATACCAATATATATTTACACATAAGTGAGATCATAGTATAAACCATTTCATAAAATATATTCATACTTTTGTACATAACCACAATCACCATTTAAACCCATTTCATAAAGCACATATATATATATAGAGAAATATATATATATATATATATATATATAATATCACAAAACCATTTCATAACATATAAATTCATGCTTCAAAATCATTTCATATAATAAAACTATCCAAATTATAAATATTTTAAAGCATGGAGACCATTTAATAAAACAAAAGTCCACTCACAGGTGATCGGGAGTGAAATCTCCCTCGGTGTTGCCCTCTACGGTGTGCGGAGTGGAAGAATTACCTATTTAATATTAGGGAACAAATTAGAACTTCCCTAAAATAAATTAAAAATAGGCCTTAAAGAAAAATCCCCCAAAAATATTATTATTTTAGCGAAAACGGGCTCGAAAAATGATTTCCGGGCCCCGAAAACCCTACCGCCGCCGTCCACCGCCGCCGGCGCCGCCGTGCGCCGCCGGGAAACGGTCGGACGCGCCGCCACGCGCCGGGAGGTGGCCTCACGCGCCGGCCACGCGCTGGCACGCGCCGGCACGCGCTGGTACGTGTCGTCACGCGCTGGCGCGTGTCGTCACTCGCTGGCATGTATCCCCCAAGCGCGGCACGCGCCTCATGCGCCTGCTGACGTGTCCCCCACGCGCGGATGACGTCAGCCACGCGCCTGCTGACGTCAGCATCGTTAACGTCAGCCACTTCCTTGCGCCGGTCGCCGGCCCCGCCGTCCGCCGCCGCCTGGTTCGCCGGAATTTCTGGAAAATTTCCGAATTAAATCCAAAACTTCAAAAATTCATATCTTCTTCGTTCTTTGGCCAAATTTAACGTGCCATATATCAAAATGAAGGTATTGACGAGTAGAATATTTTCATACCAATTTGAGGCCGGAAAAAAATGGCCGGAGATGGCCTGAAATTGGCCGAGAAGCTTCGGGAAACCCTAATTCCGTTCTCCTTCAAAACTGCACCAAATTGGACGTTCTTTATATCGATTTGAACCTACTCAATCCAATAAAACCAATGGTAATGGTTTCGAGGCTTACCTATGTCGGGATTGTACAGAAACTTGAATGGCAGTTCGTCGTTTTCGTTCCGGCGTCGGTTTGGACGATTGGGCTCGAGTTTGGAAATTCTAAAATCACAGCCTCGTCCAGAATGACGAGACGATCGAGATGGTATGGATTTTGGGCAACGGTTCGACGGTTTTGTGATTCGTCCAAAGGTTAGGGTTTCGGTGAGGTTTTTGGCTTAGAGAGAAAATGGGAGAGAAAGAGAGATAGAGGGGAGAACGTGCAGAAAATAATGGGGAGGGTTGGCTGCTGTGCAGTCAGCCAAAAACCCTAATTCCCACACACAAAGTGAAAAATTACTAAAATGCCCCTACACTTTAAAACTTCGTAAAATGTTCGTTTTAACTCCGAATTGAGTTCTGCTTGCGCCCACGCGTTCGTGTCGACGAGTACATCAAGAATATGTAAAGAAATAAATTTTTATAAGTCATCCCGAAAAGTCAACAAAAGTCAACATTGACAATAGGGGTATTTTGGTAATTTCACATAATTTTGGGACGGGTTGTAACAATTTAAAACCTCGCTGAATAGTGTGCTCGAGCCCTTGCTCCTCGGGAAAATCGCCGTGCTCACACGCCGATTTGAACAGTCCTCTCTATGTGCTCGAGCCAAGACTCCGCAACCTCTGGCGTCTCAGTGCCATGGAATGGCCTCACATCCATTCCCTTAGCGGTCTCTACGGGGTTCTTCCTCGCTGGACGGAAAGCAGCCTGTATGGCTTGAGCGATGGTCTTCCCCATCTGGGTAAAGTCAAAGGCAGGAACCTCTGGTGCACGACGAGGTGGCATGATGCTGATAAGAGAGTCAAGAATTATTAGTGAAAAACATCACTTAAGTGTGATGAAGATCGGACTGCAAAAACCTAAAGCTTTGATACCAAACTGACACACCCCGACCCGAATATCCAGGTGGACCCCGGATATCGAGGCGTGCTAACCGTCATCTCAGAGGGATGACGAAGTCATGAAGAAATAATTGAGAAATAAAATAGTAGAATAAATGAAATGCTGAGATAATTTGAACAAAAGAGTGCGGAAGTGCGTAGTGTGGGATAAGACCCATTATTACACAAATATCAGAGCTAGGATGCAGTGAATTTAAAAGAATATTCCATTCCCGTAGGAAGGATATAAACACAACTTAAGTGCAAATACATACTTCCTCGGAGGGTAAAATGGTAATATCAGCAACAGCCACCGAACTCGTCTGCCAACTAAAATCTAGGACCTGGAGGGGCGAAAAACAAAGGTGAGTGGGCCAAGTACAGTTTTATAAAACCTTTTCAAAAGTGTGGATATAACCCCTCGCTGTAAAACCCGTAATTTTCCAAAATAAGTTTAATAACAATAAACAACAATTATCAATACTTTGGACAGCGCCCATAAGGATACGGGTGAGATATAAATCAACAGCAGTAAAAACAACACATTACTTATCGCATAAACATAGCTCACAAGTCATGCAGAAAGTAGCTACATGACAGGCTGGGTGTTTCACAAATAAACGCTCTAGCACTACATACACGTGAAGCTGGCGCTAAGCGCATCACAACGAGTTCGAGTCGCCAAGGCGACCTAGAACAAGCTGGCACCTACGATGGATCCAAAGTGAGCGTGTCGGTGCGTGTGAACATACACGTGAACCTGGTTTACTCTCATACAGTGCTAACACCATGCAATATGCATAATAAGTAAAGAATCTCAAATACGTATAGACATGCCAACATTTAACCAAAATACGCTAAAAAGCATGATGAACACATCATAATATCATAAGTAAAGCATTTATCGAGTTTCATAAACCATGGCATGCTATACAAGTTCATAAAACCATAATTGAACACATTTGAGAAATAATAATATTTTAATAAGAAAGGGCCCACTCACTGGTATGTCGTCGGGTCGTAGCCGCCATACCTAGCCTGACCACGGAGTTCCTCGGGATAGGTCTCACCTATATGGGAAGTTACTATACTAATCATTAATCAAGTCTAATCCAAATTACTTAAGGAAAAGACAGGAATTCTCCACTGTTTGCTCAAATTGGAGGTCTAAAACACCTCAAAAATTACCCAACGTACCACCCCTAGGTAGTACGCGTCGTCACGAGTCGCCTCGCGAAGACGGCGTCGAAAAATAGTCGCTCACGCGCGGCTTGAAGGATCGGAGCCGCGGCCCACGCGCGGCTCCACGCGCAGCTCACGCGCGCCGGTCAAAGTCAAAGTCAACGCTGACGTCATCGTTGACGTCAGCAGGCCGGTCTGAACCGGGTTTTCTTACGTCATCGCTGACGTCAGCGCCGGTCGTCTTCTTCAATTTTCCGGTCGCTGCCGCGCCAGTCGCCGGAATCTAGGTTTTTTGGCTGGAAATTCTGGGTATTTTTCAAAGCTTCCTAACTACTTCATTTCTAAGCCAAATTTTACGATTTACATACCAAAATGAAGCTAGAGACGAGTAGAGTTCAAAAATGCTTACCAACAACTCAAAAGGTGGTCGGAAGTGGCCGGAAAATGGCTCGAAAGAACTGGCCAAAACTCAACTCCTCCGTTCTCGTCGACTTCTCCACTTCCAGACCTTCGGTTGGGTTCCCAAGGTCTCCAAAAGATGTTTGGTGATGAGTTTGAGCTACCTCGAGCTCCAAATCGTCGCGTTCGAAGTCGGACAATTTTTCGAACACCGACGGAGATTTTTCCAGAAATTCTGGGCTTTCCTTCTGGGCTTCCTGGGTTCCAAAAATTACTCTCAGTGACCTGGGTTTCCACAAGGATGACAAATGGTTACAGTTTGCACGAAGGAAGTAGGAAGAAAAAGAACAAAAGCCACGGGTGGCTTGAGAAAATTACCTGGGTTCAGTTCCTGGGCAACCGCGCCTGGGATGCAGCCACAATTGATGAGGATGAACAAGGTTTTGAGTTTGTTTGGTGAGTGGTGATGCCAAGGCAGGAAGAAAGCCACGGTTTTGACTTGTTTGCAGACAAGGAAGAGGGGGGATGAATGCGTGTGTGTGTGATGTTCTGCAAGGAAATTGCAGGAATCACGGGATGTGTTGGGGAAAAGCAGGGGGACAAAGACAGAGAGAGACAGCTGGAGTGGTAGATGCAATGTGATGGAAAAATCACAACGCAGCTGCTCCATTTAACGCAGAACATTTTCAACGAATGAACAGGCCGTCAAACCTGCATGCATGCGCGCAGTGAGAAACAGTAAGGGTGCAGAGCACCCGGTTTTGTTGAAAACCACGGGCGTAAAGCCCACAGGAATGTAAAATACCGCACAGGTATTTTACCCGAAAATAATCGTAACTTGTCCGTTACAAGTCCGAAAATTATCCCGTTCGCGCCTACGGGTTCGTGGTAAAGTGTACTACTCAAAAAGTACGAATTCCAGTCAAGAAGAATTAAATTTTCACACAGGAAAAATACGTGGCCACTAAGGGCATTTTCGTCAACTTACACAGTCGGGGAATAAAATACAATACTTTTAGGGACGGGATGTAACACCCGTCTCCCGTCACCAATGTTCTAAAAATCGCTAAGCAGTAGTTGGGTGGCAAGGAGAAGTCTAGGGCCTAGGGGCCTAGGCGGTTTTTTTATTTTAATTAAAATTAGTATATAACTGAATAATTACATTCTTATACTTAAAAATCACAATATATTAAATACTTAGCGTAAGTCCACTAAGTATAATATATAAAAAAATAGAAATAAAAAAGCTCAGTAACTTTCATTTACAAATTACTAGGTTAGTTTTGGACGTTTTTCCAAAAAGTCCATTTAACTTTAAAAGGAAAATGGAAAGATGCTGACATCCACTTAAATATAAGCAAACGTCATCGTATAGCATAGGTTATTTTAAAAAGATGCTATTCATCTTCTTCTTCTTCTCGGTCGCCACTATTCATGTATCGCCACCAACCCCTTCGTCTCCAACAACCCCATCTCCCATCCTGTTCGCGTAGCCTTTTGCGGAGGTGCAGGCTCGGAATATATCGAGTCGGCCGGTGTGGTTAGAACCTTTCTACTTGGCTTTTGTTCCAACGGGCTCGAGCTCTATCCCTTCGGAGGGATGCTCGCGAGCCTTGTGTTGTCTTTGGTGTTTGTCGGGGCGTGCCACTATTGGCTGCCAATACAGAAAAATGTGTTATTTATTAGATACTTGCGCACAAGTAATATGACTTCGTTCCGCGGATTGGCGCCATATATATATATATATATGGCCCCATTAGGTTAGATTATTGCCTTGTTAAGGACTTTATACTCTCTTGATGTTATACCGAGAGATAGTTTGAGATGGGATTTAGGTATAACTTGTTATAGCCAAGAACCTCCCACGCTCAAACGTACATAAAAAACAAAGACGGATAAGTAAAGTTTGTATGTAAATGTAGTAAGGCGAATGTAAAGACTTAATGTAAGGCGGAATGTAAAAGACATTAATTAAAGGTAATATCCATTTTATTACACATTTTATGTTCGTCAAAGCACAGATAACAGCACATTAGGGATGGTTTTAGTTCCATCGGGATGGTCTATTAAACATCGGGAAGGGTTTGAGATGTGTATTGGTTCCTAAGGAAAAACAAATCGGCCTCGGTCCAAGGTTCAAATCAATACTATCGCCAAGTAGGTTGGATAGCGAGAGCAAAACACTACTCCTCGTGGGGAGTTTGGATATATTATCTGGGTGGCGGCCTTTGGTCTTCTCAAAGTCGCGAGCTACACAAACAGTGCGAATGAGAGTCTCGAGATAAAGATGAAGATCTTTTATCGTGAAAGAGCAAGGGGTTTCCTCGGGTTTCTTCTTTGTTGGGTTGAACGTGTGAGTTACGTTTTGATTTGTTTAGTGTCCTTATTTGCATCTTCTCCTTGCTTATATAGGCCGTGGGGGATTCACGTCATCTACTGCCCTTTGTCCTCTGTTGGGAAGAAGAATAATATCACTTGGTCGATCAACCTACTCCCACGAGAAAGGGTTCTTTATTCGTAAGTGCTTCCCTCCGGGTACTTGATGATTTGCATTAAATGCTATTCGAGACTCCTTTACCATTTTTTTACTTTATTAGTTTTAGGTGGGCCTTTGGGTTAGGCCGAGTCAATCTCGGTCATAAGTCATGGCTCAAAAAGATATATGGATAGGTTTGGATGTCCCGCGTGGGCTCAGCATCAGCTCAATTGGTCATCGTCATCTGGATTCGGCCATCCCTCTGAATGCCCTTTTCCATCTTGCCAATATCTTTGCATTGAATGCTCTTTATCAAGGTAGGCATAGGTACTTGAGTATTACGGCCCGAGCCGGATATTTCCCTTTTCTTTCTTTAGTTTTCTTGATTTAATTTGGGCCTTTCCTTTTAGGCTCGGCTTCAGCTGGTGTAATCCCAACTAAGTCTTTTAAATCCAAAAGGATATTTTTCGGTGTAAGCAGTTGCCCCCTTAAACTTATACTTGAAGCCGTTTATATTCTCGGCTTTTAGTCAAGTTTTAAACTCCTCGAACTGTTGTTTTCCAGATTTTGAATCGTGATCCTTATCCAAATCTTGGGAAATGACCATAAAATAAAGACGCCATAAACGCTTTGGTCAAATCCAAAATCCCTTGGTAATCCCCCGTATCCTCGAGACTCTTGAAGGGAATACCCTGTTATTTATACTTGTATCTTACGAGTTGCTCGAACTAATACTAGCAACACCATTCTTGGTATCATCTAATATCGAGTCCTTTCCTCCTCATCCTTCATCCTTGTTGATGGAAGGGAATCCTCCATCCATATTTAGATCTTACACAATCGCACAAAAATGAGAACATGCCCTTAGGCTTGTTTCTCATCGTATTTTCTGTCGTCATACACCTTTGTTACCAATGGCTGGTTTACTAATGAGGATTCCACCATGCCTAGTCTTTGCCATGGTACGGAGTTTGTGCGTAATCTTGGGATCCTTTGTAGACTTCTCTCGGATCCCCCGAGGCCATTATCCTCTGGCGGCCTCCATTCCCTCCTCTTCTCACTTTCTGTGAGTCTCGGGAATGAGATGAGTCGGGATGGGATTCTTCGGTATTCCCGAGGGCCATCTTTCATATGAGTAAATAGGATCAATATTCATGCAGATCCTATTTACTTTGCCTCTCTTCATCCGAGGAGGAAGATGATGAAGAAATCAAGACCCGAGAAGTACTTACTAGCTAATGATGTAAAAGTTTCAGTAGCTTCTACTCTACATGTTGTAATTAGAGTGTATACTTATCAATGAACTTTCTCCTTCTTAGTTTATTGTCGGGTTGTAAGAACAATTTCTATCCTATAATAAAACAAGTTTATTTTTCTATCTGTTGTTCAAACAAAGATCTCCCAAAAAATAATCTAATTGTTTTACTAATTCTTGATTTCGACCAACATCCCTAACACACCATGGGTTGAAAATACCAGATCTACCCTTTTTTAACTTACACTAGCCGTTTTGAAATTCGGTTAGCCTAAATTAAAAAAGCTGTTCGCCTTTTTCTCGTAGTGCATTTATGTCAAGCGCCATTTCTTGGCGCACTAACATTAATTAAATATTAAAACGTTTCTTCTTTCCCCACGATCTCAGGAAAGTAACGGCGAGGACTTCTACAAGCTTTGCCCATGCTTGTGCATAGTATAAATTGCCTTTTTCCATTTTCTGGACATCTATTTTCTTTTCAAAACTTCCGGAAAGATACTCGAAGAAAACCATCGAACTCCAGTACCCAATCCAGAGACTCCTACCTTGAATCCATATCTCCCAAATTCTATCACTTTCGAAAAGTAACCATGGCTCAAGCCCCTACAAGGAACTGATATGTTCACCCAGGCGAGCGCCTTGCACGTCTTAAAGCCAATGGGTGGCGGCCCTTCGAGCTGCCCCCCAGGCCTGCTCTGTCTTTGTTCTCCTCTCCACTCCACGATGCCTACACCATCGGCCCTTCTTTGGTTATCTCCCGGTATTCCTCCGGCCATCGATCGGGTTGATATGAAGCCACAGACAGTGCCCCTACCCATTTATGCGCACCTGGAGAATACCTCTGAAGGAAATGGTGGAAAGGGGGTTCCGTCCCCATATGTTTACGGGTGAGGCTCCGTCCCGGCGCGGAATATGGGCCTCACATGGTCCGATTGGGTCGATAAGTTGGCACCTCGCTTCGGGATCGGTGGCGCGGCAACCGGCATCTATTATTTGATCCCGGATGACCCAAGATTCCTCGGGCGGCGGATCTCGGCCTGGTTTTCTCCGCGCCATATCTTTGAACACCACCACCAACACCTTTGATTTTGGTGTGGTCTATGTCTCACGGTTTTGGACATGGCCCGGCTATTTGGTCTTCGCCCATCGGGAAGGGTGGTGAATGTCACACAGAGCCAGGTATGCTTTCCCATCCAGCTGCCCAAGCCAAAGCAACCCGCTCACAGTTCTTCAGAGTTGAACCCGAACCCAACCGGCGATCATACGCACTTTGGCGGTTATCAAGGATATTATCTTGATCGGTTTGCACAAGACCTACGCTCGGGAACATGTCATTTCTGGTCGGCTGACGGTTTCTTATTCCAAACGCATCCAAATGCGTTAAGTGGAGAATGGTTCCCGCCAGCGTCTGCTCTCCACTCTTTCAACGACTTTGGCCATATGGTCCCTTTGTCTTGGCTCCTTTCATATAACCATATGATTCACAAGATGACACTGCCCCAAGCCATTGTTTTTGAACTTCAACGGGCCCACGGATCTTCGGAGATATGGCTCAGAGTGGTGCTTTCCGATCTTAGGGCTAGGGCATGTTTGGGATGACATTGTCCACACTCAGGCGAAGGCTTGGGTGCCATCAGATCTCCCATGCCGCCCATGTTTTATTTTGGCGAGTGTAAAACGAGGACAATGAGCGAGTGGCGATGTCCTTGCAGGACCCTATCCTTGGTTTGCGGATAGATCCTTTCTTGAAGGTTTGGGAGGCAGGCCAAACCTTTGCACTTAATTTCTTGAGTTGCATCTACCCAGAGACGCTGCGGGAGTGGGTCGTCAGGCACAGCGGGTGGAGGGTGTCATCCCGACTTCCTCTGCTTGGCGGTTTGGTTTGCTTCCAAACCATCCAGGGACTATTTTCGATAGCACAAGATGGGGCGACCTCCTTAGAGTTAAGAAGCCATCCGATGCCCAAGTAGTTGGGCCAGGAGGGAACACATTCATCATTCGAAGGCTTGGGTCAAACCCGATATCTTCAACGTTCAATGCACCCGAGGCCTTTGACGCCAGTGGGAGGCTCAATTCGCGAACGGTTTCCCAGAACACCCCACCCAGCCAACCGTCGCCTCTTTCAACATTTCGACATCGGGGTGATATGAGTGCGATTATCGAGAGGAAGCTATCCTCGGGACTTGGTCATCGAATCGGAAGGTTCTTATTGGTAAGTTCTCGATCCAATCCATGATCAAATTAGTTTCATCCCGTTTATCGGGATGACCCTTTGCAGGTGACGGCCACCTCCTTTCCATTTTTTTTTTTTTTATTTTTTTTTTTTTATTTTTTTTTTTTTTAGTTGGCATTCCTCCCTTACGATAGCAATGACAAGAAAATGTTTTTGGTGATAGGTGATAGGAAGTCCAACAAGTAATCCTGCCCCCGGTTGGTCCATCCCGACCTTCCGAAAGGGTAAGGAAAGGATGGATTTGAAACAAGGGGCCAGGCGTGAAAGATCGACCCTCGGCCCCGTCAGACAAAACATTCGGCGGGAACCCGGTTCCATCTTCAATTCCTCCTCCTGCTCTGTAAGTCCAATTCTTTGAAACAGCTGCGGCGGCATCTCTCCTCCGGTAAGTCTTTCCTCTTTTAGACAAACCATCGATGGTTTCCTTAATTTTTACTAACTTTTTGATCTTGTCTTTATGCAGGCCATCAAAGCGGAAACGAAGAACTATTGGAAGGAGGATACATCGGAAGTCGTGCCCCGAGGAGGAAACCCGCTCCTCGGGAGTAATTGGCCTAAATGCACTTCCAAGGAATCATGCCAATCAAAATTCCATTTTTCCTTGTCGAGACCAAACATTTAACCGAGTTTAATTCGATGTGGGGGTGATAGTCTTAGGACCCATTTGTGGTTCCCGAAGCGCCCGGGCTAAGTCCCTCTCTATCCACGAGAATTTCATGGGCATTGACACCCAGTGTCCCTACACCGCCCCAATTTGTGCCTTAGAGAGGCCGCCCGTGGAGTCGCCACTTTCTTTACCGAGAAAAGCTTCTCCCGGATGGAAAGGCGCCTAGAAATCTCATTTGAGTGCCGCTTCCTCGGAGAATCAACCGTTCCGAGTGTTTCGAATTTGAACCTTCCCAAGCGGCTCCTCTCCTCGGAAGAAGAAGCATAAGAGTAGAAGCCATGGGAAGCTAGCCTCACAATGCCGAGAGGTAAACATACAGCTTGCGTCCAACCTTAATTTGTTGGTATCTTGTAGCTCAAGCTTCGGGTTGATAAATTACTTGTTCTTTAGATTCTGCCAGTCCAGCGGGAAGGAGAACCAATTCCAGTGGGAACCTCTCCCTCGGCCAGAATCTCACTTTGAAAATGCGGGAGGCGGCCTTGAGTCGCTTGTAGAAGAAGCTCCAGTCCTTCCCACAAGTCCTCAAGTGTCTCCAC
The DNA here is from genome assembly GCA_018257905.1 of Gillenia trifoliata. Classification (NCBI taxonomy): domain Eukaryota; kingdom Viridiplantae; phylum Streptophyta; class Magnoliopsida; order Rosales; family Rosaceae; genus Gillenia; species Gillenia trifoliata. The sequence continues at coordinate 2,299,173 of CM031080.1, read as the reverse complement.
ATTGATCGGGTTGCCATACCACCAAGTCCAGTGGTTCAGCCGTGCTCGAAGGCCATAATCCTGAGAAACGGAAGGGTGTGCTTATCCCTGCGACCATCGGTGGTTTGGGATATGTCCAGCCTCCTCGGAAACTGACAAATAGTTGAAGGTATATTGAACTACTCTTCTCTCTTATTTTCTATTTGAGAAGCTTTTTCTAATCTTGATATGTGGTCTCCACTTCTCGAGGTTGAACCTTCTCCAAAGCGCCTCAAGTCTTTGCGAGGTTCGACGTCCTTTGGAGGAACTCCAGGTTGAGGTTGCGGGGCCATCGGTGGCGGGTTACTCGAAGGCCCCTGTTAAGATTAAACCTTCGGTCCTCCTTGTGCTTGATTAAAGGTTAAACGGTGGACCTCCTCCCAAGACTCCCAAAAGAGATATCGAAGATGCCAGAACACGGTGAAGTCTTGAGTTGCTCGCGCTGACACAGATGCGGTGGGCGAGTCGGCGGCAAATTGAATGCCATCAGTTGTGTGCAGGGTTAGTTTCTTCCTAAGTCCGATCACCAGTTCCTTCCTTTCTTGCTTGACCATTATTGGTCAGCACATCGCGACACGAGAGGCAACCAATAAGGCCTGGGCAGCCCGAGTCCTTCATCGGTGCTCACTCAGGAAAGATCTTCCCGACTTCGTTTCCTCGGTGGAAGAATGTTACATAATCGGTGATGAGCTGGAGGCACAACTGGTGAAATTAATCTCGCTTGAAGGCCAAACAATCGGAAGGTGGAGGAACGCTTGAGGTTAAACTTGAAGCCATATCTCACTCTTCAAGTTCAACTTCCAAGAGATGGTTGCTCGAGGCGGAAAAGGAAGTGAAGCTCATAGGCCAAGACATTGGAAGCTAGAATTAAGGCGAGTTTGAACAATGTAAACTTTTGCTCGTTCACTGGAATTTTGGCTTTCCTTCCTTATAATTTGTTTTGTAGACATGAAGAACAATTTTCGTTTTATAATAAAAACTAAGTTTATTCTCTTATCTTGTCATTGTTCAAACAAAACCATAACAAACCCATTAGTCGGATTGTTCCAAATAAATATCTCTAACATCCCATAGAGTTGGAAATATTTCTTCAAAGGCTTTCCATTGATGGAATGTTGTTCTTGAACTCCTTTCTACGTCTCGGCTGTATGCCCCCTTCCGTACTTGATCAATCAAGAAGGGTCCTTCCCAGTCGGGCTCCACTTTCCAAACCCTTTAACTTGGGTTCCAAATGGTAGGATGGCCTTCCATACCGGCTCGTCGGGTTGGAAAGTCTTTCCACCCGACCTTTTTATTATATGCCTAGCTACGAATTTGCTTGCACACTGGGATCTTGTTCAAGCCTCCAGTGATTCTCATCCCCAGATTTTCCACCTCACGGCACATAGCACAGTATTCATACGAATGTAAACCATATTGGTTTTGAACTCTCGAGACATTACATTAATCTCCATCGGGAGCCTTGCATCTTGGCCATAAGTTAGGCAAATGGTGTAGTCACATGCCAGGACCTTTTAGAGGTCCGATAGGCCCTAAAGTATCTCCCAACTTCTCATGCCACTTCCTTGGATTATCATCGGTCATTCTCTTGATGATGTTTACCAAGACTTTGTTGCTTGCTTCGACGCCATTAGGCGTAGATAGTAAGGAGTTCAGATTGTATGAGTTTAATTTTGAACTCTTCCGCAAATTCCATCGTTTCCTTAGATATAAAGGACGGGCCTCTGCTCAGTCATAGTTTACGAGTATCCCATATGTTGTGCAAAATCTTGCTTTTTTATGAACTTGATGACCTCTGCCCAGAAGTGATCTTCTTAACGGCCACGGCCTCTACCCACTTGGTGAAATAATCCGTAGCTGCTATAGCCCAAGTATGTCCCTTGGACGAAGGAGGATAAATACGTAGATGAAATCCATGGCCCGGCCCCCGAAGGGCCATGCCTTACCCTTGGATTCATCGGGATGGGTGGAACATGCGAAGAGGTCCATGCTTGACACTCTTCGCATCCTTTGGCATAATCTGGCAGTATCCTTTTTCCATTCTTGGCCAAAAATAGCCATACCTTCGGATTAGCCAACGCATTTTGACTCCCGGCTGATGAGCACCACGTACTCCCTTCGTGTACTTATTATTCTCATGGATTCAATATTTCCCAAACATCGTAGTAGAAACCCATACGGTGTTTTTTCTTACTAGACTTGGTCCCATATTGAATAGTTTGAAGCTTGAGTCCTAAGCTTCCTTTAAAGTCTGTGTATTGATGGATTGTTAAGATATTCAACGGTGGAACCTCAATCTTCGGCTTCGGGTTCAATAATCATAACATCCATTTCAAATTCTCTGTCGGAGAATAGAAGGAAGTGACCTTGTTTGAACCTCAACCCAGGCTCCATTGGATTGGCCAAAGGCGAACTTGCACTCCGAGCAATTTGGGCCATTTCATTTAAGCGTAAATTCTCCTCCCTAGGGATGTGTTAAAGTAATGCGGTCTTCCGGAGTTTTTTATCAAGAATCCGGCCCCGGCACTCATATAACTAGCCATCACCAAATTTTGCACTTGTATTCTCCGAGTAAGTTGGTTGATGACTAGTGGAATCTAGAATATATCCACACTTGGTGCTTACCGGTTCCATTATTGTTTCCAATCAGATTATGAGTGCTTCATGTTCGGCTCAGGTTGATAGTCGAGGGCCATCAAAATCAAGGTGAAATGAATAACGATAATGATCGCCTTTAGGACTAGCTTGATACTATTCCTGCACAGGCTCTATTTGTGCGGGATCCATCAAAGCTTAAGGTGTAAGCCATGCTGGCTACATTCTTGGTAATCTCGAAAGAAGCATCCTTTTCCTTTCGGATTAGCATCTTGGATCACTAAAACTTAGATATCTTAGGAGGTTGCTCTTTCAATACTATCGAATTGCTTGGATGGGATGCCAAAAAGTCTGCAATAGCTTGTCCTTTAATGGCATACGGGGGGCTGCCCAGGCGAAATTGGCCAGAGCTAGCATCCATTTTCCATCCAGGCTGACCATCATTGGCTTGGATAACATGTATTTGACCACATCCAGTATTGGCAATTATGTGGGTGTGTATGGCAACATGTAATGTCGAGGTTGTAGATGTAAAATACAAAGCTAAGCACGGCTTCTCGAATTGAGGTGTATACGGTTTCCCATCGGTCGAGACTCGCTTAAGTAGTATTCGCCTTTGCTCCTTGCTTGCCCGTATTATCTTGTGCTAGGGCGCAATAGACTCCCTCCAGGGCGATATATACGGCTCAAGAGGTTTCCCTTTCTTCGGTGGGCATCAAAACGGGTGGTTTGGCCATGTGCGCTTGATCTCATCAAAAAGCCTTCGGTGGCCAGAGCTTCCCGTACGAACTTTCTAGTTTCTTTGAGCTTTGCGAGCGGAGATAGAGCTTAAGCTTTCCAGCCAAATTAGCAATAAACCTTCTCAAAAATTAATCTTTCAAAGTAACATACGAAGTTCCTTTTTTATTTCTTGGCGAAGGTGCATCTATGATTGCCTTGGCTTTATTCTTATCTACCTACATTCACTCTTTGATGAACCAAAAATCCTAAGAAATTACTTGCCACTTACTCCAAGGCACATTTCTTCGGGTTCATCCTTAACTTGTGGGACCTCGTCCTTTCTAGCACTTGTCTCAAATCTGCTAGGTGTTCTATGCTCCGAGTTTAGATTTGACTACTACATCATCGATATAGACTTCTAAATTATGGCCAGGTATGAGATTAGGTGGAAGATAGCATTCATGGCTCTTTGGTATGTAGCCGGCATTTTTAATCCGAAGGGCATGACTACACTCTACTCAAAAGCTCCAATATGTGAGGACATCTAAAGGCGGTTTTATGAATATACGCCGGCCATTACGGTTTGATTATAACCGGCATTTCCATCCATGAAGGATAGAATCATATGATTGAGTACATTGCATCAATAGACATATACGACATAGGCATCGGATAAAAATCTTTAGGAGTAGCATCGTTAATATTTCTATAATCGACACAAACTCTTATTGCCTTAGTCAAAGCCTTTATTACGGGTACAATATTAGCCGAGCCATTCCACATATTTGGTTTGGTTAATCTACATCCCTGCCTTTAACAATTTCTTTTATCTCTTCTGGACTTTTCTTCTATTTCCTTAGACATTCGTCTTCTTTACATGGGCCAGCTTGTATCCTCTTTGATTGGCATTCTGTGTCCACCAAAGCGGATCTAAGCTGGCATCATCATAATGCCATGCAAAAACCAGTGCGATTACATTGCTTGACTTGATCGGCTACACGGAGTACTCCTTGGGTGTGAGTGCTGATTAATTGGCCTTGGATCATCTTCGGTCCCCAACTCAATGGTTTCTAAAGGATCTGGACTTCGGCAATGGTTGTCTGGTTCATGAAATAAACTCGACATGTCAAAGCTTGATTCAAAGGTCATCGAGGCTAATCCAAATCATAAGTATATATTGAGTGTTCTGTACTTCGGTCTCGATGGCGTATGTCTAAAGGCTTTCATGACATCTTAGTGCGGCGCTAGCGTGATTTCCATCCTCTTCCTGGATGAAATCCTTTAAATTACCGCCCTATCTTTTATTACTCAGTGCCCTGGATGATGATGAATCGCCATCCACTAGATCTCTATTTTGTTGTTATTTCCTATCTCACCATCTCGGAAGCTGGGGATCAAAATGGTAGGTCCCATTCTTACAGGTCGTGTCCCACCCCATTCAAGAGCTTTCGGGGCCGGCTCTGCAATATGGCGTAGTCTTTATCAGCTCAGCCACTTGGTATACCCCCATCTCTGGTTAAGTTGCACCTGAAATACGGCCTTAAGGAAAATGGCAGTGGAGTCCTTTGTACCGGCTCCCGGAAACCCTTAGAACCTTAATGCAGGTTCTTCATGGTAAATATCTTGTCTGTTGGTGTAGTGTGGGAAGGTATACATAAGGCGTGTATCCGGTCTCTTCCTAGTAAAGCACTAGCACACGAAGTACTTTCCTGACAAAGAAGATACCATAGTGTTCTTCGATCCCAAAGAGTCAACCTCGGAGGTGCGGCAGTAGGTTTTGGTAATGCCCTGAGAAGTTGGACAGAGGCTTTACGTAGGCATCAAATGCGCTTGGGTGATTTAGCCTTTTCGGCATTTTCAGGACGTTGGTGAAGCCCCTCCATCTATCATCACCCTTGGAAAGGAACTCCTTTCCATATGAGAGTACATTATATAGATGGGCCTGTGTCTGTGACCATTCGTTGATTTGGCCTTGCGAAAATCATCGATCGTCATAAATCCGCCATGATTTGTTTAAGATTCCTTAGAAGGTGAGGCTCGCTACTCAAATCTTCTTCTTGCCCTCGAGACACCGAGTGATCAATGATATAGAAGGATCACTCGAGATATAGTCTCCTCGAGTGTTCCCACTGATCGGGTTCGACATGGAAAAGGCTGAAGAAAGGACAAAAACCATATTGATGACCAAATTAGGAGTCTCATCATTGGTTTCACATTCTTTCTCACCTTCACAGGCCAACATCTGGCCTCGTGCAATCGGCCAGTTAAACTCCTCGGCCCTTTGATACGATTCCTCTTCTTCGATAGCCTACGAAAGGCTTCCTCATTAGCTTATGCTTGGAAGCATCTACGTCGGGATCGGAGCCATAGTCTAATAATTGCTGGATTTTCATTGACTTCATCAATCATATCTACGGAGGCCCAAAATGGATCCCCATCCATAGCTCTCGGTGTGAACTCTCCGGCCCTCCCACCTCCATCGGTTTCACCCGATCGTGTCGACATGGACACCATTCAACGGTTTTCTCATGCTCCATCGGGTTGGACCACTAACCCCACTTAACGGGGACATAAGTTTGTCATGTTACCTTTGCCTTACAGGTAGTCACCACTTTAGCCTTGGCCTTCGATGCTGCTTGTTGGTTTGGCCTTGGGTGTCGGAGCCGTGGCCGGTTTAACATTGCTTTGTTGGTGGAGGCCTGGTATCGATCTGGGGCCCAGCATATGTGCTCCATATCTTCTGTATCTTCCTCTTATTTGTTCTGAAACTGACTCTTCTTAACCAGACCGTTCTTTAGGCCTATGCCATCTTCCCGTCCCACTTATCGACTAGCTTTTCCCACCTTAGTCGGGATGGGAGTTTCCTTGCCTTCTTAGGGATTTTCACCCTTAGGACTTCTCTAGGGCGAGTGGGTCTTGTGCCGGCCTTGGAACCCGTCTTAAGTTTTAGAGGTTGATGGTAATCTGCTTGATGATTGGGGAACATCTTTGTTGAGCTCTTCTTTTTTATGCCCCAATCCCAGCTCAAAGATCTTGCTCAGGGAGGTGCTCCTCTAGGACTATATGGACCATAATTTCTAAGGCCCCGGACTCTTCATTTCCTTGAGTCTCAACCGCTGTTTCGGACCGGGTCACAGAGATTCACTGACCCGGGAGACGGGAATGCGGAGTTCGCACTCGCATTTACACTGCGCACGGCCACAGCTCCTCCCTTGATGAACGCCTTAGGTGCAGTGGGTTGAGATTCAATTCTCACATCCATTGGCGCTTGAGAACTTTTCCCACTTTCCAAGGTCCAAAGTTTCCTTTCTTTGGCCACTTCTTGGCCAATTTAAGTTCACCATATTTCACTTGGAACTTACGGAAGGGTTCGGTTTCACCATCACATAGTGGCCAGGGCTTCTCGAGACCAACTTCCCCTGTTAATCATCTCTTGGATCAATCCAGGAGCGACACGCGGTTCACGGTGCTTGTGATTTCAGGCCATGGGAGCTTGCAATATTTCTTCCCTTTTAGTTCCTCGGGCTTGGGTATCCTTTTCTTGGATCCCGGCTGATGCACATATTCTTTACTAATTAGAGTCGAAAATCTCGGACGTTTTAGTAGGTCAATATAGCGCTACGGAACTTAGGGGGCTTGTTGGGAATATAGCCTCCCGCTTACAAGGCGACCACTTTGGTCACTTGGTAGTTTCCTGACCTTTGATGATCATTGGGTGGTTGGTGGAACCATCTCGGCATGAATATCTCCATTTCTTCCAAAAACATCACACGAACCATCGGAATGCTGATGAATTCCAAAATCCAGGTGATTTACATGGGTTTCACGAAGAGGGCACTTTGGAGGAGTGCTTGTCTTTGGGATTCTTACGCAATAGCCTCTATATTTAGTGGCAGCCACCACAATTTCCTGCCGAGGTCATTGAATTTGACATCTCCAAACTTTTACGTAAGGAAATCTTGACGCCCTTTGAGCTATGACCCGCAGTTGGTCATTCTTGATGGAAATTTACACTTCATCTTAGTACGTTTGAACACAATGACGAGTCTTACGTGGTTTCATGGTGTTTGCTTGACTTCCACGGGTCATTAATTGTGACTTCTGGCTCCATCACAGCAAATTGATCATGGAAGAGGCTGCTTCCATCGGTCCCGACCCCCGGATAGAGTTGGGCGCCAAATGGGAGATACCAATGCGACGCCATCCCAGGCTAATGAATTTAGAATGACGGAGTTTGAAGTTGGGATTGTCTCGGAAGTAACGCATTGGTTGGAGTACTTCCTAATGTGCTCCAAAGATGATCATAGATGAATCTTCCCCATTGTAAGTAGGGAAGTTAGAAAACTTTAAAATTCATCGGGAAGGGGTTCGGTTCGTCGATATAGGCGGGATACGGCTTCGATATACCGGCCTTTGATTGGTGGCCCTTACGGCTGACACCCTGAGAGTGGCGCGTCTTAACTCGGCTATCTCGTTTCTCAACCGCATTCTCGCCTTCTTCGAGCAATAACACCCAGGTCGGGATCTTGCGTCCATAGTGAGACCTCATGACTTCCATCGAACTATGTGATGTAGTTTCTCCACATATTGAGTTAGCCTCCCTTTCGACCATATGTGGCTTTTGTGGTTGTGCTCTTCCCCAACTTTGCTCTGCAGTGAAACGGGTCTTCCCTTACGAGGGAAACCGCCAGAGGCTTTTCGAACTCCTAGTTTTCTTAGGAATATATTTCCCCAGGCTTTCCACATACGAACTCAGCTAGTTGTCAGATCTGAGTTCGAGGAAATAGGCTTTCCCCACGAGGTCACTAGCGAAGTAGTGGGCAATTCCAACCTTTCCTGAGATGAAAGGTCTGTGCCATCGGATTAAGGGTGAATCCCTTGCTCCTTCTTCCATTACGCCCTTGAGAGGTAGACTCTGTGGAGTGAATGGCTTGAGCGACTCCATTCCACCCGTATTGTCTGGCTTCTCAGACAGTCCTTTCAATCCAATTCAGGTTGATTAGAAAGGGCCAAAAAAATACTGGTCAATCTTGTTTTGGACATTATTGGATGAAGTACAGATTTCGATATACGTTACGTTGTCCAAAGCAATTCTTTCCATGGTCTTCATCATGGATCATGGAGGGCTGGGTTCCTCCACGCTACTCTTGGGCGTCTGGGTGGAGGCTTGGGTCTCGGGTGAGTTTTGACCCAAGTGTGTAGGAAATGAACGTGGCGTCTTTTCCCAGATCATCGAAATTTGTGGTTGAGAAGAATAAGCTTCTTTTGTCCTTTAACATGCTTTGGGCATAAGCGTCAAAGAAAGGTAGTCCCACGGGGCGTGCCAAAAATATGTTCGCGTAGCCTTTGCGAGGTGCGGAGCTCGGAATATATCGAGTCGGCAGGTGTTGGTTAGAAAACCTTTCTGGCACTGTTCAACGGCTCGGCTCCTATCCTTCGGAGGGATGCTCATGAGGCCTTGTGTCTTTGGTGTTTGTCGGGCGTGCCACTATTTAGCTCTTGCCAATAGAAAGATGTGTTATTTATTAGATACTTGTATACAAGTAATATGACTTCCGTTCATCGGATTGGCGCCATATATATATATATATATATATATGAAACATTAGGTTCGTTATTTGCCTTGCTTGTTAAGGACTTTATACTCTCTTGATGTTATACCGGGAGATAGTTTGAGATGGGATTGGGTATAACTGTTATGGCCAAGAACCTCCACGCTCAAACGTACACATAAAATAAAGACGGATAAATAAAAGTGTATGTAAATACTGTAAGTAAGTGAATGTAAAGACTTAATGTAAGAAGCTGAATGTAAGACATTAATTAAAGGTAATATCCATTTATTACATTTATGTTCGTGGCTTACGAATAACAACTGTCGGGATGAACTTTTAGTTCCATCGGGATGGTCTATTAAGCTTATCGGGAAGGGTTTAGGATATTGGTTCCTGGAAAAACAAATCAAAGACCCTACGGTCCAAGATTCAAATCAATACTATCGCCAAGTAGGTTGGATAGCGAGCAAAACACTACTCCTCGTGGGGAGTTTGGATATATTATCTGGTGGCGGCCTTTGATCTTCCCTACTCAAAGTCGCATTGCACAAGTAGTGCGAATGAGAGTCTCGAGATAAAGATGAAGATCTTTTATGCGCTGAAAAACTTGAGGGGTTTCCTCAGGAGGTTTCTTCTGTTGGGTTGAACGTGTGAGTTGTTTTGATTGGTTGAGTGTCCTTATTTGCATCTTCTCCTTGCTTATATAGGCTAGTGAGGGATTCGTCATCTCACTTAGCCTTGTCCTCTGTTGGGAAGAAGAATAATATCACTTGAATTACGATCAACCTACTCCCAGAGAAGGGTTCTTTATTAGTAAGTCTGCTTCCCTCAATTTGCCCAGTGATTTGCATTAAATGCTATTAGGACTCCTTTGTGTTTTGCTTTATTAGTTTGAAATTTGGGCCTTTGGGTTAGGCCCGAGTCCAATACTCGGTCATAAGTCATGGCTCAAAGATATATGGATAAATTTGGATGTCCCACGTAGGCTGCTTTGTCCAGCCCGATTGGTTCATCGTCATACGGATTCGGCCAATCCTCCCGAGATGCCCTTTCCATGCCGCCAATATCTTTACAGTGAATGCTCTTTATCAAAGGTAGAGCATAGGTACTTGAGTATTAAGCTGGAAGCAGATATTTCCCTTTCTTTCTTTAGTTTTCTTTGATTTGAATTTGGGCCTTTCCTTTTAGGCTCAGCCCCCGCTAGTTCCCAACTAAGTCTTTTAAATCCAAAGGATATTTTTCAGTGTAAACACATCCCATTGACCATTGCCCGCCGACTACAACCCATTCAGCTTGAAAAATTCGTCCCCGACCTGATCTGCACTCCCATACCCAAATTCCAGATCCAGCTCCAACTTGCAAAATTCCAGATCCAGCATAATTCATCCTTTGCAAAATTCCAGCTCCAGCTTCATGCTCCTCCCCCTATGTTGATTCTAGATCCAGCTGTCGTGGTCCACCTCTCCCCGCCGACGTCCCAATCTTTCCTAGGCCGACACCTCCCTCTCCGTTCCACTTCCGTCGCCTGTCACTCCACTCCGTTGTGCGATTCAATTCATCTCACGTGCCCCACATGAGGATGACTTTTACCGATACCCTACAAGCTATTTTGTAACCGGTTTTTATCAAAAATTATTTGGTGATAGCATTGAATGCACACAAGCATTCTAGCCAGTCCCTAGATATTGAAGCTATTTTACTGTCTTTTCTTTTGTGGTTTGACTTCCTAGCTCTAGTTTATTAGTGATAAGATTGTGCTGACGTTCCTTATCTATGATTCTTAGTTATGCTTTGTGTCAAATCCTCAGTGACATGGTTTGGGTACATAGTTTTGTATTCACTCACAAGACTGTTTAAATGAAATTTGTTTTTCCTTTCTCCTGATCGAGTATTTCTTGCATACCCCGGGGTACGGGATACTCCAGGTTTTTTAACGGTTAGATTTTTGTTTTAAAATATAAAAATCAAAATGCAACGGTTAAAAAATTTGGAGTATCCCGTACTCCGGAGCACCTAAGAACTTTTGCTCCTGATCTCCACCGTCCTTTGCCTTTTCCCTCGTTCTCCCCACCTTCTTCTTTAGAGGTCCCTATGTTCTCCCTAATTTTCCTCTCGTTCTATTTTTCGTCGTCGTTCCCCTCCTTCCTCCCTTTTTGTCGCCATTTTCTCTGCCCCTTTCATGGCTCCAGGTCATTCGAAGACTGAGCGTCGGTGCACTCGTTCCCAATCCAATGTGGATCATGAACCTGTCCTTGATGGGGTTCATCCACCTATCTCTGAGTTTGTTGGTGATGTTCGTCGATTCTGCAACAAAAGGGCTAAAAAACGATTCAGTCACATCTCTTTCTGGCAAATTGTCTTTGAACTTCATGTCGAGTTCATTGATCTCCCACTTCCCGCAGCATGCCCAGCCGATGATTTAATCGAGCATTATTGTCTCTTGGATGTCAATCAACCCTTGCAAAAATTCAATTTGTCTTGAGTCTTGGAATTTTATGCCAATGTGCCATCCATATTTCCTAGCAAAGGTGATCAGGTTTATGTTCGTGGTAAGCATATCACTTTGTCTCCTACTGTTATTGCCTCTATGTATGGTCTGCCTCCATCATCCAAACATGATTTTGATTGCCTTATGGTAGCCACTCTTGATTATACCATGGATCGCTATCATTTAGATGCTTATGCCAATCGCAGTGTCCTTTTGAAAGACTCTCAAGCCTCCAAATCCCTCCTCACACCTTATCATCGTTGTTTTTGGGACTTCCTTCGCCAGAATGTACTCGCCACATCCAATAACTCCAATCCAATCCAACCCAGCTTGCTGCAAAGGTCGTGTATGCCATGCACCAAGGTTTTGATGTTCCTTTTGCCATGAATTTTCCAGGACGAACAGGCATTGGCAAGAGGTGCAGGACGGGGTTGACCAGTAGTAAAAGTTGTCATGGTATTGGTTAAATCAATAAAGGACTGAGTGAGGGCCTTGGTGGAGACAACCCAGAAATCATCGTTGAAGTGAGGAACACTTTGAGCGAGACATAACCGGCTTATAAGATTAGGGGGAACAAGGGAACCTCGATCAACTCGAGATTTAGCAACAATGGAATTCTCGAGTTGATCGAGGTTCCCTTGTTCTCCCTAATCTTATAACCCGGTTGTGTCTCGCTCAAGGTGTTCCTCACTCCAACGATGATCTCTAGGTTGTCTCCACCAAGGTCCTCACTCAGTCCTTTATTGATTTAAGCAATACCATGACAGCTTTTGTTACTGTTCAACCCCGTCCTGCACCTCCTGCCAATGCCTCTTCGTCCCGAAAAATTCATTTCCTTGAAGCTGAACTTGCTCGCTTAAATCGCGGGCTTGCAGAGGTTCAAGCCAAGTTGGGATCATCTTCGTCTATGCCAGGTCCTCCTCCTGCACGTTTTTCGTCTTTCGACTCTGATCCAATCGCTGCTCAGATGGCTACTGCTTATGTAGCAAAAGGAAAATCGACTCAGATGGTTGCGGCTAATGCAACCAAAGCACACACGCCATCAGCTTTTGTCAACGCTTCCATCTCTGAATCCAAAGCAGATGGGTTTGATGAGGATGCTCCTATCTCTGATCACACCGATGAAACTGGTCTACTCTTCCTCCAGATGACGATTCTCGTTCTCTCAAGTTTTGAATTACAGTGTATCATGTTCACAGGGATAGTTCTTATGGGATAATTACTTTAGTTATTATGGGGGAGTTAGTTTTAAGAGAGCACAGTTTTTTTTTTGGGAATGGATTTCTAGTTTTGGTCTTTGCGCTATATTGTGTATTTTTCCATTCCTATCTTGCGGTTCTTAGTTGTGCTACTCTTACCTTGATTTCCATCAGTTACTTATGACTTGTGTTTTGAAAGGGACTTAATATGTTTGTAGCTTCCTGTTTTGTGTGCCATGATACTTATTGCTCGATTTCCTCATGTGCTTTTGTTGTGCATTTTCATGCCCATTTATGCACATGTTATATGCCTTGTTATTTCCTATCGCTATGTTTTTTTGTGCTATTCCGCCATGTCCCTTTGTCCATCACAAAATGGGGGAGAAAAACTTGTTGAATCTAATGTTGATCACTGCTATAACCCATGATATTTCACTTGATCTTGTCAAGAGTTGTTATGTGCAGGTTTTAGGCAATTGATGTTCTCTTGAGTGTGGTGTGTGAAATCATTTTTATTTTGGGTTTGTTTTGTCAAGGAAAGCCAAAGGAGGAGATTGTGAAGTCTAGTCTTAGTAGTTTTTGGCTTTCCTTGTCAAACTTGTAACATTTTATCACACAAGCTCTGTAGATCAATTTTTATCTGATTAGACTTTAGGATACTTAGTATTGAAGTCTGATTCGTTGAAGAACAAAGTGTGATTGGGTATGTTCAATCTCAAGTAAGGTTTGTGCATGCATATGCATTTCACGTTTAGATTTCTTATGCTTTTCTTACTAGTGAAATTGCCTAGTCAATTTGTACATCTACTTTACACGTGAGCTAGCACGCAATTTAAGAAAATCCACATGGGCTTGTCTGACACTGTTTATCCGAAAGTGTGTTTTTCACCATTGATCATTTCAGATTGCTTTTACATGTGACAAGTGTCTTTTGGGTGTTTCTTGGTTTATAGGGTTGACGGAGCTCACTTTGCTTTATGGTTAGAAAAATCAGATTTTCTAAAGAGGGTGTGTTTTTTTGCTCATTCGAGCTTCCTCTCTATGCTCTGGACTAACCCCAGCTGCAAACTCCTTTTTCGTGCATCAAATCTTGTGTTAACCCTCACAAATCTTTAGAGAAAAAGTTTGCATTGTTCATTGTCTAAAAACTTGGTTTTTCCAAATCTTCATATAAACCTTAGTTTGGATTCTCAGTTAGTTTCTGCCTTCAGCTCTTTGACTGGAGAAACTGACTTGTCAATATTTGAATCCACAGCTGCATTTCATTTTTATATCTTCATTTCATTAGCATGGTTTCATGCATCAACTCGGTGCCACAAGGTTATGAGCTCAACGGATGAAGATGTCTTCTTGTGAAGACTAAATACAACTCCAACTAGTGCAATATAAGGTTGCACAAAGGTACAAGCTGTTTTTAGAATGGGTCTAGGAATTGAGCTTGTTGGGATTAACTTTGTATGAACCTTATTTTACACTCTGGACTGGACTCCTGGGAGTCCCCCGATTTTTTAACCCAGTTAGGGGTTTTTCCGGGCAACATATTGTTGTGTGATCTTTGTTATATCTTGCTTGCTTATATCACTACTAATACTACATGCTCGTTTCATGTCATCCGATTTGTGAACAAGCTTCAATGTATAATTGTTGTTGTTAAACTTAAACTGGGTAGAGTCTGACTAGTTGTGTTCTCTAGTCAATTAAGTTTAATTGATACTACTATGTTTTCTGTCAGTAACATACTTGTAACTAGTTGACTTGTTCTTTCGACTAGTCATATGTACAAGAGTTTTTGTTTACTGTAGGTTATTCTGCCTAGTACCAATTTCACTTAGGCTCTTGATCAAATCAGGCGATAGTAAAGATGGATGAGTCCGATAGTGGCGGAGATGATAAAGGACAGTCGGGTACTGAGGTAACCAATCCAACGGTTCAAAGTGCCAGAGTTGAGATTGAAAAATTTGAAGGAACGAACAACTTTGCGATGTGGCAATGTGAAGTTTGTGACGATCTAATACAACAATGCTTTCATATTGTGTTAGATGATATGTCGTTTTCAATGAAGAAGGAAGAGTGGGAGAGATTGAATGCTCATGAATGTTCTACAATTCGGTTGTGGTTGGGAAAACAGCAGAAGTATGGTGTGATGAATATAACGTATGCGAAGGAATTGTGGACTACATTAAAGACAAAGTATTTAAAAAAGAGCATTGAGAATCGTCTCCATCTCAAGAGCAAGCTGTACCGAATTGGCAACCACAACCGAATCGTCTCCATCTCTAAGATGATCAGACATCTAGAAAACTTCAATAAGCTTATTGCCGAATTGGCAAACCTGGAACAAACTATCAAGGATGAGGACAAAGCATTGATATTGATGAATTCGTTGCCTGAGTTCTATGAGATATTTGTCACAACATGGATTTATAGGAGAGAGACGATTAAATATGACTAGATTTCGAGTGCTCTCATGAATCATGAAGTGAGAAATCTTGATAGACAATAGCGTAATAACTCTGAAGTGTTGACGGTGAGAGGGAGATCGAAAGAGAGAAAGAAGTCAAATCGCAGATCTCGTACTAGAGGAGCCTTGAGTAATCGAAAGTTTTTGGACAAAGATGAGTGTGCGTTTTGTCATGAAAAAGGACACTGGAAAAAAGATTGTGTGAAGATAAAGCGAAAAATAAGGGCAAGAAGGTTGATGACTTGGAGGCTAATATGGTGGAGACAGATGATGAAGAGTTTGTTTATGCCCTAATGGCATCAAGTACCGTGGATTACATGAGAGAATGGGTACTTGATACTGGCTGCACTCACCATATGACATCACAACGCAATTGGTTTTCAAGCTTCCGAGATATGAAGGGAATGGTTTACATGGGAAATGATAACCCATGTACAACTTAAGGTATCAGCAGCATTAGAATCAAACACCATGACGGTGTAATTCGAGAGTTGCATGGAGTAAGGTATGTTCCAAATTTGAAGAAGAATTTAATTTTGTTAGGCACTCTCGAAGCTCAAGGCTATAAATTCTTCTAGGACAATAACATACTTAAAGTTGCAAAAGAAGCACTAGTGGTGATGAAAGGTCAGAGGAAAGGCTTGTTTTATATACTAGAAAGCAAGACATCAAAGAATGGGATGGCTATGATGGCCGATGAAGTGCCAACAGACATGGATGATTTGTCTACTTTGTGGCATATGAGGTTGGGACATGCAGGAGAAAAGGCTTTGCAAAGACTAATTAAGCAAGGACTTTTAAAGGGAGCTACAACTAGCAAGATAAACTTCTGCGAACATTGTGTTCTGGGGAAACAAACAAGGGTGAAGTTCGGCTCGGCAGTCCATCAAACAAAAGGCAAATTGGATTATGTTCACTCTGACATCTGGGGGCCTACAAAAAACGCTTCTCTGGGTGGAAAACGATGGTTTGTGTCATTTATAGATGACTACTCCCGCGGATCTTGGATATATATGATGAAATACAAGCATGAAGTATTGGATATTTTCTTAGGGTGGAAGAAGATGGTGGAGAATAAGACTGGTAAGAAAATAAAAATTTTGAGGAATGACAATGGAGGAGAATATACCTTTGATCCCTTCATTGAGGTGTGCAAAAGAGAAAGAATCACTAGCCATTTTAGTGTAAGAGGAACTCCACAACAGAATGGGATTGCCAAGAAGTTGAATAGAACTTTGCTTGAGAAAGTGAGATGCATGCTATCCCAAGCCGAGTTGCCAAAGAGATTTTGGGCTGAAGCTCTCAACTATGCGTGCCATGTGATAAATCATTTACCATCAGCTGCATTAGAAGGGAAAACACCTATGGAATTGTGGTATGGAGAACCCGCACAAGATTATGATAACCTAAGCATCTTTGGGTGTAATGCCTTTTTTCCATGTGAAGGAGAACAATTGGATCCGCGAGCCAAGAAAACTGTGTTTATGGGATTCAACAATTGTGTAAAAGGTTTTAGACTATGGTGTCCAAAACTCAATAAAGTTGTGGTGAGTAGGGATGTGACGCTTGACGAAAACCACATGAAGTTGAGGAAAGACACAGCGCAACAGTACAAAAGGTGGAGCTTGAGGAACAAGTAACCGAAAACTCAAGCCCTATTGGCTGAGATGTCGATCGTGAAGAAGAACATGTACAAGATGATGATCATGAGAATTATCAAGATGAAGAGGTTATTGAAGAAGAACTCAGTGATCAAGATGGTTGCATAGCTAAGAGAAAGGAAAAACGAGAGATCTCGTTGCCAGCTAGATACCGAGATTGTGTAACCTATATGGCTTATGCATTACCAGTTATTGAAGTTGACATTCCCACAAACTTCAAAGAAGCCGTGAGTAGTAAAGAAGGAAAGCATTGGTGTGACGCAATGGATGATGAGATGCTTTCACTTGAAAAGAACAAAACTTGGGAATTGGTGGAGTTGCCTAGAGGAAGAAAAGCTATAGAATGTAAATGGTATATGCAAAGAAGGAGGGTATTGATGAGAAGGGCTTGGTGAGATTTAAAGCCAGGCTAGTGCCCAAGGGATATGCTCAGAAAGAAAGAATTGATTACAATGAAATATTTTCCCCCGTGGTAAAACATTCCTCCATTTGAATTTTGTTAGCCATAGTTGCACAATTCAATCTTGAGTTGGTTCAACTAGATGTGAAGACAGCTTTTCTCCATGGAAATTTAGTTGAAGAAATCTATATGAGACAACCTGAAGGTTATCAAGAAAGAGGAAGAGAGAATATAGTTTGTAAGCTCAAGAAGTCTCTATATGGATTGAAGCAGTCACCAAGATAATGGTACTTGAGATTTGATAAGTTTATGAAGGATCAAGACTATACAAGGAGCCACTATGATCATTGTATGTATCATAAGAAGCTGAGAGATGGATCATTCATTTACTTATTAATCTATGTGGATGACATGCTTATAGCTTTAAGCAACATCATTGAGATCAATAAGTTGAAAAGCTATAGGATGTAAATGGTATATGCAAAGAAGGAGGGTATTGATGAGAAGGGCTTGGTGAGATTTAAAGCCAAGCTAGTGGCCAAGGGATATGTTCAGAAAAAAGGAATTGATTACAATGAAATCTTTTCCCCTGTGGTAAAACATTCCTCCATTCAAATTTTGTTAGCCATAGTTGCACAATTCAATCTTGAGTTGGTTCAACTAGATGTGAAGATAGCTTTTCTCCATGGAAATTTAGTTGAAGAAATATATATGAGACAACCTGAAGGTTATCAAGAAAGAGGAAGAGAGAATATAGTTTGTAAGCTCAAGAAGTCTCTATATGGATTGTAGCAGTCACCAACATAATGGTACTTGAGATTTGATAAGTTTATGAAGGATCAAGACTATACAAGGAGCCATTATGATCATTGTATGTATCACAAGAAGCTAAGAGATGGATCATTCATTTACTTATTAATCTATGTGGATGACATGCTTATAGCTTCAACCAACATCATTGAGATCAATAAATTGAAAGCACAAATGCAAAAGGAGTTTGAAATGAAGGATCTCGGCTAGGCAAGGAAGATTTTGGGGATAGAAATTACAAGGAGTAGAGAGAAGGGTACAATATGCCTGTCGCAAAAGCAATACCTTGAGAAGCTACTGCATAAGTTTGGAGTAACCAACGACACTAAGCCTGTGAGTACCCCATTAGCTCAACATTTTAAATCAAGTGATGAATTATGTCCTAAGACGGATGAAGAGAGGGCAAAGATGAAGGATGTCCCTTATTCCATTTTGGTGGGCAGTTTGATGTATGTTATGGCTTGCTCTCGACCTGATATAGCTCACACAGTTGGCATCGTTAGTAGGTTCATGGACAATCCTGGAAAGGAGCTTTGGAATGCAGTTAAGTGGATACTAAGGTATCTACATGGAACAAGAGATAAAGGGATATGTTTTGAGAAGATTGATGAAGGAATTGACAAGTTCTCAGTTGGTTATGTGGATTCAGATTTTGCCGGAGATTTAGATGAAAGAAGATCAACGACAGGTTATGTGTTTACTATGGCAAAGGGTCCTATATACTGAAGATCAATACTACAACCAACAGTTGCACTATCAACTATAGAAGCAGAATATATGGCAATCGTTGAAGCCACTAAAGAAGCTATTTGGACGTTAAGATTGTTGATAGATTTGGGTGTGAAACAACACAAGTTGGAAGTGTATTGTGACGGCCAAAGTTCTATTTATTTAGCGAAGTATCAAGTGCATCATGCGAGGACCAAACACATAGATGTACGATATCATTTCGTACGAGAGGTAGTGGCTGAAGGTTAGATTCGTCTCAAGAACATTGCTACTAAGGAGAATCCTGTTAATATGTTAACAAAGGTGGTTGATGTATCCAAATTCAATCAATGTTTGGATTTGGTGCATGTGGTGCGAGTTTGATCATGCAATATGGTGGAGCAATGGATATTGATGTGTTGAATGCTTCTCTATGGATTTTATGTCAAGGTGGAGATTGTTGGAATTGACCTAAAATCAAAGGTGCCGAGAAAATAGGAATTTTCAGCTTAGGATTTGGCTTTCCTATACATGTAGGATTGTGTTTCCTATGAGGATGTGGATGTAACCCTAGTAGTATAAATACTAGGACTTAGATCGGCATGGGTTGTGCTGTGCAAATCTGAAACTGAAAGAGAGGAGCATTAGTTTGTACTTGAGAGCTATTTGTGTTTGTGAGTTCTTTTGTAATTTGTTCATTGAGTAATAAAGTTTCCGTTGTTAGAGAGGTACTCCTATATTGGAGGAACTCTAAAATCTTTATATTCTTTGTTTGATTATTGTTTGGTTTGATATTTGGTTCTTGGGCACAACAGAAAATGTGTGAAAATATTGGGATGATCAGTCGCTTTTCTCAAGAAGAAAAAAAAAAACAGAAACAAAGAGAGAAAAACATGATAAGCTAAAGCTTTCTCCTAATCCAATCTTTTCCGAGAGAAAAGATTCAAGCTTTGCCCTTTTATTTGTGTTTGGATTTTTTTTTAATATGCTTGGCCATGTGTATCTTGTTGTGAAACTGATGTGAGTTGGTACAATGCTTATGATTTGGGTTCGAAAATGTGGAACTGACTACGGTTCCACAGTTAACACCCAAACATTGAGCAACATTTCGCCACTCCTGTTATTAATGGAGCTTCTTCAGAATTTTCACCCACTTTCTACTCTCCAGGTTAGCCAAATCAGTCTCATCATACTCTAAGGCAATAGTACGCAGTCCACCTTCGGTTGGCATACCGCATACCCAACAGATGGATATTGAAGAGATAAAGGACCAATTGGATAATTTGGACAAGTGGAAGATTAACGGAAGAGTTCAAGAGAGACTTAAAGATACCTGTTTTGATGGGTTACTGAGGCTCACTACGTTCCCAGTGAACCATAACTTACCACTATTATCTGCACTTGTAAAATCCTATGATAAAACAGAGAGATGTCCTATATATTACAGGGTTGCCGACCGATGGCGATCCTGTCACCGGTGTTGATTTAAAAGGTAGAGACCTTTCTATGAGATTCTTGGGACGTAATGGTTGTGGCCAAAAGAGCACTGGTGTAACTAGTCTAGCATGGCTTAAAGAAAATTTTGAGGTGGTTCCTGAGACTATTCATCACAATAGTCCTGATATTGAACCTTACGTACTTTATCTATTAGGCTCTGTAGTTGTTTCTGATTATTCCAATACCAAAAAGAAAACTGTTCCTCTTATTTATCTTTCTCTAATGGAAAATCTTCAGAGCATAAAGGGTTATGCTTGGGGTGCTGCTTTGCTAGCTCATCTTCACGTTTCACTAGAGAATTTTAAGCATCTCTATTCACCACGGCGAAAAAACATATTAATGGGGCACACCTATTCTCTTAGACCATCTCCAATCGTGAGAGTTAAAGTTTAAATTTCTAGCCTAGAAAATTTAGAACTTAACCTAGAAACAGTTTTGTTCCTCCAATGGTTTTGGGTTAAAATTTTAGCCCGAGATTAATAAATAATGATTTTAGCCTAATTTTTTTTATTACCCTAATTTATTTTTGTGAACATTTTAACCTAAAAATAATTTAATTCCTATAGATAATAAAAATCACTAAATTAGGTTCAACTACCACCATCATCTTCCTCTGTATGACAATTAGGTGCAACTAAATAGTTTGGTAGTCCAACTACTAAATTAGTTCCACCTAACTTGTTAGGTAGTCGAACTACTAAATTAGTTCTAAATTTTGGACTTTAAGCCAGCTATTAGAGATGGTCTTATGGTAGGGAACAATCAAATTAATGTTTTTAGTCCCTTCTTGAATTTCATGTTACAAATTGGACTTACACTTTATGATTTGTTTTGCAGGTTTTTGCCTTGGAGCGTATCCCTAAGCTGCAGTTGAGATGTTTTGATGGTGTTAGTCCGGGGCATGATCATCTCCCTACAAAGTTTCCTTTGCTAGTAGGATGGGCAGAATTACTCTATGAGTCATCCAATACTGACGTAGAAGTTACTAAACAAGTTTATCTTCAAATTTTGGGGGAGTTAGAAGAGGATGATGTATGTATTTCTTGGTTGCCCTTGGATTTTCCTTTCATTAGTTGGTTATTCTTCTTTTTTACAGTCTCAATACCTTTGTTATTATTATTGCAGATTGTCTGGCAGCCATACAAAAGGGTGCCCCGTGATTTTCTTCCACAGTTTTGTGCCGGGCAGGAGAAGATTGGCATGTCCCGGACAATCCTCCTTTGCTTTGAGAAGGCTGTATATCATCGTCCTGATTTGAGTCCAAAGAACTTTGACATTCAGAAAGTGAATATCAGTACGTTGCGCCCCCACATTAAGTTGGAGTTACTTACTCGTAGCGGTAGGAAGGGACTAGATTGGGGAACATATGGAAAGTATGGATATTACTATTTACCTTATTACTATTTTGTTCTCTATTGGTTCTTCCGGAAGTTATGGTTTTGGACTCGTATAGAAAACTCAGTATCTCTTTTTCTTATGAGGAAATCATAGCTATGATCATAGCGTAATACGATGTCCACATATGTGCCTGCCTGTGTAATTTCTTGCATGTTGTACTGCTTTTTTGTGTTCTTAATTCATTGTCAATTCTGAATCTGATTGAGCTCTGTCTAAACTAAGAGAGTTTTTAAAAAAGGCTTCCGTGAAACTTTAGGAATGTCCGCTGTTTTTATTTGTTTTTTCCTCATTTTCAATATAAAATTGACAGAAACATCGTATTTAATCTTACACTTTTGTGTCTTGCTCATGAAACGTGCTGTAAATCCGACTACTTAATGAACTTAAAGTAATACATTGAGGCAGGGATTCGTTTTGATATTTGTTTCTTTAGATAGATACATAATACACATGATTACCGAAACATACTATTAACGAAAAGAGGTTGCTTGGAGTGTCCGTTTTCGAAATGCAGAAGAATATTTAGATATAGCTTTAATAAAAAGAAGACCTCAGGCGCCCTTGTAGTTGTAGGTACTTGTGGATCCACCAACTCGTTGTCATCAGGCGATGCTGTGCAGACTGAATCCCAGTTGGAAGTTATTGATTTGGATCTTATCTTGGATGAGTCTCACCCTCAAAGTACTGGGGTAGATTCAGTGACATCTGACCAGGAGGTAAATACATTCCCTATTTCTTTCCGTTTGATGATTGACAAATTGTTAGCGGAGTGTTTGTTGATACAAACCATGCTATTCAGTGACATCTGACCTAGGTATTTCAACAACTCAATTGTCACCTTGTCAGACACTGCAGGAAGTAAATGCTTTTCTTTGATATCTGATATACATTGGTACTTAATGTGTATTACTTCTCATGTTGAACCTCTTCAATATCAGGAGCTCCCGACCATTCATCCCTCGAGTACAACGCTGAGGTTGCCGACAAACCAATTCAATTCAGGCTTGTTTCCTGCAGAGGAATCACACAAGGTTAGTTGTAGTGTTTCTTATCTTTGCTTTTGTCCAGTTGTTGGACGAGTTGAGTTCTTTATTGGCCGATTTTAACAAACAACTTTTGGGGTCTGGCACTGCGAAGGAGACTGCCCGAGGAATCCTTAGTCCTGGTTTTCATGCTTTAACTAACTCTGAAGTACAAGAAGCTTTTTTTCTTGCTTCAAAGGTTCTTTTGTCAGCCGGTGTGTTTCCATCTGATCATTTGAAGACTAGGCCGACGGCCTTTAGGGATATCCTTCCAAACAGTGCTGCTGCCTTTCTTCAAGCGCAGAAAGATATCAAAACGATTTCAGAGTTATCTTCTCTTGAGGAATTTTTGGATGAGCAAGTTGTTGAACTTCCTTCCCTGCAAGAGCGCTTTCGTGTGGCTGTCGCGAAGATAGCCCATCTTAGAGCAATCCTAGACTCTGCACTTGAGAAACGTTGTTAGAGAAGACCAAAATTGCGGAGCTGGTTGATGAGGCTGATATGAATATACGCCAGCTTGGAACAACATTAGACGCTTGCCTTGAGCAGCGAGCTGAGATGGATGTAAGTCTTGCTGCCTTCCTTAAAAAGACATTGACACCAAGGCAGAAGTTGGCTTCCATGAATCCTCGAGCAGCTGATGAACAATGCAAAGAAGCGGGCAGCCAAGATGTTGATTGAGCAATGCGATTCATCTTGGTTCGACCTCGGGACTAGTTTGTTGAGACATCTGTAAAACGCATTTGGATAACTCGAGCACACGGTTCTGAGGAACAATGCAAAGATGAGGGACCTCCTACCCTTTTGCTAGAAGCTTGTCTGGAAGTTAATCTCTATTAGTTATGATGCTTGAAGTCTAATCTGGATTACTCTCTGATATATCATATATATAATGCTTTTATTTAATTTTTCTTCCTTTTGCATTGCATGCTTTCATCCCTTTCGTCTTTTATTTGCTATTTGGAATTCGAAATTTAATCGGCTTTGGCAGCTGATGACCCACATAATTTGTTGCCAATATAGGACTATTAGGATTAATTAGAAAAGATTATCAAAGTGGAACTAATGCATAAAATGCTTTTGGGAAGAAATTGAATTCGGGCGAGTGAGTCATTGACAATTTGACATCGAATCCAATCTCCATATCAAGCCAAAATGGAATAGGTAAAATGTGCTAAGCCTAAATGTAGAGACTTGTGATCCTTCTTTCCCCTGTTTACCAATAAATAAAAGTTGTTTGAAGCAAAGAAGACTTGCATGGCACTGGTGTCTTTATTTTATTGGCACAGAACGTGACGGTATACTCGTGTCATGTAAGTTGTTCTCCTTCTATAAAGAAGATATAGTTGTGGAACCCATCTATTGACACACAACGTAGTGGTGTACTCATTTAGGTGAGACCCATTTCGGACTCCATAATCAACGGGTGAAATCTGATCTGAACTTGAACTATCATTGTTATTCATTCATCATCATACCAAGGCTGCTATGGCTATGATCATGATCAGCGCCGCCGAGAATCAAGATCAGACGATAGTAAGGCAGCTTCTGTTGGGATTCAATTTCTTGCTTTAGAAGCGGACATGCCATATTGTGCCCACAAGTGCAATTAGCCACAACGCAAGGATTGTGTATATATGATATTTATTGAAATACACACGGTGGGGTATATTTCTCTTCTTAATACTGTGTTCCAAGCACAAACTTATCATTACCACATTTATAATTCATGTTAAAAACACCATGCGACGATGTTGCATTCACGAACGAAATTTTCTGGTCCGAACCCGGATGGGGTTTTTGAAGGGTAAAGCAATTAATGAGTTTTCACTTTGAATTCTCGATCATATGAAACAGAAACTGATAGATTTCCCCGTATGAAATTAATATCTGCTTTCAAAGTTTGATCATGTTTTGTATATATACATAACAAGATAGGGTTATACAGGCGCTCCCGTCAATACCACCAATTTACCATTACCATTGTAACTTGATAGCATTGCCTGGTAAGACCTCAATGCACCTGATGCTCAACTTCAAGCTTTGAATTCAAAGTGTGCCCATCTTGTTAGCTAAACGAATCTCTCAACTAAAAGCAGAAACCGCTTCTTCTGAGTCTACTTTTACCTGAAAACGACACACAGGAATCATATTGGGCACTTGTAAAGGTCAAGAGTTCATCCCCATTAGTGGCGGTAGATTGAAACTATGGCTTACCAGTTCGAGATGGCTCAGCAAAGCTCCACGTAACAAATTCTTGAGCTTGTTACATTGATCTACCATGTGTCCCGAACTGATCAATTCCTCAAGTTGGCACCACAGACGCTGAACTGCTGTGTATGGAAACCAGACTGCAAATGGTCTTTTACGCTTCACTATGTCAGCCGGTCTCTGTAGAATAAGAACATCTTAAGTTAAACAACCAGCAGAAATCAACATGAAATCAGATGGTGTACCTACAATACTAATGACATGAAATCAACATACACTACTTTCGCGTCAGTTTTGTTTGTCCTATCTCTCGTCTAAGCTACTTTACAATCAGCACAACATCCAAACAAATTCATCTCTTCTTGTCTTTAACTTCTCTATTACATATATCATTCTAATGTTGCAAAAACTCAGGTATTACGCACGAGAACCACTTATATTTTGATTGAGGGCTGTTATACAGAATAATATGATAGAAGAACTATTACAAAAAAGAGGAATGCTACTCAGGAGAGTATAAATGGGACTTGTTACCTCTGTAGATTTTGCCTTTCCCAGAGACTTGTATATACCCAAAAAAAAAAAAAAAAACTAGCAATAACTGTGTTTTGGAGAAAAACGTCCCCCCACTAACTCATCAATGACGATCTATTATATTTCTACCCCGCTATGAAGCCCCACGAATCCCCCTAATTCCATGGCTGCCATCACTCCAACCCCATCCCATCCTCCCTCATCACCCACACCACCACCATCATAAGCCCATACAAAGAACCTCAAACTAGAAATTAAACCAACCTTCACCATAGAAATCAAATAATGGCATGAACTTTTAAAATGCGAAGTTAATATCATGGGCAACTTTTAGCCAAGCAGGAACACAGAAGCTCAAGATAGAAAAGAACAAGCTGCACTTTACCATTGATGCAAACGATCCTATGTACTCAAGCAAAAGATTTGTAGCTTCTCTGTATCGACCATAATCGACATAGAGCTGGAATAATAATGCTGGATTTGATTCTTGGCCTGTCATGCCCCAAGTCTTTTCCTTTCTTCCATCCTGTCAAAACGCAAGTGGGTCACAACAAGGGTATCATGTTACAAGAATGGATAATTTGAGAGAGAGGAATATAAATTTTGTACAATGTGGCATCCTCTTTTATTTACAAAGCCACCAAGAGAGTTACCTTGAACATCTTTACCAGCCAAAGAGGCAATTCGATTTGAGGATCTGTACGAAGAAGAGTTTCGGCAACAATTACTGGTAAACGGGCATGGAACACTTTATATTTGTCCTGCATATTTCAAATACATCAAAGGGAAAGATAAGATGAAAATGCTTAAACAAAGCAAAGAGACAAAAGGATGGGGAAAGGTGAAGAATGAACAAAACTCATGGTGGCTTGCATACGGTACGAGTATACATTTTCCTGACATCATTAAACATATTATATGGACACATTTGACTTCGAAAAAGGTAGAAGCACCAGTAAAGGCGCCTCAGCTACATTTGTGTTGATAAAATAGAAAGAGAATAAAAAGCATTAATGAAAATTTGATAAATCTAAAAGACATTAAACAGAATTATATGGGAGAACTACTAGAATATAGGAAGCAAAAACTTTTAATTTAGGAAGCTAGATTACTAAACACACTAGGAATCAAATAGTCTTATACATCAG
This sequence comes from Gillenia trifoliata, assembly GCA_018257905.1. Classification (NCBI taxonomy): domain Eukaryota; kingdom Viridiplantae; phylum Streptophyta; class Magnoliopsida; order Rosales; family Rosaceae; genus Gillenia; species Gillenia trifoliata. Next base: position 2,272,748 of record CM031080.1, on the reverse strand, counting down.
AATCCTAATTAAACATTCTTCCATTGACCTGACCGAATCCTAACCCATTTTCCACCCGCACTCACCACGTGGGGCTAACCCGAAGGGCTCAGTTACAATATACATCCACATAGAATTTGAGTATAGGCATGAACTCTTAGGAATGAACCTTTAAACTATATTGAAGGCCTTTCTCGATATTTAAGAGCCTTTCTTTGTATTTTTTTGTATTTTTTTAATTTTATAGTTTAGCAGATATTTCAGGTAGTGTGGTCCATCCCCACCATTTGTGCAGTTATTTCTTCTAAATATAATTTGTGATTCTTCTTCAAAAATAAAAAGACAAGTAACTCAAGTCAAAGTACTTGTGAACTCAAAACTGTTAAAAACATATTAAATAATATCAAATAGATGTCAGTGACACCTTCTGAGAGAAAAATAACTACAGGTGCATGCTACCTCAGCCCCATAAAACCTTAACAGCTGTACTTTCAATCAATTTCTTTCTTGTTCCTTCTAATTTGAAATATACCAATAAAATCTTTATATGTACTGCGATCATGGCATTCTTAAGAGAAATAACCTCTACGCTGTCTACAAGAAAATATGGACAGAACTTATTGTTTTCTTTTTCAATAATGTGAACTTGGAACCTAATCCTTCTTCCAAAAATCATATATAAATGTTTCCTTCTAATATTTGATAAAAGAACATTGAAGGTTAATAAGAAGCTCAAACAGATTGAAGACGTCAAAGATACATACAAGATAAAGCTCAAGAGTTCCCCATTGACTGATTCCCATAGATTGTTGATTTGTAGAACCCACATCAGGTGAACCATGAGCAACCACTTCATCCTTTGATGAAGTCAACAGAAGACCATGTGCTCTGTGATCATCCCTGAAAGTTATGTATCACATGATTTAGATTCAGTTACAAATAAATTAGTACAAGATCAGGATTGTACACTTTTTAAAGTATTTTAGCCAAATGCATACGAGGAAAATATTTATCTTACCCAACCCATGAAGAATCAACTCTATGTGAACAGCATTTCAGTGACATGGCAGAGAAAACTCTTTCCAATCCCCTGAACAAAAGAAAACTCCAGGTTTTATGCATTACAAAGGAAACAATATGGCGATAAATATTATAATATAGACCTATACCTCTTTAACTCTGAACCTTTGAAGAATCTTAAAAGAACTGTAAATGTCATATCATATAAATTTGCCTGGATCAGGAGATCAACAACCTCTAGTGGTGTTTTCTGGGTTCCTGAAGGAAATCATGGATATGTCAACAATTAAATAAACAAGAAAAAGAAAAGGGAAAAAAGTGGAGCAGAAACAAAAGCAAACGATTTCTTCCAAACCAACTATGAGATGAAACATGGAGCAGCATGGATATCGTGGGATACATTGGCTCTCTCACCAAAAAAAGGTAAACATACATTGGAGGGTTTGTGAGAGGTGTTTAAAGGCGAAAAGTTACAACATTCAAGAAAAAATGTTGCAGGGAACTTTTGGAAACAAGAATGAAACTTTGGAATTTGGATACTAATAAATGGCAAAGAAAAGAACATTCATGGTTGCTTCTAAAAGTGTCATGAATAGAACTGTGATCACTACTGACAATATAAAGAGAAAGGGTCGACAATGGCAAGGTATAAAGCCCAACTAACTCCCACTGACCCTTAACCCGTTTCTGGTGGCTGCACCGACTTGACCATTGTAACAGAAAGTTCAAAAGTTGGAGTATGCTAACATTTCATTCCAGATTTTTCATTTTAAGAGACATTAACCTATTAAATGTATACACATCATTATAAAAAATAATATTTCCATGCGCATCAGAATTCAGTTTTAATTTTAAAAGGTGGAATTATGTTAAGGATTGGTAACCAAGGTTTACTTATTGGGAATCTTGTATAAAAGAAATTAAGCTAAAACAGAACTTTACCACTAGATGTAGGTTTGAGATGTGCCAACGAAAGCAAATATTCTGCAGAAGTAAGCACAAACTCGTCCTCAATCTTCTCTATACCGATATAAGATTTCCATGTTTGAGGATAAGCACTGTTGCTGGCAGCTGCAATAAAAACTAAACTTGTTACTGCCTCAAAACAGAACAGCATACAATGCAAATGTGGACACAGAAAATATTAGATTAGAAAATTCTATATGAGGTATATATCGATGTATTTGTATGTATGTACATTCATGATCTCTTAGTGGTGAACAAAAAATATCCATCCATAAAAGTACTTAATGGGATATCAAAATCAGCCATTGAATTTTGATCATATTGTTAGTTCGCAAGAATTTTTTGCTCATAGGTATGTAGCAGCTAAAATTATGGGCACTTAATTTATCAGATACATATGGTAGTAATGACTCATAAGAACAATTAAAGATGTAGACACAATGAAAACTGGTTGTTGCATTCTTTACTCTGTTCATCTATTGTAATTTTGGCCTTTTTACTCAGATAGTGCTCGTTGTGAAGAGAATTTATCTCAAGTAGAGGATCAATCCAAGCATAGGCAGGATGAACAAGATGAAGTGCATTGATAGCAGAAGAGAGCCCATTCAGAATTTCCTTTAGTGCCAATGATGTGTGCTGGTAATCTTTCAGAGCTGTTTCTGTTCTCAAACGAGCGGAATATAGGTACATGTAGCTTGCTGCTCTTCTCCAGTTATGTCGATGCATTTCAAATGCATAAAGCAACTTGTATAAGTTTGGCTTTGCTAAAATATCTGAACAATCTGCCTGCATATATAAGATAAAAAAAAAATCACCAGGACAAAAAATGCAAGAACCTACACTGAAAATTTGAAACACAGTACCCAATTGGCTCTAGATTAGACCATACCTTCCTGGCAAGCTCGTGCTCTACCTTCTCTGTAAGACCAATAAACGGTAGCTGACCACCACAAAGAATCTGCAACAAATGACAACGGAGGAAATTTTAGTAATAAGAAAAACCTCATCGGAGAATAAAACTCACTAGTACAAGCTCGCACTGAAAATTTGAAATAAGTTCCATACCACACATTACAGAAAACACTATTCAAATATTTTGCTGAAAAAGAAATATGACAAAGCACATAGTGAGTAGAAATCATTGTAGCCAACAAAACAGACTGACATAGTATTGATACATTATCGACAATATCGACGGTGTGCCCGTTCTATATTCAAGAACGAACGTCCTGCACAGAGAATTCTGTATGGGTATATATATTGCAAATTAGTAAAAACAAAAACTGGAAAAGAAAGTCACAAGTAAACAAAAGTTAGTTACAAGTTCAAATAAAAACCTTTATGGCACCACGCTCATAAAGAACAATTATCAGACGCCTCAAGCAGATGTTCTTGCTCTCCTCATCTGGGTTTGAAATTATTGCACAATATGCATCATAATAGAGATTAAGATCTAAAGTAAACTTGAAAACATTTGCCCAAAGTCGTCCTTTGATGGTATCTACTGATTCATTGACTGGGTCTTGTCCATGCAGCTCATCTTTTACACTTAAAGCTTCCTCAACTTGCTCAAGCGCAGCGAGAGCAAACTGACAAGCACCTTCACTAATATTATATTGCTCGAATATCTGCATAGCCCACTGATAGTAATGAAGTCTCCATGCGGAAGCTGATAAGCTACCAGCTAAAGAGAAAGGTAAAATGAAAGAGTTAATAAAAAGGGAAAAACAAAAGAATAATCAACTATTTAATATATAAAAGTTAAGTAAACTCACTGAAACCAAGATTTGGCAACCCCGCTTCCTGAGGCAAACTCTGTAAAGCCTCTGATGATCCTTTTCCAGATGAAGCTCTGAATAGAAAAATTAAACTATCAGTCTTTATTAAGAAAATCAATGAGCTATTCCTAAGTGCAAATGATAGCATTATGCATGAACATTTTGAGCTATTCCCAAGTGCAAATATTAGTCTTCAAAAGAATGCACTTTTTTTTTCTGGTTTAAAAATAAGCTTTTCCATACATACTAAGCATCTAGACAATATTCAATATAATTCTTGTCTCCCGTGAAGCTTAATTCAAACTTTCCACTAGTTCAATTATCTTGGTAAGAGGTGCTACTCCAACATTCTTTTTCTTGGTAAAATAAAAATCTCCTTAGATGAATAATTTTGAACAATATATATATATGGGTTAGGTGGGGACACACGCTTTTGACACACATTTTGACACCCATTTTGTAGGGCCCACTTTGTAATGTATTTCAACGATCCAACCGTATATATTTTAGTACATCATTCATAAATCATCCTTGCAAAAAAATTAGACAAATCCAAAACCATTAAGACATTCATTTGTAGCGAAGAAAATGGACGAATACAGTTCTACAAAGAAACACTAAATTTAATCCAACAGTCATATGGTTTCGGATTTGGGTGATTTTTGGTAGACATGATCTGTGAGGTAAGACAAAAGATAGACGGTTGGATCGTTGAAATACATTATGGAGTGAGCCCCACAAAAACGTGTGTCAAAAGTGTCAAAACGAGGAAAAGAAAAACATAACTTGAAGTTAAAGTTGAAGTTGCACATCTGATTTACTTTCTTCAAGAAGTCAGATTCAAAGCCCCTTCAAGAGTTACCTCTATAGGGAAGGTGACAGTCGAAAATTTATAAAACATAGAATACCTGAAGAAACAACGAACAGCTTCAATGACTTTCCTCTCTTTCAGCACTCCATGCAACCCACAGTGTGCCTGAGCAAGGAAGCAGCACCCTAAAAGATGATGAAGTATGCACCATCCTCCCTCTGTATCTTGGATACTATGAGACGTCTTCTCCTTTTGTAAATGTACCTCCACAATTGTGAGTAGGCGCTTTACAGATTATAGAAAAGTAAAAATAATAATGTCAAGTACATAGTTAAACAAAGTATTCTCAAAGAAGAAAAGTTCAATGGTTAGTAGGAAACTGTAAGTAGAGAAATAACCTCAACCGCATCATACTGCCCATGCCTTAGCAGGATCAAAGCAAGATCTGTTGCACGGCTGAGGAAGGTAAAAGATTCCCTTGTGTGGCCCCAGATGATCCAGCTGGCAAAGTCCCGCATTGAAATAATAATGTCATTCACATCTGGTATGTCTCTCGAGGAATCACGACTCTGGTCTCTGGAGGAAGTTTGAATACTTGGTAAGAATACAAAAGCCAGAGTGAACTCACACTTCCCAAGCTTCTCATTCCATGATCTTCTTCTCATGTTGCTATCTGAACCATGGACAGGGATGATAATCAGAACAATACTAAATCAGCAAAATTAGAAACTAAGGACTCATACGAATCATGACCCTACCAATTTGTAACAATGAAAGCTGAGAGCTGAAATCTTCAATTGCAGCTGATTCAGACGGCGTGGTGGCAAAGAAATGTATAAGAAGCCACTCATAAATGATTTCTTGAATCATTGGAATCAAGTCACGTTGAATTTTGGATACATCATGATGCAGCATATGGATCTGCATGCAAAACCCAAAGAAATTTTAACACGTCAATTGATCAAATTTTACAGGAAAATGAAGACCCTTACCATGAAATGAGGAGTAGTATCAAAAATGACAAATACTGAAAACAAAATGCTTTGGTAAATCAAAGAAAAAAAGTAAATATACTGATAAACTTGATGAAGTGAGAACTGCAGTAGAATTAATGATGAAGGTTGTGAATATTAAAGATGCAATGGAAAGTATGCATACACAATTTTTTAATATAGCGCAATGGCAGAAAGACTCGTGAAGGGATTCTAAGAGTAAGAAAAATGAACCCAACCCCATTTTTTATATTTATTCGTTGTTTCTTTAATGAAGACAATGGGTGATTTAGTTGAGTTGCGTATTGTATCAGATTAATATAAAGTCCTGCACTTTTTTTATCAAAAAAGTTCTGTTCAAGAAAGAAATCAAATTCTCACATTTATTTTCCTGCAGAAGAAACAAAAATCTGAATTACATGCATTTAAGATTACACAGCAGTGGAATCCACTCCAACAGTATAGAGCCAGCTTCTCATATCTTGAATTAGGAAACAAGCAACTCCCTCGTTTATTTTGGACTTGATTTTGTATAAAATATGAGTTAATTAAATGATGACAAATTAGTTTTTGGGTTCTTTTGCAAAGAAACAAGTTAAAGATTTATATTAACATTTTACAGGATTAAATATCAAAAGTTGGGGTAATGTTCTCTTTCCAGCGTGTCAGCCAGTGAGAACCAACCTAATCAATGGTCCACATTCGCATTTTAGTGACATAACATGCTTACTTCTAATCAGTAACGGTTTGGTTTGCTTGACTCTCTGTTCTGTTTTTGTTGTCTGGTTGTCTTAAGATTTCTTGATGAATCTTTAAAAATGGACTTCTTTGCTACTGCTATGTGATGCTACTTTTGCAAAGCAATAAAATCTGTCTTTTCAAAAACATAAATCACAATAATGCATACAACTGGACAGACCCGGTGCATGCGACATGCAAACAGGGAACACCAATATAAACATACAAATAAATAATGAAAATACTTGGTTCTAGGATCAAAAAACCTTGTTATTTAATAAAAGAACTATAAAAAATTTATTTTGTTACATTGAAAACACTCATAGTAGATCTTGCTAACCAGAATTGAAAAATAAAATCAAAGCAAAATACATAAAAATGAAAAGAAACTGACCTGCCCACTAATGCTCACTAGATAGCTTAGAAACAGAAGAATGTCAAGGGCAGACTCATACATAAGCTTCGCAACTTGAGAAGTAGCCTGCACCAAGATGGAAGCATTGATATCCAATGACATTTCAGCATCAAATTTTGGCATCATTTTCCGAGGTATGAGGAATTTTAGATACTTCTCGATCACATTTAAAATACGAGTCCATGTGCCAGATTTCTCGTGCAAGGCATGAAGAGATAACAGCATGTCAATAGAAAATTTCCTCAAGTTTTTATGATCTGCCAGGCTTTTCTCCCACGCAACATCGGGTCCAAGATCTGATATATGAAGCATTGCTACCGTTGAACTATATCCAGATTCTAAAATCTTCAACAGGCGAGGAATAATTTCCTCAGCTGAGATAACTGGTGGTGCGCTAACAAATGATTCATAAAATATAGCAGAAGCTGTCTTTCCCAATTGTTGGCTGACATTAACAACACATCTGAGCATTTCAATGAGCACCTCAAAATCAAGAGCATCATCAAATGAATCCAACTCAAATCCAGCAAGATCGCCAAGATCATCAGAAGTACCTATCAACATGAATATGAGAATTCCAAAAAATAAAAGACATACAATTAAAACAAGAAATTTGTCTGCAAGCAGAAACGAAAACTTTGGATTTATCTCTAATCAAATAAAGCAAGAATAGCTGAGATACCATCAATAAGCCGCTCAATATCCTCCGAACAACGAAAAAGAGATACCGAGTTCCTTCTGATCAAACCAAAAGTTCCTGTGTAGGAATCAATAAGCAAACCATATGGTGCATTGCTCTTGCACCAGTTTTGGAAATAGCGAGAACAGAAATTTTTCCAGCAGCAAAATATTGATGTTGAATTATCATTGATTCCCTAAACAATATACAACATACAATGGTTATCAGTTCACTAGCATCTCCGGGTCATTCCAATCCCCTCCGGGGGTGTCACATGTGTATGTGTCTGTGAGAGAGAAACAATTAAAACTACAGCGCATACCTCATTTTCAATCAGGGAAAGAATTTCCTTCTTCAACATATCGGCTGTTAGAGACTGGAAATCTGAATCACTCCAGTGCCTATTATAATCCAGCAAGGTTGAGCGCAAAGCAATGTTATGATGAACCCCAGGAAGAAGCAGCCTGTGTAAGAAAATCGAAGATACAACTGGTACAATATGATCCTGCAGAATTTGCATCAAGAAAAACACATAAGCAGCATATTTAACATATAATACCTTCCAGCATGGCAACAATTAGCATCTTACATAAATTTGTGTTTTGTTTTGCATAAAAATATTTTGTATAAATGTTTTAAGTCAACCCATACACATGGTTAACCCCTTAATCCCAACTATTATGTGTTATCTACATCTACAACAATTTTTGTTCAGACTAATTAAGATCTGCCAATACATGCAGAAGGAGCCTCTAAAGTAGACATCCTCTTAAAAAATATACTGAATTCGGAGCTAATCTCATAATGTAGTTCGATGATCCAAAACGTGTACTAATTAGGTCCCCACCCAAGGATCTTTTCTACACACACACACACAAAATAAATAAATAAACCAAAACTGAAGCTTTCACGACTAAAGCTAGCATCGACTCAACCATATCTTCAAAAGAGAATGTCCATTTAATTTTTATCCCAATTTTATTTTATGCCATTTAGTCATCTAACAGTGATCAAATAAATAGATGACAATTTTTACCATAAATACTGAAGTGATGAAGATAATCAAATGTTTTAGACAATTTGACTCTGTTGGTTCAGACCATTCAGGGCACTGAACCATATTGTCTGGTGGGCCCTACAATTGGTTCTTTACTTCTTTCTATCTTCGAAAGCAGATGTCCACTTTCAAAGCTCTCATACATATTTACTAAACAGTTTATAAATAGCAGCTCTTCTTTTTTGCATAGTGTTAGGTTGTGGAGCTGCTTTACTAACTCATGATTAGAACGGACGGAATTGAATTCAAATCTCAGCCCATGTTTTCCATTCCTGACCCACTGAACCCACCATCTGTTAGGTTGATAGAAAGGTTCAACCGACTTAAATTTTATCTGCTAGTTTATTCAAGGTTCAATCTCTCTCTAAGGTAACTCGCTCATCTTGACAAGTGAGATCTAACAGAGAGATTTAGTGCATCAAGACTCGAGAATGAAAACACTGGTTGGGAATAAAAGAAGAAAAAAAACAGAGGGAAATTCAATCCGAGCAGTTCTTCTAATCCTGTGTGGTTACTAACTTACTACTACCGGTCTGCACCAACTCCACAGCTTCGTCCACAATAGAGACAACCCCTTTTAAGTAAAGGCATCCATATATAAATGCACATATGCTGGTGGAATGTGAGTTCATCACAATAAAATTGTGACGAAATTTCTAATTACATTTTATACACTGGGAGAAGATTTTCCAGCTCTTAGTAATATCAAGTTGTAAGACAGTAACCCTGACAATCCTTGGAAAAAAGGGGGGGAAAAGAATCCTTGTCTATTAACAATAAAATTTAACTGATACAATCAGCATACCTTTGAAGATGAGAATATTGAATGCGTCATCAAAAGAAGGTCATCTGAAGAATGCTCAGAACTTTGAAACAACTGATCTGCAACAAAGTCCTCCTGCAAAGTGTAAGAACATGCATCTTCCCTGGAGGTTTAGGGTTTAGTCAATCATACATTGAAAAGAAAAGCATTTACTGTTGGCCAAAAAAAGATAAGGGTTTGGACTGAACATTCCTACAGTAACCCTGCACGAAGTGCCACCATCATGAAGCCCTAAGTTGAAGAGTTCAGACTAGTTTATGTAATTAAGTTTATTGCAGCTCTCAGAATAGAGTACTCTCATTCACCAGATAATATCTTCCTAGTTCATCTTTTCCCTCCCTGATAACAATTTATATACAAACAATACAATGGTGTGCCCTAACACACAGGAAAGCGTTCAAGAGAAAAGGAAAAGAAAAACAATGCCACCCTAGGTAAGAAAAGGGACTGATACAGAGTCAACTAAAGATTAACAGGGACAAATTCACTTACATATTGACATTCATCAACAACTTGTGAAGCAATAATCCATTATTTGTCAGTATGCATATCTTGTCAGAAGTAAGTTTGACATCAACCCATCCAGCCTATGAAAAAATCAAATTAATAGCACATTTGGTGTAACGAATATAACTTCAGCCAAAATAGAAAGTAAGGAAAAGAAAAGAATTATTTACCTCCTCCAACTGAATATTTTGTGCTGAAGGTTCCAGCATTATAACGAATCTGTCCTCAAAATGACAACGAAAGCTATATGCACAGATCGTCTCCGAGCCGATTTCCTTCATGATTAGCCCAAAGAATTAATCAGAATAACAGCAAACGATACAAACATAACCTCTGGAATGCGTCACTAATTGCATATAGGAGATTCCTCAAGTCATGCTACAGAAAATATTACAAATTTATAAAGTAAAACCTCTCTATAGTCATAATGTTGGACCACACCAATTTTATTACAATGAGGTTATTACTTAATAGAGGTGTAGTTACATACTTTAATTTTTGACTTAGTTATCCTTAATGAAAGTTGTATGGATACAAAGTACGACATTAGTAGTGGAGCATGCCAATTTCCAAGATGTAGACATTGGGAAAATAGTCTCAAATAGCTAGTGCATACATGTTCTAGTGTTCTCTATAGTGCTTCTCTTTCTAAGTAAGATTTATAAATACATATAGTACAACCAATGCAATAACTTGTTGCTGAAGCCAAAATGTCTCTAGCGTCCCAAGCATGTTTACATCTTCAACCAATTCAGTTGATGCCCGCAAGCTCAAAGACGAGGCATCAACTCTAAAGAATAAATCATTGTTCCATACGACATTAGAACTTCATTTCAAATTTTTATTGTGACATTGCAAATTTTTGGACTTATTGACAATTATTACTATGTGGAGGCAAATTTCTTGAGACAGGACTTTTAAAAATTATAACTTGTTACAATATTGAACTTATACTATAGATAACTGGCCCAAGTCTTGGGATTGAAACATTTTTATGACTAGATGGAGGTTATTCCTATCTAGAGTATCACTATTTCTTAAACTGCAAAAAGAGTCAATTTCTCTAAATCTTTCTTATACTTTTTGGAAAAATAAAATAACCCCTTATAAGCATAGGAAGGAGGAGAACGGGAAACTGTTCCTCAAACCCAACTTTTAACTTCCAAGTTCAAATTACATAACAGATTACCCTGTTCTTACATCTCTATCGGTTTCATAATTTATTTCACAAGTTTACCCTTAACTAGGACTGACATAGAAAACTCTTTTAAGTAGCAAAAATAAATAGAAATATTTGCAAATACAAAAAGACAACATAGAACAGTATGGACGGCATATCACAATGGAATTTCATCTTCAATAGAAATTCAGATTCATAGCACTTATTTCACATTACGTACCGAAGTCTGCCTGTACGAGATTGCCAAAGGAATCATGTTTGAATCATTGTCAACTTGACCAATCCATAACCTTTCCAATGTAGCTCCTGGAAGTAGATTCTTTGTTAAGGAGAAACAATTATATGTTCTACTAAATTAGAGAACAAAAAGTTATATAAGAAACTATGTCTGTATATATACACAAAATTTTTTGAAAAACGAGAAATTATTGTGTATCTTCTAGTAAATAATGTGCATACATAAAACAACCACATTCTCATCAGAAAAATGTTCCATCTATGCCAAGCAATGCTAGATTTAGCAGAAATATTCCTTGTGCCCTGTGTTGTACACTCTTTCTCTTGTTAATAAATTTTGTGTTTCTTATCCCAAAAAACAAAGAGCATAATGAATGTGGAAAATCGATACTTGCCTGCCAGTGTTGAACTGTTCATGTTATTACTAAAGATCCTGCTATGACTTGAAAGATCCCAAACCCGTAACATCCCATCAAAATGAAGCACAAATACAAGTGGCTTTTCATGAACGAAACATATCACCAAGTCTTGCACAGCCCCTATCATCCTTCCCCTGCATTATATGTTCAGCTATCATTTATTGAATCACATTTCCAGGGGATAGAAGAGTAATTAAATATATATATATATATACATATATATATATATATTGCAATATAAAACTATATAGTTCAAGTCAGAAAACAAAAGTGATACTCGTGTTTTTGAGTAAATGTTTTAGTCACTTATCAGAATATGCTACAATAAACAACACAACTAGCATTTCACACATTGTAACAAAAGATCCTACTTCCAATTCAAAGAGGAGTGGACCAAGTTAACTCACTGTATTACGTCTTCATATTTCATTTACAGCATTCCAAACATAACGACAGTAATAAACAGACAAAAAGAAAAATGATCACATTTTGCCATTCAAGAATGGTTAATTCACAGGATAACCAGACAATGAATACTCAAATTCTACTTGGGATTGGGAATTGTCGGTCTAAGAATTAGAAATGAAAATAAATAAATAAAATAACCTGAATAATCTGCAGCCTTTGACATCCAACTTTGTAGTCAAAAGAAAAGCTTAGTGCCATGACACAATTGATAGCATACTTAGATTCAATGTGAGTCACGGATATCTTAAGTTACAAAAGACTGAGAAAGATCCAAGGGCTAATACATCATAATACTGTGTATATATAAGTGGAAGCCTTGATTCTGGCCATGTAGATGTCAGATTTGACTACCATTTCATTTTATTCCCAAAGGGTATATGTAAGCAATTTCATTTCATTTCACATTTTATTGTATAATCTGACCAAATAATAGATGACATATTAATTGATTCCTAACTCTTCTCACCTGATCAAATATTAAACCTTCATTCTCTAAAATATGCACACCAGTCACAGAATGAAATATAAACTTGTCTACAGCATATGAAGCAAATAAGTTCACAGCCATGTGTATACTTGTATATTATTTTAATCAAACAAAGCATTATAAATGTCAAATAAATAGGCTATGCTACACTTAGATCCATTCAGGTAACATTTAAAATTCAATTTTTGAAAAACAGAAAATTAAACAAAAGGAAAGCTGTACAGTAAAGTGGACAAGAAATCCACCAGGGAGCAAGAAGAAAAATGGCAATACTACAGAAAGCTACGGCTGTGTGAAAAAACAGAGAATAATTCAGACACTGCAGCCTTCCAGTCTAGTATAATGGTCGATAAAGATGTATTCCTGAAAGTAGGAGATACAGAAGCCTAATGCGCTGCCTAATACTTGACCTTTTCTCATACCTCTTCCACTTCTGACCCTTAACATTGTTAAAAAATTCACTGATTTCTTTCTGACCATATACCCTAAACAATACCCAGCACCAGACAGCCCCATAATAATTTAGTCCACCTGGTACTCTAAACTTCTCACTCAACAAAGAAAAATACTCCTTTGGCACCACGCAACAAACATTCATCTCATTAATTCAGAGAGCACCACAGCTTCCAATTAAAAGGGCAAGACAGGAAAACAAGGTCCACACTCTTCCCGGCCTTATTGCATAAAGCACACCAGTGTGGACATAAATATGATCTCAACCTACGTCATTGGAGTAAATCGCAGGTATTGACCTTCCCATGTACCAACACCAACCAAGCCAAAACATTTGAAATTCAATTTAATCATCTTTGGCAACAAGCTGAGATTCAATTCTCACAGACCAGAATGATCATCTGCAAGCATGACTCCGCTAATTACTTAAAACAACTTATTAACAAGTAACAATAAGACAAATATGTAAGCATACCTTGACATGAAACCCCACAAACGACTGATTCCCAAATCATCCCGCAGCTCCAGTGCAAAGCCTATGGGAAAGGGAGAAAGAAATTGAAAATTATAGGGTGCAAAAGAGCAGCATGATTAACACCAAGTCCATAATACTAACAACTTTAATACATAACAACATTGTAAAATGTCCAAACCACTAGATTGATGGAGCTGAAGGAAAGCATGCTTAAAGCAAATGAATGGCTACAAGAGCACACAACACAAGAACCAGACAGCAAGAGGAATTTGATAATACCAGGAGCAGTGGCATCAAGTGTGCCCAGTTGGAAACAAGCAATGGATCCATCATCCCGCCCAACTACAAGGCACCCAGATGGTGTTCCTGCAGCACTTGTTACTGGTACATAGGCGTTCATATTAAACTTAACAACCTCGTCCTCCCGGAAAACATAGCGGGATACATAAGTAGAGATGGGTGCAAGTCTGAAAAGGTAAGCCATCCCCGAGACAGTCAATGCATAAACCAAGTAGGGGTGGCTCGTAAAACCTATATCAATCTGCAATGTACATAACAATGTATGACTCGTTTGACTCATTTTCTCAGAGAAACACTAAAGTAGAGTAGACTGTAAGAAATTAAGAATACCTCATTTTTACAAACACGAACCAAGGGAGAGAGCGCTTCTGGAAAAGTGATTCGAAGTCCGACTTTGGGGAAGTCTTTAGAAGCACTGAGCTCGAATAACTCGAGTTCATGAGGATGGTCCTTGTGAATTCTCCTGTTACAAGAGCCATGACAAATGAACAATGTATAACGAAAAATGCACAAATTCGAAATAGGGAGGGAGAGAGAGAGAGAGAGAATACCATATGACATGTAATGGAGGGTCTCCAATGGCGACGGAAGAGGCGATATCGTCGGTGAGAGGAGGGACACAAGTAGTAGTAGCAGCAGCAGGTATATCAGCATCAGCGAAGGCGTCAGAAGAAGGAGCAGGAATCTCAATCCACTTCAATGAATCGCTGCCGATGATTGGGACCTCCATGCCTGCCAATGTTGACTTACTTCCCATCTTCTCGTACGAATAACCCCAAAACCCTTAAACCCTAAAACCCTATTTCGGGAAGAATCTCCAAATCAGTAAAAATTTAGAAGGGTTGGCCTTCTTCTCGGAAGAGGCCAATTCGGGCGGCCCAGAAACCCGACGAGGTGTACCGGGTCTTTAAGACGGTGATGGCGAATGGGTGGACGACGGTGTAGTTCAACTTGCGGAGGGCGGGAGAAGCAGAAGAAAAATGGTTGCCAACCAGAGAAATATTTACGAGGTTACTGGTTATTGGGTCCCATTGTTACCATGGGCAATAGACGCAATGACCCGCATAAAATAGGGTTGGGTAACAGCAATTCCGAAAAAGAGCACGAAGCCCGTGCAGGATAAAAGAGGACGATAGCTTAAGAAGAATTGGGTCGGGATTCAAACCACCCGTTGGTGGAGGGCAAGGGCAACGATTTTTTTTTTTTTTTTTTGGTTTGGTTGGCCTTAAATATCCCATCGACAATTTTCACCTCAAAAAAATTGTTTTTTTATCTGACGGCCTTAACTATCCCACCGACACACTCCACCACCAACAAATTTGTTATTATCTTTTAAAAAATAAATTTTATTTTTTGTAAAATAAGGATTTGAAAGGTGAAAAACAAATATATAGTTGATATATAAGCAAAAATATTGAGTTGTAATGTGATTGGGGGTATAAAAAAATATTGAGGAATGAAGAAGATGATTGGGGGTATTTATAAATAAAATTTAAAATTTTTTTAAAAAAAAAAGGCCGCTGACGTCAGCGCCTGTGGGCAGCTGCTCGGGCGAAAATCGCTCGGGCTTGAGGTAGGGCTTGGTTGGGCCCACCTCTTGCCCTTGCAGATTTGGCCCGCTGGACTTGGATTTTTTGCTTGGTAGGGCAATTGGCCCCAATTGCCCTTGCAATTGGGTCACAGTGGAAATGCTCTAAGGCACCTCCATTGGTTACCCAATTGCAAGAGGCAGTGGGGCCAATTACCTGCTGCAAAGATCTCAGGCGGGCCAAATGCCATGAGGCGCAGTGGGCGTTAGCCTCCAATTCACCGGCTGCTGAGCCAACAAAAAAATAATAATTAAAATAATATTTTTTCTTGCCCTTGCCCTTGCCCTCCACAAGCGGGTGGAGATTGCACAAAAGGCAAAAAAGCCTTTGTTCTGTGGAGGGCAATCACTTTGCCCTTGCCCTCCACCAACGGGTGGAGTTGCTCTAATAAAATCCAATTTATAATGGAAGTTTTCTCCCTTTCAACTCTTAATAATTTCTAGGAACTAATACGGGGTAAATGTTTTCCAAGACAAAGTTTGGTTTGGATTTGATACCTTTTAAACAAAATTGCTTATAAAAGCGACTTTTATAAGCAATTTTCATCTTTGCTTTAAAAAGTTGATGTTTAAATGCCATAACTTTTTAAATAAACTTATATTTCATTTTTATCAAACACTCTTTATCTACTTAACTTTAAATAGAAGCGGTTTTTAGTAAAAAAACAATACAAACGGGCCTTTAGTGGCGTCAATCGAACTATAAATACTTGTCAAGTGGTCCAAAATTGAATCACGCATTTAATAGAGTTTGACACATAGTGAGTGGTGACACTCCTTTTGCAATGTTGTAAGAGTTGCAAGAAAAGTCCAAATCTAAAATGTGAGGCCCGAGTAGAAAGTAGAAACGTTGTTGTTTTGTATTAATGTTTGTTGATGCACAAAATCGAGTGGATCTTGAGTCAATGCAAAGTATGGTGTAGAAACCTTTGCGAGGTGTTTGGTCACTAAATGATGGTGATATGTGAGAGATAAGAGGTAGAGAAGTAGACACGAGATGTCGTCGTTCACCTAGTTGGGATACGTCCACGGAGTTAGAGAGAAGTTCTCATTAATAATGTAGTGTTTAATACAATGGTTTAAGTACAAGTAGAGGACTAAGCTTTGGATTAGGGGTCTAAGATCCAAGTGCCCTTAATTATGGGAGAGGAGTCTCCTTTATAGGTGGGGGAAGGAGAGTCCCACATTCTTGTCCATAGTCGATGTGGGACTCACAGGAGCGATATTGTAAAGACATGAAAATTAGAAAAAAATTGGTTAACTCGGAATGAAGGTGAGTGAATAAGCCTCCACCATAATATACACTCAAAACCATGTGATGGAGGTCTTTACGTGAATTCTTGAAATGGTTAAATTTCGGTCTTATGAATCAATATCGAATGTGAATGTGGATAGTGGAACGGTGTCAAGTTTGAAAAGTCATGGTACGCCATGTCTTGATGCATCATCTTATTCCAATTGGAATTAAAAAGTACTTAAAGTAGGCAATTAGTACACCACTTGGGAGGCTTTCATATTTCTTCCATAAAATATGCACAAAGAAGTTGAATGTTACTTGAGAACTTGATAAGTTGCAAGAATACATTGTTTTCATACTATGCAAACTAGAGAATCCTTCCACACCGACATTTTTTATGTCATGATCCACTTAGTCGTGCACTTACCACATGAAGCTAAACTTCTTTGGACAGTAGCATGCTCGCTGGATGTATCCTATAGAGAGGTATGTACTTTGATATTTTGAGTTCATGTCATTTATTTTATCAATTGACATTAACTTAGGCAAGTAAATAAATCTCGGGTTGTTAGGAATATACAGAGATATGTACAAAACAAAACGTGCCTGAAAATTCTATTGTCGAGGCATACATTGCAAAAGAAGCTCAAACATTTTTGTTCAATGTATCTTAGTGGTGTTGAAGCTTGGCCTATGATAGGCCAAGCGAACGATGATGGGGGATGAATGCGGCAAGCTTTGAGTCTTTGCTCAAAAAGTGCGTCCTACTTGGTGGTCATATATTCGTTGAATTGTTAGAGAAAGAAATAAAAATAGCTTATTAGTATATCTTGGACAATTGTGATGAGATTGAAATACTTAAAGTAAGTGATTGCAATTCTCATTGATTTTTATACTTGTATAAATTCTAGCTTTCACCTTTTGTTTTCTTTTCTAAAAAAAAATTAAGGTCTAACTTTTTATTTTAAGGTCATGCGTAAGCATCGACAAATGCTACAAAGAGAGAGTTACGAAATTTAGAACAAAGACATAAACAATTATTTTAGGAATGGTTTAGGGTTCGTGCTACAACATTGTATGAATAAGGATCTCCATTTGTAAATGAAGAGTTGTATGCATTGGCACAAGGTTTCAGATCCGCATTGCTATACAATGTATAAGGTGTATTGTAAATGGTATTAAGTGGAGCGTAAGCAGATAGGCAAAATGGGACGGGCGCAAAGCGATTGGAGTTATGATGCTAGGAGCACATGGTGGTGAAGATTGCAACTTTGTGGAAGCTTGCTCGGTGTTGTTAAATTACAATTCACAAGACGTTTGAGTTTTCCTTTTTAAATGTCAATGGTATAATACGAGATGCTAAAAAGAAAACAATTATCCATGATTATCATCTCATGTCGGTGAATATAAACACCCATTGGTGTGATAGGGACCTATGTGCTAGCAACACAAGCACAACGGGTATTTTTATCTTGACGATCCAAGTTGCGTTGATAGCAATTTTACCATACTCAAATTTTAGGCAAAAATCACTTAAAAATGGAGTCTGAGGTTATCGTAGTATAGCAACTCAAGCAGGTCGTTTCCACATCAGGCGATATAAATAACTTGTATTTAGAGCCCAGATTCTTAATTAATTATTTAATAATACAAAAAGATAGAAATTTGTGATCATGAACTTAAATAAAATAAATGAGAAATTCGCATGTGAATTTAACTAATTAAAAATAAAGGTTGTCAACAAGTCTCAAAATCAAAGATAAGAAACTCTGAGTTCGGTCATCACCAATAACAATCCTATAGTTCTACCAATTACTTATGAATTACATGCTTTGAAGGTTAGGTTTTCCTATTGCATATTCTACTAGTGATATTCTGTTAGAGCATTATATCTAACATGCAATCCGTCTGTGATATTCGGATCAAATATGAACATGCAAGACTCATTAAGTTTGTGAAAACCTTTTGAAAAACCATGCAACCACTTAAGGCGTGATATTCGCCTTAAGTGAACTTACAATTATCAATCACAAGAAGCCACAGCGATTTAAGGGTGATATTCCAACATAAATTGCATCCGATTACTTGTCTACGCATCTTAATGGTGATCAAGCATTAAGATAAATAAATAGTTTAAATAGGTGATTGACAATTCAAGTAGCATGCATAATGTTACATCCCGATCCCTACGTTGTGTATTTTATTCACAGAACGTGTAAAATGATAAAATACCCTTAGTGGCATAATGTATCATTCGGGATTACGTCCCTTCTATCGAGGCATTTCAGAAATCTTGGTGTACTTTTAGTATCTACATTCAAATTACGAATCCGTTGTGAACGACACTCGAATCGGACTTGTTTTGGACAAATTACAGAACAAGGGCAAAGCGGTAGTACACTGTGAGCGGTATTTGAAAACGGTGGAGGCTTAGCCCATGGTTTACTGCAAACCACGAGCTGCACCCACCTCTGAGATAGCCAATGCATGCAAATTTGGCGGTGAGCACTCCTTTGTCTTTGGTTGAACAGTTGGCGGGTGGTTTTAAAACCAGCTTGACATCAACGTGAATTACCTCATCTCACCTTCACTCTCTCGCATTCCCTCACTTTCCCAATTTCCTCACAGCTTTGCATGCAAATGCGAGATCCATCACCAACTCTAGTTTTCTGCAGGCACCCAAATTTGCTATCCTCACCATTCTCTGCCTTCCCTAGTGAGCAAAGCCTCGACTCGAATTCTGACGAGTTGCAGCACTGCCGACCAGACGAAACCCGATTACGAGAGGAAACCCGAAACCAACGAATTACTCTACACACCCAATCTCATCGCCAGCCGTGACTCTTCCTCGCCTTGCCTTAGCTCTGGACACGCGTCATCGTCATCTCGCCATGCAGGTTGCCCTCGGAACCCAGGAATCGACGATGTCCGAAGAAAGGCGAGAGCTCTGCCATTTTTCCGGCGAGCCCCCGATCGGACGACCACCATCATTAGCCTCGATTCAAGCTAAGACCACCACGAATCGACTCACAAGAGTCTGGGATTGAGCCCGGAGCCTGCATGCCCAGGTTCGAACTCGAAATCGTCGATCGCCATTTTTGGCGAGGCTCGAGCTCAACTCCACGGCCACCTCAAGTCGATTCGGAGCCTAGTTTTGGGTAAAAACCTCTTCTCCTCAACTCCGAGCGCTGTAGCTTTGAAATCATGAATTTTGGCAGATTTCGCTGTGTAATTTCCAGGAATTGCTAAATGAAACCGGCCGGCGAGGTGGACGGCGCGACGGGCGATCTCGGCTGACCGGGGAGTTCGTACGGCTGACGTCATGACCGACTTTGAGGCAAGTTGTTCGTGGCCAGTGACCAACCACCCATTCCCAGCACAGTCCCAGCCCAGGTTGGCTTAGGAATATGCGAGTATATTAAATCAAAAACCTAACGGCGTCGGGCATATTCTCTAGCAGCGACGGAATATTGAAGTAGCAGCAGATTAGGGAAACTCCGTCTGACCAAAAGCAGATATACGGGTTAAAGTTAACGGCGCGCGGTGCTAGCAATGGCGGCTGTTGGGCGCGTGAGCGCAGTGTCAGCGCGTGAGCGCGCGTGCGTCTGCGTGTGTAAGCGTGCGTGCGCGTGTGGCGCGTGGGGGCGCTTGTCCAGCGCGTGTGGCGCGTGTGGCGTGTGACGCGTGGCGCGCGTGACGCGCGCGTGCTGCCCTGTGCTTGGCCGCGTGGCGGCGCGTGGAGCCCGCCCAGTGGCCTGGCGGCCGTGATGAACCCATTCAGGCCAATTCTAGTCGTTTCGAGCAAACAAAGGCGATTTCAAAGTCTTTTTCATTACTTTAATTGAATTAAGACTTGTTAAATGATCGGTTTAGTAAACTCTCATATAGGGTGGACCTGCTCCAGGAGGAGCAACGAGCTCGGGCAGCTACGGGGTTACGGTCAGGCTCGTGTCGGTGAGTGGGCCTGATACTTAACCTTTTATATTATTTATTAGTGTTTTAAATGTGTTTTGAACTATGTGTGTGTATAACATGCCTACTTTTATAAATGTTATTTTTGTGGTATCAATTATTTATAGTTACTTGGTATATGACTTGAGATTATGTTGATTTATGTGATAAACTTGGCATGCATACTGCCCCACCCCCAGGCCCCGTATTGTATTTCACATTATGCACGGTGTTATGTAGGGCCGAGACCTGACTTCACGTGATGGATTTTCCCGCACCATTCGCTCGACATGGATCCATGATTGGGGTGCCGGCCTGTTCTAGATTGCCTTTGGCGTGAACTTGTTGTGACACACTGTGCAGCCCTTCAACGTGTATGTAATTACTAGAGCGTAGTTATATTAAACACCGCTGTCAATGTAGCTCGCCATATGACTTATTGCATATTTCCATGTGATAAGAAATGTTGATTTTCACTCTGATAAATGATTTATGCAGAAGTATCCTTGTGGGCGTTGGCTGGATTTACTTATGTTGAAGGCTTGCTTTAGTAGTAAATATTTTGATAAATCTACGGGTTTTACGGTGAGGTTATAACTAAAAGTTTTGAAACGTTTTACTTAGAAAATGGTATTGGCCTCACACCCTTGTTTTCGCCCCTCAGGACTTAGACTTTGAATTGGCAATGATTGGTGATGCATTACTTGGCTTTGATTTTCACTGCGGTGTATGTTAATTTCCTTTTTGTTGTGTGCTATATCCATCCTACGGATGGGAATAATTTCAACTGCGCACCTGGCTACGACACTATGTAATAATGGGTTCTACCCACCTTCACTTAGCTATTTTAGATTCAAACTCGATTTAATTTTATCTATTATTTCTATTTCTTAGTGTCTTCCTATGACTTCGTCACTCTACGGAGTGGTCGGTCGGCACGCCTGGTCAAATTGTCCACGTGGCTGTCAGGTCGGGGTGTCATCCGATTAATGTCGAGCTCTGCATTTTTGCGGTATCACTGCTCATCACACTTACGTGATGTTTGCACTCTTCAATTCACTTGATTCTCTCTAGCAAGCATCAGCGCACCTAAATGGCACTTTACAGCCCACACCTTGCCGACTTCACCCAAATGGGGAATACGTCTTCCAAGCCATTAGTGCCTTAGTCTGCGAGGCAGTGAAGCTGAAGGGTATGGATGTGAAATCATTCTACGGGACCGAGACACGAGTAGCGGAATCTTGGTTCGAACATATGAAAATGCTTCAAATCGATGCGGGAGCATGGGCTTTCCAGGACGAGCGGTGGGGTCCCGGCTGCTATTCTCTTCCTTCGTGATCAAGCCCAAAGCCCTGGTAGGAAGTTCGGTGACACCTCCCTCCAAGATGAAAGGCATGGTTTGTGGAGCCGTATTCAAGCATGGTTGAGCCAAATACCACCAGCTTTCTCAAGTGCAAGGCAGGAAGAGAGATAATTCATGAATGCGGAAGCGAGGAAGATGGCAGATTTCCGTGCAGCGGAAGTTCAGCGCCTGTCTACCATTACAACCCGGTTATTCTAACGCTTGACCACCGAGAGATGCTTCACCGGTTGGAAAGGGAGCCAATAAGAAGCTTTCCGTCAACTGCTGCTGCGACAGTGCAGAGACCACTACGAGTTCTACGAGGCGTTTGTGAAGTGGAGGCCGGAGAATGCTACGGAAAATGACACCATTACGAGGAGGAGGAATCCTAACACCCGAATAAGGTAGGGCAATCTTTCATGGTCTAAGAAGAACCCAGACATTCCAAACGTGGAGGCTACGAGTTAGGATCATCCGGTGGTGGATCGAACTCGAGCTCAAGTGGAGGGAGATTCACTAGTGAGATCCGTTTATGACGAGAACGCTCCAGTAATCTAATGCATTTCAGTTTCTTAGGTGCAACTCTCGCCACTCTGGTGAGAATGTATAAGCAAAGAGCAGGATGTTACGATTGTGGGCAACTAGGTCGCCCGAGCCACCCGGTGTCATGACGGCCAGGCGCGATTCGGCCTCGAGCTGTTCCCTCCCAGCCAGGTTGGGTACGATTCCCCTTACCGGCCACACATACGGAGGGAGCGTTCACTACCGAGGCGTGCTGCTCGCCTCCTGGTCTGTCCTCGGTATCACTGCCTACCCACACTCATTCGGTATCCGGCGGCCTTACGTGCCGGTTTCAGTGGAGAAGCCGCAGTATTGGAGGAGCACGCAATACCACGTGCTCCGGGAGACACCTTCTTGATGGATTGGAGAGACGATGCAGCCGCCAACGCGCTTTAGCGGAGGAAGCCAAAGCGACGGGAGCCAGCGGTGCACGAGGCGAGGAGGGAGCCAACAACACGGTAGCGCGGTGGAGTCGCCAGGCTCGGCGGGGCGACATGGGCCAGGTCAACGCAGTGTCGGCGGAGATGCTCGGAACAACGATCTCATTATGGTGCGTTGAACATACTTGGTCACTTTGCTAGAGTATTAATCGATCCTTAGAGCATTTCCACTGGTGACCCAATTGCAAGGGCAATTGGGGCCAATTGCCCTACCAAGCACAAAGAAGTCCTCCAGCGGGCCAAATCTGCAAGGGCAAGAGGTGGGCCCAACCAAGCCCTACCTCAAGCCCGAGCGATTTTCGCCCGAGCAACAGCCCACAGGCCAACAAAAAAATAATAATTAAAAAATAATATTTTTTCTTGCCCTTGCCCTTGCCCTCCACAAACGGGTGGAGTTGCACAAAGGCAAGCACTGTTCACGGAGGGCAATCACTGCCCTTGCCCTCCACCAACGGGTGGAGTTGCTCTAATAAATCCAATTTATAATGAGTTTTTCTCCTTTCAACTCTGTAATTTCTAGGAACTAATACGGGGTAAATGTTTTCAAGACAAAGTTTTAGGGCCGGTTTGGGGTTGTTCTGCTTTTAAACAAAATTGCTTATAAAAGCAGCTTTTATAAGCAATTTTCATGCTGCTTTTAAAAGTTGATGTTTAAATGCCATAACTTTTTAAATAAGCACTATATTTCATTTTTATCAAACACTCTTTATCTACTTAACTTTAAAGTGAAGCAGTTTTTAGTAAAAAAAAAACAATACCAAACGGGCCTTTAGTGGCGTCAATCGAACTATAAATACTTGTCAAGTGGTCCAAAATTGAATCACGCATTTAATAGAGTTTGACACATAGTGAATTGGTGACACTCCACTTGTAATGTTGTAAGAGTTGCAAGAAAGTCCAAATCTAAAATGTGAGGCCCAGAGTAGAAAGTAGAGAAACGTTTGTTGTTTTGTATTAATGTTTGTTGATGCACAAAATCGAGTGGATCTTGAGTCAATGCAAAGTATGGTGTAGAAACCTTTGCGAGGGTGTTTCGGTCACTAAATGATGGTGATATGTGAAGAGATAAGGGTAGAGAAGTAGACACGAGATGTGCGTCGTTCACCCTAAGTTGGGATACGTCCACGGAGTTAGAGAAGTTCTCATTAATAATGTAGTGTTTAATACAATGGTTTAAGTACAAGTAGAGGACTAAGCCTGGATTAGGGGTCCTAAGATCCAAGTGCCCTTAATTATGGGAGAGGAGTCTCCTTTTATAGGTGGGGAGAGTCCCACATTCTTGTCCATGGTCGATGTGGGACTCTAGGAACGATGTTGTAAAGACATGAAAATTAGAAAAAAATTGTGGTTAACTCAGAATGAAGGTAAGGTGAATAAGCCTCCACCATAATATACACTCAAAACCATGTGATCAGAGGTCTTTCTGTGAATTCTTGAAATCAGTTAAATTTCCAGATGCTTATGAATCCAATATATCCAGAAATGTGAATGTGGATAGTGGAACAGTGTCAAGTTTGAAAAGTCATGACTGCCATGTCTTGATGCATCATCTTATTCCAATTGGAATTAAAAAGTACTTAAAGTAGGCAATTAGTACACCACTTGTGGAGCTTTCATATTTCTTCCATAAAATATGCACAAAGAAGTTGAATGTTGCAGAACTTGATAAGTTGCAAGAATACATTGTTTTCATACTATGCAAACTAGAAAGAATCCTTCCACCAGCATTTTTTTATGTCATGATCCACTTAGTCGTGCACTTACCACATGAAGCTAAACTTGCTGGACCCGTAGCATATCGCTGGATGTATCCTATAGAGAGGTATGTACTTTGATATTTTGAGTTCATGTCTGTTTATTTTATCAATTGACATTAACCGACCCGTAAATAAATCTCAGGTTGTTGGGAATATACAAGAGATATGTACAAAACAAAACGTGCCCTGAAGGTTCTATTGTCGAGGCATACATTGCAAAAGAAGCTCAAACATTTTGTTCAATGTATCTTAGTGGTGTTGAAACGGCCTATGATAGACCGAAACAGAACGATGATGGGGATGAATCTGAGGCAAAGCTTTCAGTCTTTGCTCAAAAAGTGCGTCCTACTGGTGGTCATATATTCGTTGAATTGTTAGAGAAAGAAATAAAAATAGCTTATTGGTATATCTTGGACAATTGTGATGAGATTGAAATACTTAAAAAGTAAGTGATTGCAATTCTCATTGATTTTTATACTTGTATAAATTCTAGCTTTCACCTTTGTTTTTCTTTTCTAGTAAGGTCTAACTTTTATTTTCTGGTCATGCAGTAAGCATCGACAAATGCTACAAAGAGAGAGTTCTGAAAATTTAGAACAAAGACATAAACAATTATTTCCGGAATGGTTTAGGGTTCGTGCTACAACATTGTATGAATAAGGATCTCCATTTGTAAATGAAGAGTTGTATGCATTGGCACAAGGTTCAGATCCACGTACTATACAATGTATAAGGTGTATTGTAAATGGTATTAAGTGGACTGTGAAACAGATAGACCGAAATAGGACGACGCAAAACAGTGGAGTTATGATGCTAGGAGCACATGGTGGTGAAGATTGCAACTTTTATGGAAGCTTGCTCAGTGTTGTTAAAGTACAATTCACAAGACGTTTCAGGGTTTTCCTTTTTAAATGTCAATGGTATAATACAGATGCTAAAAAGAAAACAATTATCCATGATTATCATCTCATGTCAGTGAATATAAACACCCATTGGTACGATGAGGACCCCTATGTGCTAGCAACACAAGCACAACGGGTATTTTATCTTGACGATCCAAAGTTGCGTTGATAGCAATTTTACCATACTCAAATTTTAGGCAAAAATCACTTAAAAATACTTGCAAGAGTACAAGGTTATCGTAGTATAGCAACTCAAGCAAGGTCGTTTCCACATAGACTGATATAAATAACTTGTATTTAGAACCGATTCTTAATTAATTATTTAATACAAAAAGATAGAAATTTGTGATCATGAACTTAAAATAAAAATAAATGAAAATTCGCATGAATTTAACTAATTAAAAATAAAGGTTGTCAACAAGTCTCAAAAATCAAAGATAAGAAACTCTAGAGTTCAGTCATCACCAATAACAATCCTATATAGTTCTACCAATTACTTATGAATTACACATGCACTTTGAAGGTTAGGTTTTCCTATTGCATATTCTACTAGTGATATTCTAGCTAGAACGTATATCTAACATGCAATCCGTCTGTGATATTCAGATCAAATATGAACATGCAAGACTCATTAAGTTTTGTGAAAACCTTTTGAAAAACCATGCAACCCTTAAGAGCGTGATATTCGCCTTAAGTGAACTTACAATTATCAATCACAAGAAGCCCTAGCCAATTTAAGGGTGATATTCCAACATAAATTGCATCCAATTACTTGTCTACGCATCTTAATGGTGATCAAGCATTAAGATAAATAAATAGTTTAAACCGGTGATTGACAATTCAAAGTAGCATGCATAATGTTACATCCCGTCCCTACGTTTATTGTATTTTATTCCCCGACAGTGTAAAATGACCAAAATGCCCTTAGTGGCATAATGTATCATTCGGGATTACGTCCCTTCTATCGAGGCATTTTCAGAAATCTTGGTGTACTTTTAGTATCTACATTAAATTACGAATCCGTTGACGCGAACGACACTCGAATCGGACTTGTTTTGGACAAATTACGAACAAGGGCAAAACGGTAATTTTTCTTGAGCAGTATTTGAAAACAGTGGGCTTAGCCCATGGTTTCTGCAAGCCACGAGGCCTGCACCCACCTCCTGAGATAGCCAATGCATGCAAATTTGGCAGTGAGCACTCACTGTCTTTGGTTGAACCAGATTCGACTGAATTGGTTTTAAAACCAGCAACATCACTGTGAATTACCTCACATCTCACCTTCACTCTCTGCCATTCCCTCACTTTCCCCGAGTTCCTCACTCAACCTGCATGCAAATGCAGATCCATCACTAACTCTAAGTTTTGCTCTAGGCACCCAAATTTGCTATCCTCACCATTCTCTGCCTTCCCCGTGAGCAAAGCCTCGACTCGAATTTACGAGCGAGTTGCACTGCCTTCGACCCAGACCAAAACCCAATTACAGAGGAAACCCAGAAACCAACGAATTACTCTACACACCCAAAAATCTCCGCCATCGAAACCGTGACTCTTCCTCGCACTGCCTTGGCTCCTGGACACCGTCATCGTCATCCTCACCATCTCTGGGTTACCCTCGAACCCAGGAATCGACGATCGAAGAAAGAACTGAGCTCTGCCATTTTTCCCGGCGAGCTTCGATCGGACGACCACCATCATTCCGACCTCGATTCAAGCTAAGACCACCACGAATCGACTCCTGGAAGTCCTGGGATTCGAACCCAGGCCTTGCATGCCCAGTTCGAACTCGAAATCGTCGATCGCCATTTTTGGCCGAGGAGCTCGAGCTCAACTCCGGCCACCTCAAGTCGATTCAGGCCTAGTTTTGGGTAAAAACCTCTTCTCCTCAACTCCAGCTGCTTTGTGGCTTTGAAATCATGAATTTTGGCTCAGATTTAAGCTCTGTGTAATTTCCAGGAATTTTCCGGCGAGGAAACCCAGAAACCGGCGAGGTGGACGGCGGTCGACGGCTGATCTCGGCGACCGGAGTTCGTACGACCTGACGTCACCGACCCCGGCCTGAACCGGTTCGTGACGTCAGCCAACCACCGGTTCAACCCGGTCCAACCCGGTTCAAACCGGGAATATACCGAAGGTATATTCCGTCAAAAACCTAACGGCGTCAGGCATATTCTCTAACGGCGACGGAATATTCCGTAACGCCGTTAGGGAATATTCCGTCAGCCAAAACGAATATACCGTTAAAGTTAACGGCGCGCCGTTAACTTTAACGGCGCGTGACTGTTGGGCGCGTGAGGCGCGTGTGAGCGCGTGCGCGTGTGAGCGCGTGCGTGCGCGTGTGAGCGCGTGGGGGCGCGTCCGAGCGCGTGTGGGCGCGTGTGGGCGTGTGACGGCGCGTGGGCGCGCGTGACGGCGCGTGCTGCCTTGTGGCGGCGCGTGGCGGCGCGTGGAGCCCCGCGGCGGCGCACGGCGGCGCGTGAACCCATTTTCCGACCAATTCTAGTCCCGTTTCGAGCAAACAAAGGCGATTTCAAGTCTTTTTCATTACTTTAATTGAATTAAGACTTGTTAAATGATCGGTTTAGTAAACTCTCATATAGGTGAGACCTATCCGGAGGAGCAACGAGCTCAGGCACGCTACGGGGGTTACGATCCGACTACGTATCAGTGAGTGGGCCTAGTACTTAACCTTTTATATTATTTATTAGTGTTTTAAATGTGTTTTGAACTATGTGTGTGTATAGCATGCCTACTTTTATAAATGTTATTTTGTGGTATCAATTATTTATAGTTACTTGGTATATGACTTGAGATTATGTTGATTTATGTGATAAACTTGGCATGCATACACACTATTTGAACTGTATTACTTATTTCACATTATGCACGGTGTTAGCACTGTCCGGGCCAGGACCAGCTTCACGTGATCGTTCACACCCGCACCATTACGCTCGACATGGATCCATGATTAGGTGCCAGCCTGTTCTAGATTGCCTTTGGCGTCTAGACTTGTTGTGACGCACACTTTGTGCCAGCCTTCACGTGTATGTAGTGCTAGAGCGTAGTTATATTAAACACCCAGCCTGTCATGTAGCTACTTTCTATATGACTTGTTGCATATTTCCATGTGATAAGAAATGTTGATTTTCACTCTGATAAATGATTTATACCCGTATCCTTGTGGGCGTTGGCCCGTTTACTTATGTTAGAGACTTACTTTAGTAGTAAATATTTTGGTAAATCTACGGGTTTTACAGTGAGGGGTTATAACTAAAGTTTTGGAAACGTTTTACTTAAAAAATCGATATTGGCCCACTCACCCTTGTTTTTCGCCCCTCCAGGACTTAGACTTTAGTTGACGACGATTCGGTGGTGGCAGCTGCTGGTAGCCTGATTTTCTTTCTGCAGTGTATGTTAATTTCCTTTTTGTTGTGTGCTATATCCATCCTACGGATGGGAATAATTTCCTTTACTGCACCTAGCTCTGACACTATGTAATAATGGGTTCTACCCACATTACACTTCCGTATTTTCGTTAAACTCTGATTTAATTTTATCTATTATTTCTAATTTCTTAATTAATCTTCCTATGACTTCGTCACTCCTACGGAGTGGTCGGTCAGCACGCCTCGAGATCCGGTGTCCACGTGGCTATCCGGGTCGGGGTGTGTCACATAATATCATAAGCAATTGAAAAGAAACTATATATTCATGTTAAAGGCTCAAGGCCTCACCCTAGAAAGAGAATTAGTTACGCATAATCATAATTGAAATCGTAACATAAATTGATAAAAGTTTAGAAAACACCATTGTAGAAAAGTTGAGCCGAGTTCTCCACACTTTAATCTC
This sequence comes from Gillenia trifoliata, assembly GCA_018257905.1. Classification (NCBI taxonomy): domain Eukaryota; kingdom Viridiplantae; phylum Streptophyta; class Magnoliopsida; order Rosales; family Rosaceae; genus Gillenia; species Gillenia trifoliata. Next base: position 2,243,337 of record CM031080.1, on the reverse strand, counting down.
CAAATTCGTTCTTTTTCTAAACCCTAGAAAACTCAGCTGTATATAATACTAGAAAAACCAAATCCTACTTAAAATGGGCTTCCCCAAAAATCAGGAAACAGAAATAAAAATAAATTAAATTACTGAATCCTTTCCTAACAAGGACTTTGACTGCTGCAGAAAATCCTTCTTTTGATCGACCAAATCAGCTCCGAATTAGGCCCATAATATGTCGTTGGAAAGCTAAAAACGTCCTCTACAACTTTGTAGAAGAAACTTCGGCCCAAAAACGTCATCTTGGATCATTTATATGCCAAATAAACCAAAAACGTGAATCTGTCCGAATTACGCAATCCATCTTCAATTATTCTTCACGATCAAACAATATAGAATTAAGGCTCAAAACTTTGACATAATCTTCTTAGCTCCAAAAACTCCACAATTTGTCCATTTAACGCGCAAAGCCGATTCAATCCATCCTATGACAAAAACATATAAAGAAGTATCAAAATTCTCTCAAAAACAAACATAAAAACTAACTTGGAATATCATAAAATATAATATAATATCGACTGATCATGCGTCATCCTTGGAAAGTGACTGAAAGATCCACCTAGACACATATGGGATGTTGTGGAGAAAGATGATTTTCGTGACGATGACAACGAAGACGATGAAGATGACATCACTCTTGGGATAGTTCAAGATGACAATGAAGCTAGTTTATCATTACATAGAGATAACATTGAACCTGAATCTATCCAGGCAGACGAGGTTACAATGGAAAGAACAACGGCCCATGATGAATTCATTAATGATGAGGAACTTACAAAGGATGAAATATCTTTAATTGTAGACGAAGATGAACACAGTGACATATATAGCGATTTAGAATGATAAATTTAGTGTCATTATCATCTTACTGTTTTTTGTTGTGTTTTTTGTTTTTATATAGAATATTTGTGTAGGAATTTGCCTTACTGTTAGATTTACAATATCTGAGGTTTGTTAAGCTAGTATGTTACTACTCTTGTTTGTTGAGCATATATCAAGAACTTCAAGTTATCTTTTTTATTTTAATAACGTCTCATGTTTGTTTCTATCTTTTTTTTCATATTGTAGATGAGTCTTCCTCAAGAGCAGCGAGGGAAGAGGATGAAAAAACGACGTGTACCTCCTCCTCCCCTTGAGACTTCATTAACTTCTCAGCCAACAACAAATAAGAAGCGGTGTTCAGCTCCTAATCCAGAGCTTGCTCTTCATGAGATACCATTAGCTCCTCAGCTAGCAACAAATAAAAAGCGGTATTCAGCTCCTATTTTTTAGCCTGATTTTCTTGAGATACCATTAGCTCTTTAGCCAACAACAAATAAGAAGCGGTTTTCAGCTCATATTCCAAAGCCTACTCCTCATGAGACATCATTAGCTACTCAGCCAACACCTAGTCCTAGGCTAGCATCCGATGCTCAACCAACACCACATTTTCATGAACAAACTCTTCATGAACTGGCACCTCAAAACTCAGGTGAATTTCTTTATTATTAATATTGTAAATATAAGTATTGCTCCTAAAATATGTTACATAAAATTATAATACAAACAAAATGATGCATAAGCCTAAAAGGATTGCTTTTAAAATTGTAGTTAGTGTTGAAAATTGATGGTTGTTATTGGTTTTCCTATTGTATACTATTTAATACAGCCGAGGATACTTGTATGCTTTCCGGCATGAAGCAGACTCGAGGTAGGTCATGTGGGAAAGGTCTCCACGAACTCGTAGAGGCCAATGCTGGCAAGCCAATTGTGATTCCCTTTAAGCCATGGTTGAAGGTCCCTGCCAATCCTAAACTTCATAACTTATTGAAAAATGAGATAGGGTCTAGTATTCGAGGTCATGCTTCGATATGCTATGAGAAGTGGGCAGAAGTCCCAGAAGAAGCTAAGAAAAAACAAATTATAGCATTAGAGGTAAATTTAATGTATTTGTATTCAACCACATAAGATATTTTGTTTCGTTGCTTATTAAATCATGTGATGAGCATGCTTTCAATCATGCTGTAATAATTATCTCTTTTACAATGCATTGACTGTAGATTTGCAAATTTAATAGAATAATCTAGGAATCAGATCAATTGTTAATGATTGTTGAAGCAAACACTAACAAGATGACAAGGGCATACAGTGTTTTTAAGAATAGGCTACATAAACACTACCAAATGAATGCTACTCCAGAACGTGCACGGGACACACCTCCTTCACAAATTATATGGAATGGTAGGCCTATTGAGCATTAGCCCTGGCTTTGTGATAATATTTTCACTGATCCTGTTTTTGGGTAAGTATTATACTATTCGTTTCGAGTTCTTACTATTTAATTAATCAGTTATATTACATAAATGAATTTAATCATGTTCAGGAAATCTCAAAAAAAGAATTCACTGAATCGCAGTAAGAAAAAGGTGAACCATATGGGTGGTGCATGCTCATTTGTACAGCATGCTCAAAAAGCTGTTAAGGCAAGTTGATTAGTCCGAAGTTTAACGATTCTTTTATACATTTTCTATTTTATGTTTTATTGATTAGTTTTTGTGTTATTTTATGAGGGTAAGCTTTTGTTTTTCATAAACAACTAGGAGAGGCTATAAAAAGACAAGGAGCATAACTGGATTAGTGAGGTCGCACAAGAAAAACATGTAAGGGTTTATTTTTATAGAGCAATAAAACAAAAAATAATTTGATTTTATTGTGTAGTTTACTATATCTTGCCAAGAATCATGCATGTGTTTAATGTATCTTGTGAGATACTTGTATAACTAATTTATCCAATATCCAATTTGTTAAAGTTTTGCTTTTGTTTTCTTAACTAGATCTTTAGTGTGTCGTCCAAAACCCAATTTCCTAGTAAACTAAGTTTCAAGTCACAACGTTTTTCTTATTTGCAATCGGTTTAATGTATCTCATTTACAAAGAATTGGGTTTTAATTTGCTATTGCATGAATTTTTTATTAAGTTAATTTTTATTGTTGTTTTCTTTCATTGAACTACTATCATGTTTGACAAAAGTCTTGTATTATTTTGTAGTAAAAAATGAAACAAAAGCAGAAAGAACCTAAGTCAAAGCTCATTGAAGAGGCAGATGATGATACTTCACCTGATTCTATAGTATTTCCTATAGAATCTGAGATGAAGATCATGGGCGAGAAACTTGGTGTGAAGGGTAAGACAATTCGAGATATAGGTGCCTTTCTTCCCTTGAAGGACAATATATCATCAACTATTACTTCTGGATCAAATTCTAATTCTGAGTTAGTGAGTTATGAGACATGGTGAAAAGACTTGCATCCAATATCCAAAGTGTGCAGAAGGAGAATACCCAAGTGCAATATGAGAATGCACAAGTGCAACAGGAGAGCACTCCTAAGAGCTCATTTACTGGCAGTTTTAGAGGGATCCAATGGAATGGCGGACTCACAATTTAGGGCCCAGTTGTTGACAGCTTTGAAGCCTCCCACAACAATGACAAGTTAAATTGATCAATGATTCATTTTAGTGTTCTCGGACATCTTGAATATTCTATTTTGGAGCTTATGATGATTTTCACTTGGTTTAGACATGTTACAATTTAAGAATGACAATTTGGTAGTTATGTCAGAATGTTAATATTCATATTATGAAGTATTTCTTTCTAAATTCAAGTATTAATAGTTTCTCTCAAAGGATCTTGTATGATGAAAAATAGCAGTTCATATTGAATGTGACGATTAAACATCGCATATTATCGATAGTGACAAACGATTTTGCCTTACAAATTGCATAAAAGTGACGAAGGATCGGGCATCACAAACAATCCAAAGTGACGATGGACCTCATGTCACAAATTAGTCTATGTGATGAATGGTAAAGCATCACATATTGTAGAAGGTGAGGACATATGATAGGAAATTTACAACTCACGCAAAAGGGTTAAAACTCCTATAAAACTTGCAAAAATGACAAGGTTATTGTAGTATAAACGGATCTTGCAAGGTCGTTCTCCACAAGGATTATTAAATAACTCGTAGCAAACCAAATTCTAATTAATTATTGTAAAAGAGAAAGTTGAGATGTTTGATTTTAAGACCTACTTAAATTAAAACAAATTTAACTAATAACAATAAGACAATATGCAAAATTAAAACAAAGAGAAAAATGAACAGTTTTGTTTTTAAGAAATCAAATTAAGAACGCACTAAGGATCCGCCGTCACCTTAGCAATCTTATATAGTTCTCCCAATTACTCACAACCAATACATGCATATTCCAAAGGTTAGGTATTCCTAATATATGCCTACTTGGACCCCCAACGTAAATCATATATCACACATGCAATCCGTCTGTGGTATTCAGATCAAATCTAAACATGCATGACTCATTAAGTTCTATGAAACCTTTTGAAAAACCATGCAACCCTTAAAACGTGGTATTCGTCCCAAGTGAACTTGCACATATTAATCACAAGAAGCCTTCGTCAATTTCAGGGACCGACCTCCAACCAAAATTACATCCCATTACTTTTCTAAATATCCTAATGGTGATCAAGCATCAGAACAATTAGATAGTTTAACCCAGTGAAAAATAATTTGAAAACCTGCATGCATATAATCATGAGCAAATTGGAGAGAAACTACATAATCTTACTAAGGCTCGTGGCCTCACCCTAGCAAAAGAGAATTAGTTATGCATGTTCAGAATAAAAATCATCAAGTTCTTCATTAAAATAATAAAGATCGAAAACACCTTGAATGGAAAAAAATCTGAAAATCTCTATGCTTGGCCAATTTTCTCTCCTCAAGAACGCACGGGAAAAAGAAGAGAATCTCTCCCCCTTTTTCCTGCGACCAACCCTATTTAACCTAGTTAACTCCTAAAAATTATAGGTCTTCCAATCCAACCAGGAAACTAAATAAAAAAAATAAAAAAAATAGGAAACATAACCCTAAATAAAATAGTAAAATTCGCCTAAAATATGAACAGCCACGTTTTGGACCCCTAACTACTCCAAAACCGACCCAATATAGCTGGATTTAAAGTTTGGAATATTCTGAACACTTCTCCAGAAGGCCACGAACCCATCCGAAGTCATCTTGGGCTCCAAAAACGCCATAAAAGCCCAAAACGTCACTTTTCAGCACTGCGCATCGCTCCTTTATTTTCTTGCCAGAAAATCACCGCTTGGTGGAAAAATCTGAAATTTTGACACAATCAAGCTGAGAGACTCACGAACGTCCTCCAACTGGAATTACTCCAAAATTCATCCATTTGATCATGTTTTGCTCCAGATGAAGTCGAAAGTCCTACATTGAAAATATAATGCAAAGTATCAAAATTCTTCCAAAATAGTAACCAAAATGTACTAAGAATAGGGTTAAATATATAATATAAAATATGCTCATCAACATACTTGGCATCACAATTAGATAACAGTGACAACTAAATAAGCCTCTTTATACCCATAATGTGACGAATGGACATGTTCTCACAATCAACTATATGTGACGCTAGAACAACTTCGTCACATATAACCACTTGTGAGAGGGAATTTGTGACGCCTGTTTTTCCTTACATTTGTATATATGTGATGCTTTTTCTGCTTTTGTGAGGAATATTTTTCCTCACCATTTTGTCTTGTAATGTTGGTTAGTTGGCTACCTTTTGACTTAATATTCATGGAATGAGCTTGTAATGGTGAAATCAAGGTTCCTAGTCTTATTCCCATTGTTTTTGAATCAATCTATCATTAATCTTTATCTTCTCTTGCATTTTAAGTCACTTTAGTTTTCATCTAAAAAAACCAAATTGAATTTGTTATTTTCATTGTTTAGTTAAGGTTCACATAAAGTTAATAATTCGTAGAGGTCTCATCAGTCCTTGTGGTTCGACACCCTTACTTGTGCCATTATACTATCCTTATATTTGCACTTGAAAGGAACACAACAAATGCAGAACAACTGAGAGCTGCCAAGATGGAAATGGCGGAGTAGTTTACGACATTATTGGCAACGGTTGGAATCTCTATAAATGTCAATGCAATGTTCGCTACACAAATTCCAGCAACAACACAGCAGCTGAGCAGCATGCTGCCAATTCTGAAGCTTAAACAACACCCCAATTTGTGCTAGGAAGTTTTCCAATGCAATTTCCAAGAAATACGACACAATCACTTGCCTATATTGCTACTGCGTATTGCCATAGTGCAAATTCAGGTTAGAATTTTATTTTGGGTTAAAAAAGGTCATCAATGGTTTGAAAACTTTTTTGGGAACATCTTTACGACCAAGTTAGATATAATAGGCTGGAGAATGTTTTTTGGTTTGCTTTTGGGTGGCTGAATTTGGTTTCTTAGGTTGGTGAATATGCACACTTGGTTGAATGTGTGTTGATGATGTTTTGTATAAAAATTTCATTAGTCGTTATGTGCAGGCCTTATCTTCATGTATAGTCTAGCCTAACTAAGGTTAATGATGAATTGCTGAATCATATCCTTTTTTTGGTGTATTATGTTCAACTATGTAAAACTTTTAAGGAACAATGGAAGGATATTAGTATGAATTTGGCTTTTTTTGGCAGATTCAAATTTTATGTTTAATTGATTTAGAATTTGGTTATATCTCTATTTAGCATTGCTCTATTTAAAGCAACACGGGTGTGAATGGGTTTGTATGTGGTGTAAAATTTGTACCCCTATTATTTTATGCAACCCTACAATTTTTCTTCAAATGGAACCCATTTAAATATCAATTCCGGTGGTAATTCAGATTTTGTTTTTTTAGTATTTTTATAATTTGGGCACGAATATGTTTATAATTTAAAATATATCATCTGAGCACAAAAAATTGTGCCTTTAATTTTGAAGAGGGCACAAAAAATTGTGTATGTTATTTTATAAAGGGCACAAAAGATTGTGCCTGTTATTCTCCAGGGCACAAATATTGGTATGCTTTTTTCTATCAAGTTGTCAGCACCATTAGCTGAAAATTGATGGGTCCCACAAAAAATTGGGGCAAGAAATTGGTTATATGTGCCCTTTGTTGAATGGCCACGGCGATAGAGGTAACTGACTAGTTAAGCGTACGTGCAACGTGGCCCAGTCCATAGAGCACGAATATAGGTGCCCTTTGTAGCAAAGGGCACAAAATATATATGTGACATTCGCTTTATATTCTTGTAGTGGCTTGGGAGCCCATAACTTAGTTCCCTTCGAATGTTACACATGGGAACCCAAATAAATCTTCGATAAAGATGGTTGAAGCTTTGAAAGAGTCCATAAATTAGTTAGCTTCAAACGTTACTTGTGGGACCATGAATTTTCTTGGGTCGGAGTAAGATGGATCGGAATGAGAATACCTCAAAAGTCCAGTCATGAACTCAACAGCTCCGCCTGCCGAGCTAAGCTGCTCAAACAGACCAGCAATGCCACCACATATGTTGTACTCCAAAAAGGTAGGCGAAATTCGCAGACTTCATCGAGATCGACATTTCTTGTTCCGCAAGATACGAAATCCAGATCCGATTGAAGATTTGGTCTGTTTTCTTATCTTTAGAGATTCCTACAATCTAGGGATTAGCGTGCACTGCAAGTAATCACACTCCTAAGAGGAAACAATATCTATTGCAATATATTCTCTAGGATTTTCCTAGTTTAATACGGATCCAGTATCCTATAAAGGTATCTCTCGACTACTATATAAACCCTCATCTAGGGCAAACATCTGGTAACACAATCTATGCATACTCTGTACTTTACATATTGCTTAATAACTTGACCGTTGAAAGCCTTTGGCCAGTACCTTAGACTATTCACAGTTCTTCTTTTTTCTTACAGGTGGCTGGATTTGCAGATGACCCCCAACCCCGGAGGTGTGCAAAATTGCTTCCAACAATTGGTACTTTCATTGAGAGAAGAATCATATTCCCTTGATCAAATCACTCTATCACAACATGTTGCCCAAAGACAGCTTCATGAACACTAGCGCCAACATTGAAGGCGGGAGCAATCAATTTCCCAACGTTTCTATTGCCCCAACTGTCGACCCTACTCCGGCTGGCGATGTTCCGACTACTATGGGTCAGATCCTGAAAGCCTTAACGAGAGTCACTGTCTCTGTGACTGAACTTCAAAAAACTGCGAAGGCATCCCAAACGGAGAACGGATCAAACTTTGTCAATTCAGAAAGACGTCTCAAAGCTCTAGAGAATGCCCAAGGGACTACACCGCCAAACCAAATTTCCATTTTCGGACTTGGTAATCTGAACACCATAACCCTGAACGGACTGCCAATTGAGAACACGCTCATATCAACTCTGACAGAGGCATCCATTTCATATCCACGCACGGAGCACCGTGATGGTCATACCATCAATCATGTCATCGCATACGAGAATGAAGTTGTACGGAACTCCGATCCCTTGGACATTGCAAGAGTTTTTCGAGTGGACCCCAAGCATCTCGACTTCAACCTGCATGGTTAGTCAGAGGAAGCAAGAAGGTATAGACCTCTGAACCGTGAAAATCCCCAAGACACTTTGCCTGATCTACGAAACTAGATCACGAGTAGGATTGTCGCCAGAGCAAGAAACCCTCTGTCTTCAATCATTGAATCTACACCTCCTCCAAAACGATTCTCCCAGCCAAGATTCAAATACTTCTGCGAAGACTCGGATCTAGACAGCCATATCATGCACTACCAGAATGACATGGCTTTATAAAGCAACAATGATGCGTGGATGTGTAAGATATTTCCCTCTACCATTAGGGGATTGGCTATGAGGTGGTTTTCGGAGTTACCTGCTCGTTCGATCTACAACTTTGAAACCCTAGCATAGCTATTTGCAAACACCTTCTCTATGTATCGCCATGTCCGAAAAAGTCATGAAACCGTGTTTTGCATGGAGCCATAGTCCAAGAACGAGAGCCTTAGGGATTACTTGAAGCGTTTCTACGTAGAGTTAGTCGAAGTCGACAAGTCGAACGACAGGCTTGCTACATTGGCTTTCAAGCAAGGCTTTTATGTCCATTTTTCTTTGTCTCAGAAGTTGAATCAGAAGAAATACGATTACGTGACCCTAGCGGAATGTTTCGACATCGCAGATGATGTCACCAGTTGGGATGACATGGCTCGAAAGACTAGTTCCACCTGCAGACTTGAGATGAAGTCTGAGCAAAAAGTGGAAGATCGTGATATCCTGCCGCCTCAATCCGCGTGCCGAAAAGACAAGAGAAGGGATATGGACAAACCTACTTCATCTAAGTCGAGGAACTACACTGCCCTCAATACTAGTATCAACAATGTTCTCCACACATCAAGAACAAGCCCTACCTCAAAAAGCCTAAGCCTTTTTCCAGATTTTGTTACAAAGTGAAAATCCAATGAGTACTGCTCCTACCACCAGAGCACCAAACACACCACTCAGAACTGTTGTACACTTCAAGACCATATCGATGAACTTCTTGACCAATGGCATTGTTGGGAATTTGTGAAGAGTAAGGCCAAGAAGGTGGAGCATGTGGAGAACAAAAAGAAGATTAACGACTGCCAAAGAAATAGACTCTTAATGTCAACTGCATCTAAGGGGAACAAGAATACCTAGGCAATACCAGGAAAGAGAGAAAGGCTACATGCAAAAAGCCAAAGATGGTAGTCTCCATCAACAAGCCCCTCTCACGATGATGCTTTGGTGATCAAAATCCATATCTCAACTGCCATGGTCAGCTGAGTGCTAATCGACAATGGATACAGAGTTAATATCCTCTTCAAGGACGCAACATAAACCAAAACAAAACAACCCTCCACACCTTCGAGGGCACACCAACATGATCTCTCAGAACGATGAAGTTAGCAGTTCAAATAGAACCTTATAACTTGCTAGTGGTTTTCCACATCATGGAATGTCCAACTCTGCACAACGCCATCCTGGGCCAGAATTGGCTGCATAGAATGAAAGTAGTACCCTCGTCTTATCACCAGTTACTCCGCTATCCAACTCCTAATGAAGTTAAAAAAATCAAGAGTGATCAGGCTGCCACCTGATGTTACGTCGTAGAAAACATGAATACAATCAAGAAGGGTGAACAGAGCTCCGCAGCTTCGAAAGAAAAGCCAGCATATCAAATATAGTCTGGGGGTCAAAGGACGGGCTACAAAGAATTCGATTTGGATCTCAACCTCTAAGACAACAGCATTCCAAAATCCAAGGCTGATGAAAACGCTACCTACATAAGCCTCGACCCCGACAAACCAGAGCGTAAAGCTAGAATCAGATCGAAACTGTCGAATCGGGAAAAAGAGTTATTCACCGTCTGGTACGTCATGGCATGCGAAAAACTCTACCGACAATCGTACTCTGGTTTGCACTCTTTGCATAACACCGAAAGTAGGCCTACAGATCTTGACGGACATCCATTTTGGAATATGCGAAAACCATCCCCGGAAGAACCTTGACCAGAAGGAACTAACAACGAGATACTACTAGCCTACCATGAAGCAGGATGCCCGAAATTGCGCTCAGACTTGCGACAAGTGTCAGCAATACGCGTCGATGAATCACCAACATGTAAAAGAACTTAACACCCTGACCGAGGCATGGCCTTTCATGCAATGGGGCATCGATCTTATTGGTCCACTCAAGAAAACTAGGGGAAACAAAGAGTACCTAATATTGGCAACATATTACTTTTCCAAATGGATCTAAGCAGAATCCTTACCTCAGATTATCGGAGCTGCTGTCAAAACTTTCGTCTAGAAGAACATCACATGCCGATTCGGTATCCAGCATACTATCCTCACAGATAATGGTTTACAATTTGTTAGCTCCGAAGTCACTGGTTGGTACAAAGAACTCGAAATACGACGTCTAACTTCTACTCTGCAATACCCTTAAGGGAACGGCCAGGCTGAGGCATCGAACAAGACCATCCTCTAGTGTTTGAAGAAATGACTCGAGAAAAAAGGCAATTGGCCAGAAGAATTACCTGGAGTTCTTTGAGCGTATCATTCCAGTCTAAGTTACCGCCATGCCAATCTGTATGCTGCAGAGCGGACTGAACTGGAGAATGCTGGCTTCCTCAAAACTGAACTTGACTTCGCGGAGAAACACCGAGAATGCACCTAAGTTCAACTTGCCTCTTACCAACAACAGATACGATCGTACTACAACAAAGGGGTCAAACCTCGAAGCTTCCAAGTCAGAGATCTCATCTTAAAGGAAGTCTTTGAGAACACCAAATGACACACCCCACCCTCGATACCCACGTGGATACCGAGTGCGAGCGTGCTGGCCGACACTCGGAAGTGACGAAGCCATTAAATGCATGACAACACTTGTGAAAATGAAATTAAATTGTAATAAACGTTGCGGAATTCAATGTCAATATGCATATGGTTCAGAGCGAACTAATTTGAAACAGCGGAAATATAATAGTGAGTCAAGTTCCTAAAATCTCTATCCATAACAGGGATGGATATTATTATAGAAACTGAATAACAAAAAGATAAATCCCTACATGGTTGGGATATCTGATCAGAGCTGCCACGTAGAAGTCTCGACCTCGCCAGATGCTATCTCACTATGTCCTGAAGGGGGCGCAAAAACAAAAGCGTGAGTGGACAAAAATAAAAGTTTTCACAAACCTTTCTCTTTTCAAAGTATTAACCCCCTGTTTGAAAACCAGTATAAATATACCATCGTAGTATAGTTCAAATGATACTTTAACATTATACGGAAACATGTCAAAAGGTATAATAACATAAATCACAGTTCATAGTTCCGTCAACATAGATATATATATATATATATATATATATAATATGGGGAAAACCAACACAGGGTATATGCGCGATCACCCATGTACGGGTTGAGGAACAGCCTCTCAATCACCGTACAAGCACTTTACGTTATCCACTAATTTGTACTCCTAGTACCACACACATGTAAGCACTTGCGCCGCAGCGCGTCACACCCGAGTCCTTACGCAGTGGGGCCTTTTCCCCATAAACAACAATAAACGTAAGACAAGCTTGCACTAAGGTATTTACCGGACAATACCCCTGGAGTACAGTGCGTGTGACCCAAACATGTGAGACTTGTCCTATGGCCATGAGAACGGTACTACAACGTAGTGAAAGCATACCTAGTGTGTTTGAAAACATACATACATACTCATGTGTATAGATATAGGAGCCAAAATCCCATTCATAATTCTCAAATGTCGATATTGCATAAATAAACATTTCCCTCAAAACCATATATTAAAATATCATTTAACATTTTTATGCAAAAGCAATAACAAAGAATAACCCATTTCGTAACATAATATCATGCTTGATAAATAATCCCAATTCGCCAAAACAATCCACTTTCCAATATACATATACTATAAATATAGCAATTAAGGTTGCCCAAATAATAATACACAAGTATATATATTTATAAAATAAATATAAGTAAACATGCTTTAAAAGCCACTTTAAAACCATATAAAATCCAAATCATAAGCATTTTAAATCATAGAAACCATTTAAGAAAGCAAAAGTCCACTCACAGGTGATCGGGAGTGAAATCTCCCTCGGTGTTGCCCTCCTCGGTGTGCGGAGCCGAAGAATTACCTATTTAAAGTTAAGGGATAAATTAGAACTTCCCTACAAATAATTAAAATTAGGCCTAATAGAAAAATCCCCCAAAAATAATATTATTGTAGTGAAAACGGGCTCGAAAAACGATTTCCGGAGCCCGAAAACCCTACCGCCGCCGTCCACCGCCGCCGGCGCCGCCGTGCGCCGCCGCACGCGCCGCCACGCGCCGGGAAACGGTCGGAAAACCGACCCACGCGCCGGGAAACCCCCTCACGCGCCTGCACGCGCCGGCACGCGCCGGGAAACCCCCGGACGCGCCCCCACGCGCCGGAAAACCATCCCACGCGCCGGCGAGTGGCTTCACGCGCTGGCACGTGGTCCCACGCGCTGGCACGTGTCGCCACGCGCTGGCACGTGGTCCCACGCGCTGGCGCGTGTCCCCCACGCGCGTCACGCGCCCCACGCGCCCTGCTGACGTCACCCCATGCGCTGCTGACGTCAGCCACGCGCCCCACGCGCCTGCTGACGTCAGCACCGTTAAGTTTAACGGAATATACCTTCGCCGTTAGGAATATTCCCCTGCCGTTAGGAATATTCCGTTACCGTTAACGGAATATTCCCTCTCCTCCTTCCTCTCGCCGATCGCCGGAGCTCCGCCGCCGGCCGCCGTCTGGTTCGCCGGAATTTCTGGGAATTTTCCGAAATTAATCCAAAACTTCAAAAATTCGTATCTTCATCATTCTTTGTCCAAAATTGACGTGCCATATATCAAATTGAAGATATTGAAGAGTAGAATATTTTTATACCTATTTGAGGCCGGAAAAGTGGCCGGAGATGGCCTGAAATTGGCCGGAAAGCTTCGGGAAACCCTAATTCCGTTCTCCTTCGATACTGCACCAAATTTGACGTATTTTATATCAAATTGAACCTACTCAATCCAACAAAGCCAATGGTAATGGTCTCGAGGCTTACCTTGGTCCGGATTGTACAGAAAGTCGATGAACAGTTCGCCTATTCCGTTCCGACGTCGGTTTGAACGAACGGGTTCGAGTTTGAAGATTCCAAGATCACAGTCCCGTCCAAAATGACGAGAGGATCACGTTGGTATGAATTTTGGGCGACGGTTTGGTGGTTTTGTGATTCAACCAATATTAGGGTTTGTCGGTGTAGTTTTGGCTTAGAGAGAAAATGGAAGAGAAAGAGAGGGAGAGCAAGTGTGAGACGTGCAGAATGATGGGGTGGGCTGGCTGCTGTGCAGTCAGCCAAAAACCCTAATTTCCATACACGGGGTGGCAAATTACCAAAATGCCCCTACACTTTAAAGCTTTGTAAAACGTTCGTTTGAACTCCGAATTGAATTCCGCTTGCGTCCACGTGTTCGTATCGACGAGTACATCGAGAATATGTAAAGAAAATAATTTTCACAAGTCGTCCCGAAAAAGTCAACAAAAGTCAACTTTGACCCTAGGGGTATTTTGGTCATTTCACATAAATTTTGGGACGGGTTGTAACACCAAAGTATCAGGGGAATGCAAGCTCGGAGCAAACTAGAAAGGTCCGTACTAAGTCATCGGAGTAGGAGGAAAATGAAAGTACAACCTTGCATATATGGATGGAACTTTGATTACCAAGAGATGGAATATTGCCAAGCTCTGGTGGTATTACTAAGAACAGTTCCTAACGAACTACACGTGGTTTGATTATTCGATGACATGAGAAGATATGTAGGTCATCCCATGGGAATCCAAATTAAAAGGAAAGCCCCTTCTTGATTCTCCGAGATCGACCATTCTTGTTCCGCAAGATATGGAAGCCATATCAGATTGAAGATCTGATCTGTTTCCTTATCTTTAGAGATTCCTACAATTTAGGGATTGGTGTGTGCCGCAAGTAATCACACTCCTAAGAGGAAACAATATCTATTGCTAGATATTCTTTAGGATTCTCCCGGTTTAATACGGATCCAGTATTCTAAAAAGGTCTCTCTCGACTACCATATAAATCCTCATTTAGAGCAAAACCTCTGGTAATGCAATATACGCATATTTTGTGCTTTACATATTCTCTTGCCCACTGCTTGAGTCTGAATATTACTTACTAACTTGACTGTCGGAGAGCCTTTGGTCGGTACCCCACCAGTACTTAGACTATTCACGGTTCTTCTCTTTTCTTACAGGTGGCTGAATTTGCAGATGACCCCGGAGGTGCGCAAAGTTGGTTCCAACTTACCCATGAGAACCCAAATAATTGTTCGAAGCTATTAGGGGTGGGCATTTTAGCGGGTCTACCAATCAACCCGACCAACGCACCCGATATGGGTTGGGTTGGGTTGGGTTCTAAATATTAAAACTTTACTTATGGGTAAAAACTCGACCACCCATTCAATAGGTGGGTTGGGTTAGGTTGAAGTATTATTAACCCGATTGAAATTGACCCACCCGAATGACAATAATTCTTAAACATGCATGTATATTAAATAAATTTATACATGAAATTTGGTAACTTTTAAATGCACTTGTTTATTAATGCTTGATTTGAATAGTGAAATGTATGTATTAGTAACATGTAGTGATATAACAATATCAAATTCACATGATTTAGGCATAGTTTAACGTAAGTATTGATTATTTCTCTCTTACTTACATTAGGATTAAGAAAGAAACTAATCAAGCTCAACCCGTGGAACCCGCCCAACCCAACCCGCCTAAGAATGGTTGGGTGGGTTAGGTTGCCAACTTTTTTGGGTGACTATGGGTTTGAATAATTCTAACCTAAACCTATTGGGTTGGCCAACAGATTGAAGTCTAACCTGACCAACCCACCCGATGCCCACCCCTAAAAGCTATGATGTTGACTTTTCTTGTATACTTGAAGGATAATTCTAATGATGCTTCATACCGTAGCTTTCACATTGCTTGAAGATTTCGAGGCTATAAAAGTTGGTTGACCTTCCAAACATTCACTTGGGAACCCGCATGAGGATTGAAGCTATTTGTATTGAAGCTTGTTGATTGTCCGAAACTTGAAGAAAGTTTGTATCATGGTAGCGGAAGCTGTTGTGAGACTATAAATTGCCTTTGCTTCCATTGGTATTGTACAAAACCTCTACAAAGTTTGAAAACTTCACCGTTTTGAAGGGCTCGTCGAATGCAGTTGAGGCTCGTGGCTTTGAAGCTTTTGCCTTGCTTGAAACAGAAAAATGTCTAAAGTTCCTGCTAGACCACATAAATTAATTTGCACTCCATTCGTCTTGTGCAAGACCAATACAAAGGTCAAGGATTTTGATGTAATATCATTTGCGGGTTGCAAAAGGTACCTGAGAGTCTTCAAACTAAAGGACTTGTTGAGTGCCTTAAAGCAGATGCAAAAGGGTTAAAGAGCTTTGGCAAGTGACTACCATGATATGGTGACTGACATGTTCATGGAAGTAGTCTTGGAAAAATTTTGCCCGTGTATACTATGTGTAGCTTTCTAGGTTAGAAAAGCCTATGACTTGTCTAAGAGACTTGTAGGTAATATTAGGTTGAAGCATCACCCATACACTAAAGCTCATGATGGCTTGTTGAAGCATTGCACATGCATGGAAGCCCTTGTTGGCTTGTTGAAACATTGCACATGCACTAAAGCTCTTGTTGGCTTGTTTAAGCATTGCACATATGCTGAAGCTCTTGTTGGCTTATTGAGGTATTGCACATATATTGAAGTCCTTGTTGGCTTGTTGAAACATTGCCCATGCACTGAAGCTCTTGTTGGCTTGTTGAAGCATTGCACATGCACTGAAGCCCTTGTTGGCTTGTCATAATACTTTTTGTGGTTGACTATTACGCTTGTTGGGCTTAAGTGCTCCCTTAGTTGGGTTGAGTTGAGTTTGTTTATGCTCTTTTAAGTTGTAGGGCTTGAGAGTTTTCCCATAAATATGAGTTGTACCATTCCTCACCTAGTTGGTGGGAAGAAGATAGGTTCCTTCATCACATGGTTGGTGGAAAGGTTGGCAGGTTGTCGAAGGACAAAAAGGTTTATTAGAGTACTGGTTGTACTATTGATCACTTAGTTGGTGATACAAAGGTGAGTTCCTTCATCACCTAGTTGGTGGGAAGAGTGGCGAGTCGCCGAAGGACAAAAATATTTATTAGACTACTTGTTATACCCTTTATCACTTAGTTAGTGATATGAAGGTGAGTTCCTTCATCACCTAGTTGGTGAGAATAATGGCAAGTTGCCGAGGCGCAATGTAGCACATGTTGAAAGGCAAAAATGTTTATTGACACCCTTACGAAGCTCAGTTGGCTTATGTATGTTTGTGTTGATTGGCATGAGTGATGCTTATGACATGTGCGTTGCTCATGCATGCGTGCTGCTTATGTGTTGAATGATATGATGTTAATGTTTGAGTGATATGCGGGATATGTATGAAGCATGAAGTGTTGAACGAGGGTTCCGTTTAAAAAAATAGCCCAATTGTTTGTGGACTTGATAAGGACCACATGGTTTGTGAGATGTCTCATTTTCTAAAGTGGTGGGGTTCACCATGAAAAAAATTAATCATCACACTTTGGTAGGCTTGAAGGTTTCAAAATGAAGTTTGAGTAGTCCGCTCACTTGTAGATATGCTTATGTGGCCTTCCTCCTTCTATGTTGTTGTGTAGAGATTTGTAGATGACGAATGTACGCTGCTCGCATTTTTAGAGATCGCTTTCTTCCTTAAGCCCTAAGGTGTTGTTGAGTGGACATTATTGAAGGGTGTCGAAGCAAATGGATGAGTTGCTTTAGTAAATTGCTTGGGCTCAGAGTTGCCGAAGTAATCAAGTTGACTCTTTTCAGATTGAATAGCTTCAGTAAAGTGTTGTGAGTCAACAAGTCATGGATTGATATAAAGGGGAGGGAATACTCTTCAACCAATAAGTTATGTACAGCAGTTTGTTGATGAAGTTAATTTTTAGGGGCAGTTAATGCTCCTAGATCAGTGAGTTGAGGATTAGCCGCTTCAGGATCATCATGTTTTGTGTGATAGTGGTTGATGAGAATGTGTTGATCACTTTCAGAGGATAGGTTACAATGCTTACAAACATTCCACGCTTACACGAATCTAACCATTAACCATTAAAGGAATCTAACTATTAATGGTTATATTCGTGTAAGCATGGAATGCTTGTAAGCATTCTAGTCAGATCCCACTTTCAGTCCCCCATTCTCTTTAGAGGAAAATGTGTCATAACAATTGCGTAAAGCCAATGACCTCTTAATTTTTTGACGCGTTAATTGTCTCAGGTTTGCGCTTGCGCTTGTGCTTTTCCCTCTTGTTGAGGATGTTGCATGATACTTGGTGAAGTGGAAGTGACCGATTTTATACTTCTCAACCTTCCAACCAATCAATTTGTTTGATGATTTGTCCACTGACACCCATACCCAATGTTCTAAAAATCGCTAGGCGCAAGTCAGGCGGCAAGGAGGGGCCTACCTCCTAGGCAGGAGCCTAGGCGGGGCCTAGGTGGTTTTTTATTTTAATAAAAAAATATACATTAATAATTATGTATAAATATATATTATAAAATATGAATACATGGGTTAAATTATAAGGCTTTTTTCTGTTAGATTTTGTAATAGTTTCTAAGCCCATAGGTATAACTTGGAACTTGTTTTCACATAAAAAAAATAAGATTGGGCAGACTTAAAAGAAAAGGATTAGAAAACCCTACCATCCTTTTCATAGCAAACTTATGTTTGCCGCCATCAACCATATCTCTCTCTGCAACTGCATCTCACCTGCATCTCACTACCTCTCTCTCCCTCTCTCCATCCCTCATCTTCAAATCTTTCATCGCCGCCTCACATAGAGACGCACGCGACTGCGAGACGCAACAAAACGACTCACTCAAAGAAAGAGTTTGAGACCACAAGAGATGGCAACAACGAGAGAAAGCGAGAGTCAGTACTCAGTACGCAAAGAGAGCGCCTAGACCGCCTAGACCACCTCGACCGCCTAGACAGCGCATAGGTGGGTGCCTAACTCCTAACTGATTTTTCTGACTATTTGGCCAAATCCCGGCGGCACTCCACTACCTAGTCAGGCGCCTAGGCCAATTTTTAGAACGGTGCCCATACCCATGGCCAAGCTTGGTGGCGAGGTGCCAAAGGGCATTCCATTGAAGATAAGCCAACTGGCAAGATGTCGAGTGATATCAAGCATGCTTAAAGCAAAGAAATGCTAAGTTATGAGCAGATCTATGACTCATAAAGGAAGGAGGAAACCACAATGCTCTTCGTGTGATCCACGTTTGGACTTTATTCGCTCCCCATGTTGGGGAAAGATGTTGAATCGAAGGTGAGGGTTTGATAAAGATTGATACTCAGCTTGCCTGATCCTAAGAGAGTGTAGGAATCAAAGTGTCGATTCCCACTGACGGCGCCAAATGTTGATGCACAAAATTGAGTGGACCTTGAGTCATCGTAAAGTGTGGTGTAGAGACCTTCGCGAGGGTGTTTCGGTAACTAAATGATGGTGCTATGTGAAGAGATAAGAGTAGAGAAATAGACACAAGATGTACATAGTTCACCCTAAGTTAGGCTACGTCCACAGGGTTAGAGAAGTTCTTATTAATAATGTAGTGTTTACATAATACAATGGTTTAAGCATAAGTAGAGGACTAAGCCTAGATTAAGGGTCATAAGATCCAAGAGCCCTTAATTATGGGAGAGGAGTCTCCTTTTATAGGTGAGGAGAGTCCCCCATTCTTGTCCATGGTCGATGTGGGACTTTAGGAACGATGTTGTAGTGTTGTCACGTGCCCTTGAGCAAGTGGCTCCAAGTTGGGGGAATAGAGAGCTCATTTGTTTGAGTTTGGTTCGTGTGCTTCGGCAAGGATGCCTCGGCAAGGTCTCTTCGGAGGGTTCATGATGCTTCCTAGTTGACAGGTACTCAATTGTTTCAGAGTCGATATAATAGAGAGAATTGGTGACACTCTAGTTGTGATGTTGTAAGAGTTGCAAGAAAGTCCAAATCTAAAATGTGAGGTCCGCAGTAGAAAGTAGAGAAACGTTTGTTGTTTTATATTATTGTTAAATGCCATGCTCTTGAGGATGGATTGCGTGTTGCGTTATCTAAAGGCGTTTATCGTTTAATTGTGGAAGGGGATTCCAAGTTACTTATTGATATTGTTAAAGGAAGTATTTTGGTTCCTTAGAAAAGTAAAGACCTTGGTGGCTAAAATCTAGAAATTGGCTTGTCAATTTCAATATATTGTTATTTGGCATGTCTTCTATGAAACAAATTTTGTAGCGGATACTCTCTCCATGATAAGTCAAAATTCTTCTTAGTTTCGCATTTGGTTGGACTCGCTCCCCTCTAATACTCGTTTGGCATGGGTTTGGGATAATAGTGGTTCGAGTTGCCCAAGGGGATTTGTGCGGTAACATTTTTGTTTGAAAAAAAAATGGAGTTCCCTTGAAGTTCAATTTGTAAATCGAAATTGTTCATTCTCTTTATCATCATATGAAGTTTATCTTTAGAAAAAAATCATTTAATTTAGATTATCTTTATCATCATATGAAGTTTATCTTTAGAAAAAATCATTTAATTTAGAAACCGTTGGTGCAAGGTTCTTGTTTAGCGAAATGGTTGAGCACGTCGCTGCATAACGAGGCAATTTTGAAAACACTGGGACTAGTCCCACTTGATAGCAAACACGGGTTACGAGTGTTATTTACAACAATCCCTCCTAAGCCCTTCCAAGGAGGTGTACCAAACACAGCCTAACGTTCTTAAAGTTGCTAGAAATAATGGCTTCATCATAGTAGAGTGCTCTGCAACAAAAGTAGGCAAATAAATCCTCTAGCACTGATCGAGCGCTTCAGTTTACATATTTGGAAATTTTTTGTTCGTGAGTTTTAGTTTGTCCTAAAAAATTATTTATTAAAAAAAAAATTTGATCAGGGATCATAAGTTGGAAAGTATTAGAAGTTAAATGTCCGTAAAATCGGGTTAAAAACTTTCATCATGGTTGGATAGTTTTAAAAGATAAATGCATAAATGGTAAAATTCCACCATTATTACACATATTATGGTACTGAAAAATGATCAAAAATTGTTAGCAGTTGCCGGTCTCACCAAAATAAGGAAATAGAGGAGAAGAAAAAAATGGCATACGACTCTCAGATTACAAGCCAAGTTGTCAATTCAAACATAATACAAGAATTTCATTGTTCAAACTTTAAACCCTCCTGTAAAATGCATCTTTTTTCCAACATATAGCCCATCTGCAGGTATCAATACGGGTTTGCTCATCAAACTCTTAAATACCGCCATAGCTACAAAAAAATACACAACAAACCGTGCACATCATCGGCCACAGAGAACTAGAGGCCAAGCATTGAGAGAAGTTCACGCCATCTTGGAGTTTCTTCATCAAAAATGTAGGTCAATGGGGAAACTAGAACTCCGCTGCCTCCAATCTGCACCAAATTAGAGCAAGGAGATTAAAACACGTTATCCAGGGAAAGGAAAACTCTTCAGTCAAACATGGAATTAGATTTAAAATGTCGGAATAAACAAATTAAGCCTTGCGCACAAGAGGCAGGCACAATGATTTAGGCAGCTAATAGGTAGGCAGATAAACTCCGAATCCAATGTTCAAACCAGTTCTAATTTAGAACCATTATTCCAGCATATTAGCAAAATGATGAACTGAAAAGTAAAACAGTTTCGAACCAAATTTCAACTATCGTTTGTAAAAACAAATCAGAGGGTAGATTTGGACAAATTAAAGGGAAGAGTTGGCTGCTTATAAATTTAAACAGCCAAACAAGTTTAGATTGCACAAAAAAACATAGAGGAGCATGTTCAGTTGTGTAGAAAATAAACAAACCAGAAAAGTTTCTAGCCAATTCAAAATATTTTCGTAGTCCCTGTGCGATATTTTAAAAATACAATGATGAAACTAAACCTTCGATTGAATAGTCAAACTGCCATCCTCTGACTTATTTATTTGTGTTTTTAGTCTTGCACACACAGATATAGGAGCCAGAAGAATTCAGTTGTTGCATGAATGTTGAGGGTGCTGCTCAACAGAGCAAGCACTCTCATAGCATTTGATAAGCGAGGATTCATTTTACATAACATTGACCAATACTTTTATAATAAATATCATGGCTCACCGCTCTCAGTTGTTGAACAGACTTGTAGAGCGCCTTTTTTGGTACACATATGACTATTGCATAGTAATCGACTGCAATTTGCCCACCACGTTTGCAAAAAACTGGACTTATGGTGGGTCCCTGCATGTGTAACCATGTATATTAATTAGAAACTCATCAGATTGAAAAAGGATTAGTATATTCTGATAAAAGACCACTTATTATGGTATGCTGCAACTTATGGTTCATGGTTAGAGAGAGTGATGCTTCATTTCAAACCTCACCTGCAAACCAGATAACGATGTCTGGCTCAAGACTCGCTCAGCCACTTCCTCTGCACTATTTCCTCTCATATTTGCAGTTACCTGCCATAAATGTGTAAAAAAACAAAAAACTGAAGGGACAAAAATGGACTTTTAAAGACATGAAATACACACCGTGAACTGACCCTCTGCCCTTAGATGTGCCTCTAATCTTTCAAGAATCTCATGTGTCGTGTCAAGGGCGCTTTTCCTTTGGATCAATGACCTCTTGCTTGCAACAAGAACTGCCTAAAGAAATTCTAATTACAACCATAAGACAAGATATAGAAAGAGAAGGGTTTTAAACCAGCTCCTTCTACATGCATGCTTAAACCTACGAGATCACATGCTCGGTAAGATGAGCCATAAACCAAGAAGCCTACCTGGCTTTGTAACACAATGCCCCCATCAATCTCTTTTAGGTTGTTTTCTTTCAGTGTCGTCCCACTACTCACGAGATCCAAAATTGCATCAGCTATCCCCATCTAAATTTAAAAGAGAGACAAGCAGTATTTAATTATCTTCTCCCCAGCTTCAGATTTCAAGGCCAACAACACCACATCAAGTTACATTGTACATGTTACATGTTTTTTCTAATGAACTTTATTTTCTAGCTGTTAAAATATGGCCCAATGAGTAGAGTTAGTATTATCCTATTTTGTAGTTAAATGGCATTTGACTGTACTAATATGACACCTATATAAAGGTGATGTTATGGCATAAAGGGAAGAGAATTATTAAGCAAAAAAACGTAAAGTTGGTCAAGAGTTCCTCCAAAAACCCTAAATCCCTATTTTCATTATTTTTCGCAAGCATTTTCCACTGTCCACATCAGTACAAAAGGTTGACCATCCCCTTTGAGTCAACTACTAACTACAAAGTCACTGAATGTATTGTCATCTAAAACTTAAGCATGGATTCAGTCTGTTCACGCAATATCATAATCTTAAGATTCTTAACTGCAGCAACTAGAATCCAATAGAAGTCTGGACTAGTATAAATCGATAGCCTATGTTTTTTATCGATAGGAATCATGAAACACTTAATTGAATATATATATATAAAGGAATATATATAAATCGATAGTATATATATGCTGGCAAATATGTGTCATGCTTTATACTACAATTGGTGCAACTCAACCACATTATAGGACAATGCTCCTCATAAATTCAAAACATCCCACCAAATTTTATTATGACAAAGCATATTCTTACCGCAGGAGCTGCCTCGAGTGCTCCATCAGCAGTTGAAAAACTCACATGGTTCAATCCATTATCTTTCATAAACTTAGGACCTAGCTGCAATAGAAGAGAAAGTGAAATTAATGCAAACAAAACCCTTATTTCCAAAGAGACGGCAAAAGAAACTTGTTCCCAACGTAGAAAGTGAAGAATAATACGATAAAAAAATCATAAACACAATGCATACATAGGTGAAGCCAGTAGCAACTCGGAGAGGTTTCTCTTTAGTCCATTGAGGCATTTGTGCTAGCTCCTTTAGTGAATTTATATTTTCAAAAATCCCATATTTTGGAATCTGAAAAAACAAAGGAAATTTGAAGGTATTAAAAATAATATGAGTGGAATAACTGGAGTTTTCAATTTGGGAAATGAATAAGTAACTCACTGCAAGGGATAAACGGCAGTCCCCATAATCAAGTGCATCATGAACAATGATAAGATCTTCATTCCCCTAAAAGACAACTTTAGATGATCAGCTTTCCGTTCTCTTTGAACAAGTGATATCAGTGATAAACGTTCAATATCAATGCAGTTGTTCATATTCATTTTGGATAACAAAAATAATAAATACTAAAAATTTCTTAAGTAGATGGACAACATTACTGCAAGCAATTTTCCTGACACAATCTATGAAATGAAAGAGTTCCACACAAAAAGACCTCCATTTCCAGTTGACCTGGTCACGACTCACAATTCAAAAACTAAAAGTCCAGAGATACTAGGAGATGACCCTAGTTTCAAATTCAGAGAACACTCAATTCTAGAATATAATGGAGCTCTTCAAAATTAATATAACCGTTTACTGGCCAACTAAATATGCTAGAGCATCCAAATGTATTAGAAGTGATGAAAACAAAGATACCGTAATGCTTTATGAGTTGTCAGTCCTCACTAGTGCGTGCATATGTTCAGCAGTTTCTGGCTCTAACTTAATTCCTGGTTTGTCAACCACATTCTCGTGTCTTCCCCGAACAAATTAAAACGGGAAACCCTACTGTATTTTAAATGTTTCGCTTTCCTTCGTGTTTTTTTTTGGCACTCAATCCAAAGGATAAGATTTTTAAAGATTAATTCATAGTCATTTTAGATAACAAGCACAGGAAATACCGAAATAGAAAAGACTTCATCAAGAGGAAAACCCAATTTCGAAATATGGGATTTTTGTGTATGTTTTGTAATGACTGCATGTAATTACAAAACATACACAAATTACTCCAATTTCGTGACAAATTATCAGTCCATATTCATAGCAAGTTACGAAAACTAGTAACGAAATTCAACAAAAATGAAAACAGAGGAAAACCCAATTACGTAAACAATCGAAAAACCCTAAAAATAATAAAATTGAATGAACAGATTGAGATACATACCTCTCCGTACTCACTGACAGTATCAAAACCTGCAATGCCAAGGTCCAAGTCTCCGGACAACAATTTCCGCACAATGTCCTTCGGCCGCTGAAACCACACCTCCAAGTTCGAAAGCTGCGCGCCGTAAAATCACGGAAAATTAAATTAACTTTTACCACAAACAACAAAAAAGAATGAAAATTTGAAGGATGTTTCGTGAAATTAGAGAACCTGTGGGATTTGGGCGACGTATTGACGAGGATTGACGTGCTTGACGGACAGCTGGCAGTCCTTGAGGAGATCAAGAGTGTCGGCGGCCATACGGCCTTTGCTGGGCAAGCCGAGGCGAATCTCGTTCCGTTCGGACACTCTACCGTTCACTGCCTCTGCGGCGGCCGATTGCAGCTGCGAGACGCTGCAGGTGATGTGGAAAGAAGGGGAGATGGGGACATAGTGGGTGGGGAAGAAGGGGCTCTTTGGCAGGTTTGATGCCAACATGTTGCTGCTCTTTTGGTTTGGATTTGGAAATGTGAGGAGTCGAAGACGGCGGTGGAGAGAGAGAGAGAGAGGAAGGGAGGGTGGCTGATGGCTGAGAATATTCAGGTTAAGATATATAAGTCACAAGTTGTAGTTATGCCACTTGAGTTTCAGTACTAGTGTCTTCTGTTGAGGAGATTCTTGGTAGGACGCGGTATATCCCTGTTACACGACACCACACTATTATTACATGTTTTTCTTTTCTGTTTTTTTTTTAATCAAAAAAATGATTTTTGCATTTTTTAGTAATTTTGTTTATTTTTGTTTATTGATTTTCTTTGATCTGTTTTGGGAGGGCTGAATTTTGTTAGATTTGTTTAAATTAAAGAAAAATGCATAGTGAAAAATTATATGTGCGGAAATCAATTCTAACAAATTGAAATAGGGATGAATAAGTGGAATTTTTGGGAGAAATAATGATAGCAGATATAGATTGAATTGGTGTTACAGTAAAACCTCTCTATATAGTTGTAATGATGAGACTACACTAATTTTATAATTATAAGGATGTTATTACTTAATAAAAGTCTAGTTCTTTTTTTACTTAGCTTGAGAAAAAATTTGGCAAAATTAAGATCATTTGAGCAATCGACATAGAGCACTTAACAATTGAAATGTAGAAGCATGTTCATATGCACTCAAAAATAAATCTTATCCATGAAATTTAAAGCCTACTAGTGTGGTGAACCAAGACTCAACTCAAATTTAAAAGAGAGAGTTGAGAATTCATTATACATTTGTAGATCCTCTTTGCAATTGCAAAGGCTATTCACCCAAAGTGAGAGTTTTCATTCCTTTGCTCTCTTTTGCTCCTTTGGATCCTTGGCTTCTTGGATTTGGATGGTGGAGTAGAATCTCCAAGTTTCCAAAGTAGGGAACCTCTAATCTCTCCACACCAAGGTGAGGTTTGAAGAAGAGATGAGTGACCTAAAAGGAAGATTGATGCTAGTGAATCTCCTCCTAGGGGCCGGCCTTGTAGAGAGAAAAGGGGAGAGAAATGTTTTCCCAATCCCTTCTAAAAAATCTAAATGAGGATGGAGCTATAAATTTCCTTAAATAAGTGATACCCTATTCCTCATCACCACCTTACACGGTGTACGATCCATTAAGTTCTAATTAACGAGGCAGTTAGCGATTAGAACTCTTACTAATCGATTGTGAATTGAAACCAACTTTCAATTCTCCCTTTAATGTAAGATTAGTGATTACTAACTTTTAGGCTGCCACAAGCCATGAGTGACATCTGGCAGTATGTCATGGCTACCCAAGCTACGCAAAAGAAGTGGAGAACCTATTCAGTTTGGAATTACAATGCAATATGGTCCTTCTCTCAATACTCTTGATCACATTGTTTTGTTGATAGTTTATTCATATCTAGTATCCAATGTGATTCTCTTATCTATATAATTCACGTGAATGTGATATGAAACATACTTCCTAAATCATATTCATGTGCTATGGTCAAAGACTCTTTAATCATATCATAGAGTATTATCCTTCAATGGTTGGAGGTTAGGGATCCCTTGTTGTACACTCACATGCCTCTATGAATAAATCAGTGATCTCAACAATGAGCGAAGCAAACCATGGGGGAGGAACACTTAGGTTTCGGGGCATTGGATTCTCACCAATTCTTGCGTCACTCAAGTCGACATTCTTGTTTCCGCTTTGTCCACAGCTGCTTGCGCATCATCAAATGATCAAAAATGTATCCACAATACAACTGTGGTGTCTCAGGTCAAAGGACTACTTTGCATTATCCCAACAAGTGAGTTCTCATAAGACGCAAGTACGAGAACTCTTTGATCATGTTTAGTGAACTCACTCTCTATTGAATACCTACATACTTGCCATGGTGTCGTCTTTCACACCAATGACTCAAGACTAGTCACTCTCTGAAGAGAAAAGACATAGTATGTACTGATATTACCGGATTGTCAATGCCCAATTGGCAATCCTATAATCAGGTACATTTAAGATATGTGTATTAAAGAGAAAGGTCTCATGAATCTTTCTTTAAATTACATTCTCATTATTACATATTCCTTGGACTTATTGGTTAGGCGTATAACATTTAATGAGATGACTTTAAACAATAATCTTTGCCCTTAGATTAAACTAAATTAGTTTTATCTATAGTTAGTTCTCAAGCAAGTTGATGCTAAGTAATTCGACGTTGAAAAACATCACATTCTCTACACGGAGTACTGACTTAGGCATCGGATGTTCATTTGCCAAGCCCCCTTTTAGGCTTGTGGTTTGATCTTTAACCAAATGTGTGTCTTTGTTTTGTAAGTACAATTTTGTCAAATCAAAGACAGCAAAATTTTACTACCACAATTGCCGCTATAAGATTTGATTCCTATATTTTGATATCACACTCAATTTTACTCAATTTTTTAGCTCATTGTAAAAGGCCTTAGTGGTATTAGCTCCCTTATCCAAAATAAGGTCAAGTAGACCGTTTTCCACGAACACAAGTGGTTTGTAGTTTAGTTGGTTTTGTAGTTTAATTGGTTAAAAACATTCACTATTACACTTAAGATCTTGTGTTCGAATCTGTTTCATGTCATGTAAATTATCCTATTGGTTTGTTAAAATAAAATAAAATTCCCTCTCCCACGAGCAGTTCCACAGGGAAAAGGTCCATGAAGCAAAAGGACCAAGAGAAATCTTCCCTCCATTTCTTTCATGGCCATGTATTAACAGAAGGGTTTATAAACATTTTAATTTAATCCCACACGTCACCCAAGCAGAAAGCAACCACGTGGAGAGAGTTTCACGCCACGTGGTGATCCAACGGCTGCCAGTGTCGGTAGCATTATAAAACCTCATCCCCTTGCAGCACGCGATCCCCGCAGTAACTTCGTAAAGAAGTCTTTAGAAAGTGCCTTCTCCGTTCTTCCTTTCTCTTCCATTCCTCTGCAACAACAGAAAAGCAAAACTCCTCCCTTACTTTCTATTAATTTTGGAGGTTTTTAGGGTTTGTTTTTAAGGTTTTTGTGGAATTGGATTCGATGGAGTCTGCAACGACGTCGTCTGGTGAGTCGGAGTTCGATTACTTGTTCAAGCTGTTGCTGATTGGGGACTCGGGGGTTGGGAAGAGCACGCTCTTATTGAGTTTCACTTCCGATACATTTGAGGATCTCTCTCCTACTATCGGTAGCCTTATCATTCCCCTAAGTTTTAAAATTATTTTTACTAATTAGTTGTGCAAAAAAATACACACACACACAAAGTTTCCATTTTTTTGAAGTATAAATTATAATAATTTTGCAGGTGTGGATTTTAAGATAAAGCATGTCACTCGTGGGGGTAAAAAATTGAAGCTTGCTATTTGGGACACAGGTAAGTACTTGTTAATTGTTATATTATATTTTTTATTTATTTATGGAGTTTAATTCAAGTATTTGTTGTGCAACATTGTGATGTTCTTCAGTTAAGATTTTGAATTGCTTGATTATATATACCAATTTTTGGGATTTCCCAACACATTGTACATGTAGATAATGAAATTGTACAAATTTGGTTGTGTATGAACTTTTTCGATTCGAGTCGATTCGATTTTGTTTGCAAGTTTAGATACATCCACTGAAATAAAGGTAAATTGTTGTGCATAATGCAGCTGGACAGGAAAGATTTAGAACTCTTACTAGTTCATATTACCGAGGAGCGCAAGGGATCATAATGGGTATGTTTGTTTCACGTTTATTATCGTAGCTGTTGTTTGAGAATCAATGGGATTTTGTAGTTATTTACGTATTCGTCTGGTGCAGTGTATGATGTAACACGAAGAGAAACGTTTACGAATTTGTCTGATATATGGGCTAAAGAAATTGATCTGTACTCCACAAGTCAAGATTGCATCAAGATGCTTGTTGGAAACAAAGTTGATAAGGTATGTCATCTCGACGAGGAGATCAGGGTTGATCGAGCCTGCAACACTGATCTCCGTGTCTCGTAGGCTTACTAGACTCGTAAGAGTGTTGATGGAACAATTACAGAGTTTCAAAAGAAGGAAAGTTAGCTTAAATAGAAGGGAATGGAGAAATTAGGACTACCTTCACCTTTTGAATTCTTAATCAATATGCCAGTATGACGATTAAACACCTAAAATTACTATAAATGTAGGCTATGTAGCTTGTCATTATGCCTATCCGAAAGACGAGTTTTCTTCTTGCATCCATCCACAAGAATCCTTGTTGAAGTTATCTTATTTTCCAGGAAAGTGAAAGGACTGTGAGTAAAAAAGAGGGGATGGAATTTGCAAGGGAATATGGATGCCTTTTTCTCGAGTGCAGTGCAAAAACTCGAGTAAATGTAGAACAGTGCTTTGAGGAGCTTGTCTTGAAGGTATGCAAAATTTTGGTTTTCTTCTTTTCACTATACTACTTATGGTTATTGTATTACTCGTAGCTGCATGCTTAGCCCTTATGACCTGGGTACAGTGGAAATGGTTGTTGCCACTGTAATTTAGTAGGGGAAATGATTTTCACACACCTATTTGCTCCTTCTGCACACCCCTGTTTAGTTATGTCCCTTGATTCTCCTTTGGTTTATTCAATCCAATGGTCAAAACTAAATAGGGGCATGTTAGGGGAAATGTGCTTCATTTTTCTCAAAATGCATTGATAGTGTCGAACCCCTTGTTCATACCAATATGATTGTCCGACCGACAAAGTAAATATTATGGGTTGAGTTGGATGTTTGTTCTTGTGCTGATGTGATAGTACCATTTCATGGGGCAGATATTGGAAACACCTAGTCTCGTGGCTGAGGGCTCGGCAGGTGTGAAAAAGAACATCTTCAAGCAAAAAGCTCCTCAACCTGATGCATCAAGTGGCTGTTGCTGATGGGGAGTCGGGATCAAGATTTGAATATTTATTCGCATATTTTCCCTTTGTTTTCTTCCTCACAAGGTTGATTCGAAATGCTCGTACGCCATCTGATTTAACTGAAGTAAAACTGTGTGTAAACAGATATCGAAATGTTTGATGTTTGGTGTGATTTGAAGTTTCAACGGACAATTGCTGATTGTTGTCATGTTCTTCTATCCTTTCTTTGCTTCGCCAACCTCATTCCGATTCTCTTATTTTTGTTACCAACGTGCCTGTGTCCCAAATGACCAACTATTGCTGTTTGAAGTGAATTTGTCGACTCAATTATTACAAGGCATATCATTCTATGGCGACGGAGTGGCAGTTTCTAAACCAACAATTTGCTGTCCGAGCAGAATTACATAACATTCTGACCTGAACCATAAACCCGTAACCCGTAGTGAGAGAATTAATGAACGAAAGGGTCAAGGAACCCTCCATCTGTATCTACCTGAACCATAAACCGGTAACCCGTAACCTGTAACGAGAGAATTAATAAACGAAAGGGTCAAGGAACCCTCCATCTGTATCTTATTAAAACAGAACGATTTCTCGACCTGTAACCAGCAAGATAACCTACTGAACAGTGAACACCAGTGGTTACTTATGTGGTGATAACACTTCACTACTTCTTAACCTTGCAAGTTGCAACTCAAAACTCGGTTTACATGTCTTCAAAATACAAAGAAACTATCCGCCAAACGACTCTTGCCGTATAATTGGGAGTAAGCAAAACATGATTAAGCTAAACAGAGGTTCACTAATTGAAAGATACTATGGAATTAACGAACCTAAAGAAACCAAGTTGGATGTTCAATGGTGACAGAGAACTTTCAGCAGCGTTGCAATCAGCAAAAGGGTTCCACCGTGGCGATACTAAGCCATGGACTTTTTCTTCTCTTCTTCCAGTTTCTGCAGCTCGGCCAGTCTTTGAGTCCACGCTCTTTCCCTTGCAACAGCAGCCATTTTTCTCTCAACTCTCTTTATAACTTTCTTCCTTTTAGCCTCCTGCACCAGAGCTTTCCTTTTCTTTTTTTCTGCCTGCACAAATTCAAATGGAGTCCATATTAAAAGGAGAAACATATCTGCGAAAGGGGTTTCAACAAACACTGAAGGTCAAGTCGTAAGCTTGTATGTTATGCAAGTCGGAAGAAATTGAAATCCCATCCCAACCTAAAGGATTGTCCCAGGCCAAAGCGACTCCATTGTAGTGATGGTTTCTCAAGTTCCCAGCAGAAATGACAAACTAAATAAAGATTGTTTCATAATTCATATGCCTCAGTATAACATCCTATATTCACCAACTCCCTAATCAGTGCAAGCGTCTAGAAAACAACGCGATTTAGAGATTTGAACAGCTTCTATTTATTTATGCAAGCAAAACCATTTCAAGTAGGAATACTGCATCATTAAAACAGCTCTAGATATGTGCTACTGATTTATATAGCATTAAATCGTACAGTTCATTCTACTGTATCAGAGCTTCCTAACCCATCTATGAAATTAGTAATCAGCTAGCCGGAAAAGAATTTATGCTGCTTCGTGTAGAAAACTGTATCATCCAAAACTACGGAATTTAGAGATTTGAACAGCTTTTATTTATTTATGCAAGCAAAATCATTTCAAGCATAGGAATATACTGCATCACTAAAATGGCTCTAGATATGTGTTACTTTATATAGCATTAAATTGCACAGATCATTCTGCTGAGCATCCTAATCCATCTATGATCTAACACATCTAAGTAATTTGTAAGGGAATTACTATTCCACTATCCACGAGAAAATAAGTAATGTCTAAATTATTACTGTTCCAAAAGAAGTTCCGAACCACACTTGTATTTTCGTAAAACACACTTGTATTTCAAAAATAATAATAGAGAACAGAAGCCTAAAACATAATATGACTCATGAAAAAGTTAATAAAATACACACCAATATAAATGCACGGCGTTGCCTCATGCGCTTCTTCTCATTCCTTCTTTTCACACTTCCTTCATTGGGTCTATTAGGAACTATTGGCTCGCCAGGAACATACTGAACTGCAGCAAATCGTCCTGCATTCGAATAATAACAACATCAACTTAGACTTAAGTCAAATCTCCAACTAAACCACTTCCCAAACCATATATGTAAATCAACAAGCCAAGCACTGGCAAGAATCAACAGCTAAGAAAGTGTTTGTTTCTATCCTCAGTAACCAAACATAGCATTTCCAACAGTGCAATCATATCATATTATATCCAAGAGGTAATTCTTTGATAAGAGTTCGACTAAAATTAGGAGTATTAGGTTGAGGATGAAGAACATACCTGGAGGTCTTACGCTGGCCCTTTTTCTACGTGGCTTGTCGACCGGTCGACGTTTAGGGAAACGAGTATCTGTCAGGCTGTGAAAATAGTTGGAAATGGGAAAAAACCACGGAGCTTGGCCACCAGAAACAAAGCGGAGCTCAGGTTTTGGGCACACAGAGCTGGCAGCAAAGGACGTCACGGAGGAAGTTGAGGTTCGGGATATTATGGTTCGCGATAGAGGTCGCACAATGGACCTTAGGGCTCCGAATCCCATCTCTTTCAATCACAAAAAGATTGATTTTTTATTTCAAGTGTTGATGAATGTCTTTAAACAGTCCCAGTCTGAAATCAAATTACCCATAAATTGCAATGAGCTCAAACAAAAACGAATACAAAACAACAAAATGTGGACCACAAAATCAAACCATACTGCATTTTTTTTGCTCCACCACCGCATTGATTGCCGTTAGACGAGTGTGATTCAATCTATCTATTGCCCAAATCTCGACATTTAACGGCAATCAATGCAGTAGTGTGAGCAAAATCATTTCCATCAAACCAGCCCAGAAAGATTGATTTTTTCATCGCTTTAACTCAAATACCCATAAATTGAAAGAAACCCAGTACATAATTTCGGACGCACAATTCAGAGGTATTACTTTCCATTTCAATGGCGGAAATCAAGAATTTCAAGATATAATTGAAAAACCCGCACTAAACCTGATGAAATTATCTCCTCTCATTTCACAGCCCTAAAGTTTGAAAGTAGGGGAAGACGCCATTACCTCGAGGGGCGTGGAAACCCTGTCGCTGCTTAAAGCTCTTGCCTTCTCTTTTCGCAGCCAGTGTACGGTGTGTTGAGAGAGAGAGAGAGAGAGAGAGAGACAGACAGACAGACAGATGTAGCGGACTGGCAGACTGAGCTGAGCTGAGCAAGCGACGCAAACCACAAAGAACGAAGTTGAACAAAAATGGAGGCCCAAATGTTGGCTGGATTGGATCGACCCTTTTATTATTGGGCTGGGTTAAATCCGAATTCAGGCTCTGAATAAATATGATCGAATTAGATTTCTTTTTTGGATTAATTGCATTTTACACAATAAAGTTTTGGTCATTTGTAAAATGAGGCATGACATTTGAATTTCCATATATTACACCATGCAGTATCTGAATTGCACTAATCTAACCCCTTCATCAATTTTCTGTCTAGTTAGAAGTTAAGTGTAGATGTGGCATAGACTAAGCACATCATCCGTCTAAGGACAATTTCGACAATAACTATTTCGCACCTAAACACTTTCAGGCTTTCTAACACCAATACTCCAAATTGTTGTGACAGATGAGTTAAATTGGTGCAATGTGTGCTCATATGTGGGTCCAGTCTATGCCACATCAGCATTTAACGTTTTGTTAACGTAAGGTTCTTTTAGATCCTTAAAATAATATATAGTCGTAATTGGACCCATTAATATGGGCTTGGAAGGAGACGAGAGGATGAGAAGATCAAAGTCATTGGGTTTGCTGTCCAGCCAAATGAAACTAAGTAACATAGCACTATTACAAAGATTGACGACAACCGCTCAAGACGACCGCCTGGCACTCTGGATTGACTATCGACATGAAAGACGAGCACTTAAATCGGAAAGTACTTTCTGACCACTCGAGCCTGTTGGCGAAACTGACAACTTTATGACATGAAATTTCAGAGACAGGTCTACCCAGCCACCAACTTCAGGCCACGAGTTGATCATCGACAAGAACAAAAGTCTATGAAAAGACATAGGCTGTCAAACCTAGAGCTCGGGTCAATATTTCTCAACCACTCTTAGCCAAGTTGTGCGCTCGGTACGTGTTGCCCCAGGAAACCATGCACCTACTTTTGAGCAAATGTCACTTCATCTCCACGTGTCACTTGAATAATGGAGAAGTGGCTAGCAGGTCGTGCTTACGTCTTAAGTTCATTTAATGCTAGAGCGGTGAAGTACTTGAGAACCCATGACTTTTTGGGGCTCATTGAGGGCTTATAAACAGCAGGACCAGCAAGAGTAAATTGGCATTACACTGTTGTAGAGCGTTTTTGTAATCCACATCATATATATAAAGATCACTACAGTGGACGTAGCCCAGTTTTAATGGTGAACCACTTAAAACCTTGTTGTCAACCATTTAACCTCTTATCCCAAGCCCATCAAGGGTTGACCAGACTAGTCTTTGTTGACCTCCCAGTTTTGAGCGTTAAATTGGTGCAATTCTGATACCACATGGTGTAAATGCGGAAATTCAAACCTTGTGACTCATTTTGCAAATGATTCCCAAATTTTGTAGTGTAAAATGCAATTAACTCTTCTTCTTTTTTTTTTTTACAGATTTTTTATGCATGAGAGATTTTTTCAGTCACACACGCTATGCTCAACTTACATATTTTATATTAATTTTTTTTTTTAAATTTCACATGTTTCCAAATAGCCCTTTGCAGTTCAAATTGTTTTTAATTTCTACCTAAACATGATTCAAAATTTGAAAAATTATATTTTTTTTCAGATGGCCGAAAAGACTTTTGTCCTATTTTTAAAAATTCATAAAGGTTTGCCTAAACATTACTAACCCTAAAGTTTTGATTGTCTTCATACTATATATTCCTTCGTTCTCTTTGAAGTTCTGAACGACTATCAAAATAAAGAAAAAAACAAAATTTTTACATTGTGCCTTTGTTAAAGTTTACCAACTAGAGAATGTCAATTAAAAGGTTCGAGAGGGTTCTTGAGTGGTTGTCGTGAAACTTTCAAGGGGTTCTCGAGAGAATGTCTAGACAAAGTTTCGAGGGAATGTCTAGATAAAGTCTCGAGGGAATGTTGAGACAAAGTGCATATTTATTACTCCTTTTGCTCTCTTTCTATGGAGACGATAAAATTTTTTATTTTATAATTTTTCCCTTGAAACTACACACTCACACATGATAGTCAATTTGCCCACAATTCAGCCAATAGTTTTCGTTTTAACAAGGACATAGGTATATCACCAAACTTTTACAAATTCTTGTGTTCTTTGTTGTGTGTTTACTTTTGTGTGGTTGTTTGATTGTTTCCTTCGCAGGTTGGTTGGTTTTTTATATGTTACGAAAGATTGGATTGGCTTGGACTAAATTTTTAATTGCCTTCTCTTTATTTCTCGTCGACTACCAAATCAACGCCGCCGCCGCGATCCTCCTTGTCCCTTTGTCGACAACCAACCACTAATAGTGCAATGACCTGTCTTCGACCTGCTCCCATCACTCCCTTTCCCTTCCATATTTTTTTTGCTTCTTCTCATACGCACTACATGGACCTGCAGGTAGGGGTCAACAGTAGGCCGGGCCGGGCCACATATTATTGCCAAAATACAAAATATGCAGCTCCCATATTGTTGCCAAAATTAGATCAACCGAAATTAACCCAATTGAGTCCAAATTTTAATGCTCACAAGTGTACAAATTGTAGTATAGTATAGTAGGCAAGCACAAGATCGTTCCAACTGAGATTGAAATAATTCTAATTACGTAACCTAATTTTAATTGCATTTGTATTAAAGTAATGAACGATTGATGATTTGAGAAAGAGTTATGAAATTAAAATTGTAAATGAAAAGGAAATGAGATTAAATAAGTGATTGAAAATGAAGAACAACAACGAATGCAAATTATAAAATAGTTGGGAGAGACACTAGAGCATCTGATTCACCATAACCAATTCAACCTAATTCTGACAGTTAATTATTAATGAGTAATCATCCAAATTGACGATTGAGTTCCTCTAATTCATATAGTATCCATGGTATCTAGACTTCTACATATATTCTTATGTGCTAGCAATGTATGGTATCTAGATTACAAAACAATAAAGAATTCATTAATGATTTGGGAACTAACTAAGAGACCGCATGAAACTTAGTGCATGGCATCTACATCAAAGGTTTCATGGCATCATTTGCAAGAAGCTAAAACACGAATTAACAACATGGCATATGTGATAATTCGCATTAAATACACTCAATTCAAACCTAAGTGGTGGCCAATCACCAAGATTAAAATCAAGCTCATATGCACATCAAAATGAAACTCAAAGTGAATGAAAATTCATCAATAATTAAACATAGAAATTAAGCAATCATGGTTAGGCTACATCGTAGCCCTAGCGAAAAGAAATTAGTTCCGAGACATAATTGAATTTGTTACTGAATCCATAATAAATTTTGGGAATTGTTATTGGCACTCCCAAATTTTCATTTTGCACTCTAAACTTTTATATTTAGAAAGAAAAATACACTTGTGAGGAGCGTAAAATGAGATTTTTGGAGTGCCAATAACAGTTTCCTAAATTTTAAGAAGAAAATAAATTCAAAAAAAGCCTGAGTCTTTCTTGATCTCTGCCGCACCTCTAGTTTGCCAATTCCGTCATCTCCTGGTATAATGATCAGTAGTCCACTTATTTTCCATATGCGGTTTTGTTTCCCTCTTCTCCGCAACCGACAACGACTTAAAGCCCATTTATTGATAGAAATGAAAGAAAAAGAAACAGAAGAAACCTGCCCTGCAACCACTCTTTGTTCATTAAACACCTTCATTGATTTCTCCATTTAACATCAAACTTGTGCCTTTGGTCTCTTGTTGCAGAAGTGGCCTTCTTGCTGTCTTCTTCAGTTATATATACTCAATTTGCAACGACACTGCATCTCCAAATGACATCCACCACTTCCTTAAAGTTGCCAAATTTCCATACTAATCGATGAGACTGAACAACCACATATCCCAATTCATGCTCTCGGCAAAGACCCACGAATTGCAAGCTAATATGAGTAGATGATTCCCTATCTTGCTCTCTCGAATTTCACTAGATTAGAATCCCTCGTCTTTGAAAGAGTGTGTGTCGGCTGCTCCTGGAAAATAGGAGAAACTAACGCAACCCTTTGCTTTTCTTTCTGTTGGTGCAATTGAAAGGATAAGAGTAGCCCCTTTGTGAAAGTTGTAGTCACGTGCTCTTCTATATTTGTCATACTGCATAAGAATTGAATGACAGAGATGTATTAACTGAAACCCAATGACACGTGATATTAACTTTCAATATGCCAAATACAAAAATGGTTTACTAATTCAAACAATTGGTACAAGATATGCTTTTGATACCAAACTAAACTTCAGCAAACTCATTTGATTAAAAACTAAGATCCAAAGTCGAGAGGGAAACAGCCCAGATCGTACGCTAAGGTCCCTAAGCAATCACTTAGTGGAAAAGGAAGTGATCGAGCGATGACAACCAGGAGGTGGGTCCCATAGCCCCAAAAAGGCTATGGGAGGGAGACTAAAAGGTAGTGACCGAACGGAAGCGAGTAGAATGTTTCGATTTTCATTTGAGACTAAACACAGGGTCTGACCTAGACTCATATAGTTGGAGATGCCAGATCTTTTAGGCGGACAGCATGCCTTTATCGGATGTGCTCGCGTTGTGTCAATAAAGACAGAAAAAGGCTATGGGAGGGAAATCAGAACAATGGAGATCATAGGATGATCAATAAAAAGAAAATATAATAGGAGCTTTTTCATCTCATTAATTTTGCCATCAAAACACAATAACATGCAATTCCTTTTATTTTGATTTAACATATCACAAGAAAATATACTTTTTGAGATAAAATAAGTAGTACAATTTGTGCTCATCACATATAGTATTGTCTTCTACTTCAACTGTCTCGTTATCAGATTCAACCTCAGCCTCTCCATCATAAGCTCCCATCCAATCTGGTCTTGCAGCCCTAACAATCATCAATTCTTCAGCAATTTTGTCCTTTACTGCAACATCTTGCATCCTCGCCTTTGTCAAGCTCCAATCTTTCAAGCAAATAAGAGCTTCTATAGTATATGGACTTAAACAAACCCCGTTTTTAGATACAACACTACCACCTCCAATAAAGCATGATTTAGATACTACAATTGAAGTTGGTATAGTTAGCAAGTCACGGGCCATAATAGAAAGAACTGGATATAAAGACTAATTTGCGTTCCACCAGCCCAAAACACTAAATTGATTATTATCATCAACCTCTATTGTATTTAATTCAACATACAATTGCAAATTAGATGTGGTTGAGGGAAAAGATGTGGGTGTAAGCTTTGCCTTTTTTAACCCTTGCATAGAGAAATTACGCATAACGGGTACATATATAGAACCAGAAGCTTGACTCAAAGTGTTTATGTTTACAACACTTTGAACAGTTGGATTTGCATTAGACACATCCCTACTATTGTAGATATTATACAATTTAAATAATTTCTTCCTAAAATCCTCAAGTTTACTATCAATAGTTAGAGCATCAAGACCCAACATTTTTAATCATTCTTCAATTGCATACAATTTATACCTAGGTTCCATGATAGTAGCAAAGCAAAAAATGAAAGGAAATTCCACCCAATACTTATCAAATTTTTCCCTCATTGCAATCAAAACATTTTGAAAAACAAAAAATTCAGAATATGCATCAAATGACCCATGAATATCTACTAAACAAGGAATAACATGACTAGATGTAAGATAATACACACCAAAAAAAAATTTTGTTGAAGAATCAAAATTGCTAAAAACCCACAAACAAGTTGAGCTACCATGCAATTCTATTCAGCAGGAACAAGCATGCCTGAATTCAATTTATGAACATACCTATGCAATGAGGCTTTATACTTGATAGCTACATTTAAAAGCTCATAAGTGGAAGTCCACCTATGTGGTACATTAATATCAATTTTCTTCTTTGACATATCAAAATCCTCACAACATTTTACCTAAAGTTCATGCCTCTTATTAGAGGAATTGAAACTACGAACAACATCTACTATTTTTTTTTATAGAATGATCTAAAATTGAAAGTCCATCTTCGACAATTAAATTCAATAAATGACAACAACATTTAACATGAAATAACGGAGTTAGCACCTCATCAAGCATGAGAGTAACTCGAAGTATTTTAGGAACAACTTCATTATTTGATGCATTATCTAATGTTATAGTAAATACTTTGTTACGAATGCCCCAAGATAACAAACAATTCATCAAATATGTGAGCTGCTAGTGACGCTGCAGAATGTGGGTACTCAATCATTTTAAAACAAATTATCCTCTTATTCAAACACCAATCTTTATTAATAAAATGTGCAGTAAAAGACATATATAACCCATTTTGTCGTGAAGACCAAACATCAGAAGTTAAACAGATATTTGAATCCCAATTTCCAAAAACAACATGCAAATCAACTTTATCTTTTTGAAATTTTTTCGTCACATCTCTTTAACAAGTAGAGGCATAAATACATCTCTTTAACAAGTAGAGGCATAAATTCCTTTGTATTGAGGACAAAATGCACGACGAATTATACCATTAAAATCATGTTTTTTCTACAAAAGTGAATGGCAATTAAGCTCTAATTATTAAATCAACAATCTCTTTACGAGTAACAACATGATTGTTGGAAGTATGCCCACAAAGCCACTCATTCGATGTAATAGCTTTTTGGAATACTTATTGTATTAAACTATTGTTAGTTTAATGAAAAGGGCAAAGCTTATTGTTAATCACTATTTATTGTATCATGTGTTTAATCAATAAGAGAATCCAAGGAATGTATTTGATCTAAGAGAGAAGTGATCTAAGTAAGTTAGATAA
Source organism: Gillenia trifoliata (assembly GCA_018257905.1). Lineage (NCBI taxonomy): Eukaryota > Viridiplantae > Streptophyta > Magnoliopsida > Rosales > Rosaceae > Gillenia > Gillenia trifoliata. The sequence continues at coordinate 2,203,333 of CM031080.1, read as the reverse complement.
ACGAGACCTCTCTCTTATGTTCATTCCTAAAACGTTCCTAGCCATAGGATTGCCAATTGGGCATTGACAATCCGCTAAGGTTAGTATGTGTTATGTTAACTCAATCGTGAGTATGACTAGTCTCAAGTCATTTAGTGTTGGACACTGAGACAAACACATAGGTGCTCAAAAAGTAATTGAGTACACTGAACAACGATCAATAGGAGTTCGTACATACATGTCATGCAAGAACTTCTAAGTTGCAATATGCAAAGTAGTCCTTTGACCTGAGGCATCATTGATGTCTAATGATTGGGTCCTTGATCTTTGATCATGTCAAAGGCATTCCATTGCGAGTGTCCACGGCATTGTTGGGGTCAAGCTATCTAGTCATGTAGGCATATGAATGCACAACAAGGGATCTCTAACCTTCCATGGTGGAAGGAGAATACTCTGAGATATGATTTGAAAGTCTTTGGCCAAAGCATATGAATATGATTTTGGAAGTTTGTTTCAAATCATATTCAATTGAATCATATAGAAATGAATCACATTGGATAGTAGACATGAAAATAACTATCACTCAAACAATGTGATTAGGAGTATTGTATTAGAGAAGGACCGTATTGCATTGTAATTGTAACTGGATAGGTTCTCCAACCAATTCTACTTAGCTTGGGTAGCCATGACATACTGCTAGGTGTCACTCATGGTTTGTGGAAGCCCTAAGGATTGGCCAACACTAATCTTAAAGGGAGAATTGAAATGTGGTTTCAATTCACAATCGATCGTTAAGAGTAACAATCGCCCACTGCCTCGCTAATTGGAACCTAATGGATCGTACACCGAGTAAGGATGAAAGTGAAGAAATAAAGGAATGGATAAGCAATTAAATTGTTTAATTGAGAATGATCATGATTAATTAATTAGTTAATTAATTATACGAAAGGTTCGTATTTGGGCTTTTAAGTTGGTTTTGGGTTTCGGGGCCCAAAAGGGTTTTTGGTCCACAAGGCCCATTGAGTTTAGGTTGTAGACAACTAAAAACTAAATGGAAATTAACCCAAAAACAATGCCAAAACCGGCCTAGAGTGAGTGGAGGAAAACTTGGCTTATTTACAAGTTTGCCACTCACATGTGATGAGGCATAAAGGGAACTTTATGGCCATAATCACTTAAGGGGTTTTTCTTGGAGGAAAATGAGGTGAACTTTTCTCTCTTTTTCTTCAAGGGAGGCCGGCCATTTAGTGAGAAATTAGCTAGCAATCTTTTGTCTCCTAAATCATCCATTTCATCTTCACACCTCATCCTTGGTGTGGAGACTTAGAGACACTAAGCTTTTGGTGTTTTTGGAGTTCTTATCCTCACATCCTCAAGAAGCAAAGGAGGAGACTTGAAGGCCCTCCACTTGGGTGAATCCCTTGTGCAAACAAGGATGAGCTTCAAGGGTAATGAATCTCTAAACTCCACTCTCTTTAATTTTGTTAAAGAGTACTTTTGGTTCACCATATTCTAGGCTTTGAAAGTCATGGGTTTTATGAATTGTTTTTGAATGCATGCTTGCTTTAAATTGTTATTAGTTGGCATATGTATTCAAATGTTCATCTATTGTTCTTAGCTAGGACAAAATTTTTCCTTCAATGATCATAAGCAAAATTGGTTAAATTATTAGCAGTATCAGCAGTCAATAACATTTGACCGGAAGATCCTAACTTGTGTTTTTTTTATGTGAATCATAATGGCGTTGTAAATGATTAGTACCACAAACACCAACAAAGAAAGTATTACAAATAACGTAGTTAGCCTTTGGTACTTGTATGCCTAGATGCAGTGTGGCGATGGATTAATAGTGGAAATAGGAACATATTCATTCAAAGAAGGTGTACTATCACCTGTGTTGCACGGACATGGACATGGGACATGAGACATGACACAACACGACACGAGACAGGACACAACGTGACACGGCAATACGGAAATTTTCTAAAAACTAGGACACGGGCACGGGGAATTAAAATAATAATAAATATTAAATAATAAATTTAAATACCAATAATAGGCTAAAAAAAACATCATACAAAATCAAAACACAAAAGATTGATGTTCATTGTTTAACTATCATCATCAGTTGACACCAAACAAACAAAATAAAATAGAAAATAACATCAAACATATTCAAATAAGATAGTACATATTCCACCTTCAAGCAACTTCACTCATCAATGATATTCATGTCATCATTGGTGAATAATATCGCCTCCAAATCTGGTTCATCAAGAGATAGATTCGCGATCTCTAGAATCCCGACATTCTCCACGTCCATGGGGTCAAATCCATCCACTCCAATATCTCACATAAGAGTCTCCCCTACTTTGTAGTTTTGGGTTTTTCCTTGATAGAAGACGAAGATTATTATGCACATACACCAAATCTTGAGCTCTTGGAGGTGTTATCTTGTTCCTCTTCATGGAGTGTATGAATTTGTATGTACTCCAATTTCCCTCACAACAAGGGGACGAGCAAGGTTGGCCAAGCAACTTCAAAGCTATACATTGTAGTGTTGGTGTGCAAGAACCATGAACAACCCACCATTTCACTGGATCCATAAAGTTTCTATCGAGAATAGAATCAAAGCTTGAAAAACCTTCAATGCCAGCAGAAAAATCAGCATACTCCTCGTTGACTTTTCTTTGAGCATCATTATCAAAAAAGTATTTGTCAAAACATTTCTTTCTTTCGGTTGCAATCTCATTGTTTTTGTGTGAAGCAACACGACCGGGAGCACCATTAATCCATGATTTACTATAATACCTATATAAATAGTAAATTGATAAGTTCATAACCTATGTAAGCATAATTGAATGTATTTATTAAGGTAAACCATATAAGATTATAAACTTACTTAGGATTTAAGGAATGTACTAAGCAATGAAGTGGTGTGCTATTCTTAGTCGAACACTCCACTAAGATCCCATACACCACATAAAAAAAACTTTGATTTTTTGTGAAGTTGCTTGTTTTCTTTGTTGTAAATAATGACTTTCACTTCCTCAATCATTGCATCCCACCACTCGTAGACTAAGTGAAGACAAGTCCTATTGGTGTCCGTCCTCCTAAGCATGTCATAAATGGGAGCCATAAAGTCAAGGATATAATCAACGCGCTCCTAAAACTTGTCATCCAATATTCTTTCCTTCACCTATCTTGCAATGTCAACTTTATCCTCTTTGTAAGAGTCTCATTTCTCACTAATCACCATTTGTTGCAAACTTTGCTTGATTTTCCTAAATCTCTTGAGCATTACAATTATGGAAGCAAAGCGTGTATCAGAAACCTGGAGCAACTTCAACTTACTACGCTTATTGAACATGGCTAGACTCATGCCATGAGTCATAATGAAATTCTTTATGTTCACAGCCTCACTGGAAATCTCCAAAATCCAACTACATTCGTCATACACATTTTCATGTCTTGAAGTTGGTGAGCAAATATTTTTCAAAGCTAGATTAAGTGTATGAACTACATATGGTGTCCAAAAAATGTGCCTGAACTTGGACTCAATAAGTAATCCAGCAGCTTTGCAAGCATATGCATTGTCAGTGATTACTTAGACTACACTCTTTGGATCAACCTGATTAATAGCCTCAAGAAGCAAGTTGGAAATGAAATATTTGTCCTCATACTCACTGCATTCAAAAACATTGGCCCACTTTCACAAACATCCATGATATTGATTAAGAGGCATTCTTTGTGCATCTGACCAACCATCACTAAAAATACTTACACCCTTTTCATCCCATTTTTCCTTAATGGGTTCTAAAATATTCTCATTGTGATTCCTCTCTTTATGGAGTAGTGAGGTTCTCAATGCGTTGTAACATGGGGGTACATAACCTGGAATCGCTAGTTCACTAGCAAGCGCGAAGGCAGGCTTATAGTGTGGATTCCTAGCAAGGTTGAAAGACAATTCACTCGTATAAAACATTATTGCTATTTCACTGTCCAACATTTCCTTAGCACCATTGTTGAAGGAATTCTCAATTGGGTTTCTTCCCATCCTCTTCTTTGGCAATGGGACACTACGTTGTATGGTGCTATTTGAACCTGAACTAACACATCTACTTGTACTTGAGGGCAAATGAACTGACACATTCCTTAAATTTGTCAACCTCAAATCATATGCATCTTGGAGTCTTTTCATTTCATGGTAATGTTGTGTTGTAACTTTCAAGCAAGCTGCAATCCCAAGTCCTCCAATCTTCAACAAGTGACCTTTCACTCGATGATAACTCCCTTTATAATGTTTCTGACAATAGTTGCACTGAAATTCAACATTTCCTCCTCCTTTTCCCACTTTTCCAATCCTTTTCACATATCTCCATAAAGGTGAATAATCATTATCATTCACTTCATCTACATTATCAATAATAGGAGTGGATGATGTATCTCCCTCAATCCCAGTAGTGCTAGAAGTACTCATTTTATAATGTTAGCCAATTCTTCTCCTAATACAGCAAACAACAACCATTTTTACTTATAATTTTATAAACAAAATAAAAAAACCTAACTAATTTTTTAACTATCAACAACTTAATTAGATCCACAGGAATCTAAGAGAGTCAGAGACAAACCTATATTGTCGATGATATTCCTTGCTACACCACAACTTCATTAAAATTTAAATGTCCTGACTTTGACTTGCTTATTGCACGTGCACCACAACTTCATTAAACGTCCTGGGCAGCATGGGCTTCTTTTGGGTTGAAGAGAAAGAGGGAGAGTGATCTAGCTGGAGGTGCTGCTACCTGCTGGAGCCTAGAGGCGTTGTTGCGTGCTGGAGGTCGGGACGACGAGATCTGAAGGCGCTGCTGCCTGCTAGAGCCTAGAGGGGCTGCTGCCTACTAAAGGTCGGGACGACAAGATCTGCAGGCTGGAGCTAAAACCTGGAGGTTGGGGTTTGTTTCTGAAGGTGATCTTGTTCTGTTTTTGTGCTAGGACTTATGTTTCATATTATTTTAAAATTACCCCCAAAACAATTTTTCATATTTCAATTTTTCTCCTAAAAGTTTACTATAATTGCAAAATGACCTCAACGTGTCTGTTGACTGTGTCTTGACCGTGTCTCTCACGTGTCCCCCCGTGTCCAGACAGTCAAAGTCAACGACACGCTACGTGGCGTGTCCAACACGTGTCCAAGAGTGTCCGAGGAGTGTCGTGTCTGTTCAAGTGTCCGATACATGACACGCTAGTGTATTGAAGTGTCCGTGTAACATAGACTATCACTAGCATTTTCCATGATCAAAATGTGAAATTTTCAAAAAACAAAAAATGATACCAAGTAAGCTAATGGTTTAAGGATACCAAATGGCGGTCAAACCGTGATACCACATGCTGAACCTACACAATGAAAAAACCGATTTCAGTTTAAGAGCTAAATCATAGATCATGAAATACAAAAGGTATAACCATTCAGTATAAGCATAATACAATTTTATTGTTGTTTTTACAGTGGAGGGGAAATATAGGAAACATTGGCAAGGGAATTCCTTCCACCTCTACCCATATTAACATGAATCCCATAAGCAAGAAAATAAAGCAAATATTTTAAGGGAAATGCTTAAGAACATATCAACTTTTATGACAAATAAATAACAAGAATTCTTAAAAATAAAAGATCAAATGGGGAAACTTGAGGATTCGACAAAGAACAACCTGTTATTCATACCTGCTTGCATGAATAATCTAGAATCCGAAGTGAAAAATACCAAAAAAATGATTAGATTTCCCATTTTTACCAAAATTCATAATCAATCAAATTTTAAATTAAAAATGAAATTTATTTTACGAGGAAGAGAAGAGAAGAAGAGATGAGAAGGTGAGGCTGGTGCGGCGCGGAGACATAGTGAGTGAGAGCGAGCGAAATAACAGTATTAGATTTAGGATTTGTGGTAAACAATAGTATATATAGTATAAGGGATTTGGGCTTGCGAGTTGCACATCCTACGTGAGTGAGAGAGATCAACAGCCCATTTAGCAACGGTAACAAATAAACAATTTGTTGTGGACAGTTTTTAGTGAAGGGTGCGGCAAGAGAAGAATAGAGAGAATTTGGTGAAACTGTAGTGTATGTGGAATATGTAGTTCATATATTCCACATACCAGGTGCCTTTATTTATAGTAATAGAAGTACAAGAACAATAGGATACTAATCCCTTACAGAACGGAATAGCCTAATCCATATCTACCTAGGATTTACACAATCACATTTAACACATGTTATATTTTATCTACAACACTCCCTCCTCGAGTGTGCAAATACTCAAGTAGATATCGCATCGATCTTCGTGATGATGGGCTTGGATGAAGCCGTCTCAGGCACAAAGAGACACTCGAGTCTCATATAGGGAACTTGCATATAAAAAGAATAAAACTCTCACAAAACCTCGGCTATGGTAACCCAAGACTCAGGGACAAACCCATAGTCTAGAGAAAAAGTGAGTTAATGCAATGTCGATACTTAACATCTCTCCAAGACGTAAATAGTAAGAAAACACACAAGAGTACGACCAGCCCGAATGGGTGCCTCGTTAAACCTAGTCGTGCAACAAACCCAATGGGAAAAAATGATCCCGATCGTAGGGAAAAAGAGTACATTAAGGTCAAGTGAGTATACTTCAGATACTCCCCCGAGTTCGACAAAACTCCCGAGAACTACAAGCGTAGCAAATGAGCAAATTTGCACATACCAAATCCCCGAACAAGCTTCTTCGGCAATGACTTCGTGAAAGAGGTCCACAAGGTTGTCTCTGATCGTATATGCTTGACTTCAATCTTCGATGCTAATGTCGATACGATGTGTACGCAACATGCTTGGTGTTGACTTCTTGGATGTATCATGGTCTGCCGACATGCGGCAAGAATTTCATAGATCGTTGTTGGAACTCAACGAAGGATGAAGAATTACAAGGTGTTTAATATGCTCCTATGTACACTAAAAGTTTAGTGTATGCGATGAGCTCGAAGACGTCGCAACCAAGGTCTAGTCGGCTGACCCCAAGATATCGCTTGTTCCTAACGGTAAAGACATAATCCGTTTGGAAACGTGCCTTGTGCGGAACATGGATAGTCCGTATCGCCGTATCCCACAAGGTAGGCATCATTCCGATAACCAAGGGGTTGTGGTTAATCGATGCGCAGTGGGATAGAATAAGCCCAAATCCGTAGTAACGAAAAACGTCTTTAACACCTATTTGGTGGTAAAGGCAGGTGGGCTAATGTTGTATCTTACCAAAAGATCAACAACGAATGAGATGTCATGCATAATGCAAATGAGCTAAGTACAATAAAGCGCTAATTGAACTTAGATATAGAACTTCAAGTTCCACAATCTCAAGGATCTCATTTGCATCTAGCGAGATGAACTGGCCACGGGTGTACTCAAAGGCAACACCTTCGGTGTAGTTCGACAAGGGACCAAAATACCATTCAACTTTGCTCGAAACTGGTCGAGACATAAAACGAAGCCTCAAGATCTTCATCTCAAATTCGACTTCGGTGCGAGGTGCTTTCTCAAGCTCTTCCAGAGTCTGGGTGAGATTTATGTCATCGACATAGACTGCAACTCTTGCAAATTCGGGGTTTTGTACACGCAGGGCATAATTTATTCACATATCCCTAACCGATCAAATATTCACTTAGACCTGCATACCACATCCGCCGGATTGTTCCAATCCGTAAAGTGAAATGCCTCAATTCAATACAGAGGGTGTTCCGTGGTATAGAACTATTTGAATCTAATAAGTTCTTCGGGAACTTTCTTACATATATTTCCGTATCAAATCCCCATGCATACGTTACAACCACGTACATAAGCCGCATATTCGCTTCGGAAACTACCAAACCGATAAGGTAGTGGAACTATGACGTCCACATGGGAAATAAGTCACCTCGTAATCAATCAGGTGTTTGAGAGAAACCTTGTTTGGCCAAGGCGTGCTTCAGACAGACCGTTTCATTCTTTCTCATTTCTCGCTCCTTACGAAAACCCACTTGTAGCAAACGGGCTTCACATGTGGAAGTGGTGGAACTACAGCCCAAACACTTTACGTTCTGCAAATGAATCAAGTTCGACTGGATTGCTAGTTTCCAAGCTTGACCAATCGCCTCTACGTCGACATTCATCAACGTGAACACAGCTTCGATATCGTCGCTCTCACTTATTTTGGGTAGCTACCATACGTGGAATATCATCGATGATAATCTCATTCCAATTCCATTAACTCATCCATGCATGCATAATGGACCAAGACTACAGGTCTCTGGATAATCCGATTAATTTCATGAGGTGGAATGGTTGAGATAGCGAATGAGGAAGGGTTCATTCTGTGCCATACTTCTCCACTTCTAGGAGGTGAATCCTTCAACCGAGTGATCTCGTCGCGCTGTGCCGAGAACACATTGGATTGGACAAATTCGCTCTGCGTACTGTGCCGGCCCAATGTGGGCGGCCAAACCGTCCTTCGTGGTCGGCACACCCTTCTGGATGTTGACTGACGTCCGTTAGGTACGTCTATCCCAAAAGTATGTTTGCGCTGGTATATGTGATCTCGCTACTTTATCTAGATAAGAGAAAGTTGCCCTCGAGCAATACTCAAATCTAGAATACTTCGGGATCGAGACGAGACATGTTTGGGACGTCCACGAGTAATTCGCTAAGCTCGTTCTTCAGAACGTTGACGCCTCATATCTCCCCCAACGGCGGGAAGACCGCCCTACCAAGGACAATCCGCAAATGGCGAAAGAGATCGCGTGCAAGGGTTCTAAAAAGCTAATTCGAAGGAGAATCACAATCGACAAAGATTCACATCCTTCGAGGACCCATATTGGTACTATCATGGCCACAAGCAATATATGTATAGTGCATACCCAAAAATGCGTAAATACGAAACATCGCTCAAATCTTTCAACCAATTGTAACGCCATAAAGTATCGGGTAGCAATACCGGCGGACCAACATGCTGCATACAAGATTGCATAGCCCTAGGCGTAAACCGAAAGCTTGTGCTCACCAAGGTCCGGCGATCAATTGATAATGCGTTTATGATCGCTTCGCGAGGGCCGTTTTCGGGGGTTGAACATGGGGGAATTCAATGTTCAATTTCAAGCCCAAAAGACATGCAATACTTATCGAATACTGCTCGATATAAACTTCCGCATTATCCAAGCCTTCTAGACTTTATGGGATAATTAGGGTGGTGAGCCCTTAAGTAAGAATTGGCCAGAGTTTAGCAAAGAATGTGTATGTGGACAGCATGTGACCATTGTGTTGACATATCAACCAAAAATCATATTTACATGGTCCGCATTTTGGTTGGAAGAGTCCACATTATTCCCTTGATCCACCTGTGAAAAGAGGGTTATGTAGCAATCTTTGCTAGGGATGATGTAAAACTACCCCCCAACGAGCAAGCTTGGCAAAGTGTGCTTGTAGGCACAAAATTTACTTCGTAAGGTGATGCGTTGTGTAAAATGTTGTGACGTGTTTCGACCTCGAATGTTCTAAATCTGCCGTGCCAAAGCAAGTAAACTCAAGCCGAATCACCCGCTTCAAGCGGCCTCTATATGTGGCATGTCCCAGCTTGGGAGGTAAGCCCATTAGTCCCAAAACATAGCTTCAAGCCTCATATTTTGGAAGGTGATGCAAAGGCATTCTCCACTCTATTTTCTACAAAGGGTTTTCATGATCATTGTTCTCTCTCAAATATCCTTATGATTCAATAACGTTTCTTCCTCGAACTAGAGAATATAAGGCCCTTAATAGTAATTCGAAGCACTACTGATACAACGAGGTGCAAAGGCCATTGCCCTTAATCAAAGTTAGGTAGCACTCCGTTGCTAGAGGTGATTTAGGTATGAAGTTAGTGTGCATAGTCACATTCATCCAGACAACTAACTTCCCACATTTATACCTTATCACATGTTAATTGAATTAGGTCACATGTATAAGAAACATGATTCAATTAACTCATATTCGAGGACAATATCCATAATAATATCCAAAATTTAAAGCAAATACCAAAACAATCATCCAAACAAAGGAAAATTGTTCAAAACTTAACCAAAAAAATAGGGGGTTTCACAATTTGTACTTCCATGTCAAAATTTTGCTTTTCCATATGTGTTAGGTGAAGCAAAAATTAGTCTCATACTGCATTGATTACAGTGAATGGTACTCCTCAACAACACAGAGTACGCAAAGTGGCAACCAATGATCTATTCCATGAAAATGGAGATAGATTTTGCACGGCCGAGGTTCGCCAGAATATCATCTTTATTCTTGAAGTTTTGGGTCTTAGCTTGCTAAGTAATCACGTGTTTGGTCGTGATGCCACCCCTGGTTGACCCCGATTCTACCACTATTCCGCATCCGAAGAATGAAGAGTAGATTGTGAGGTCCGGGGCGTAGCCTTAAGTTCGGTACACCTCCGCCGAAACAGCAAGATCTTCGGTACATCCCAAATGGACCACTCTGGGTGCCGCTTTCACCGTTGTGCTTTTCAAAGGAGCAAAGTGGTAGTATCGCATCCGAGAATTTAGTGAACCTCCATTCTCTGGTGCTTCTTCCAGAGCATTTGCAGGTATGGAAGGGATCTAGAAAATCTTCCAACCAAAATTCAATCGGATTCTATAAACTTCGTAATTTGTACCTATTCACTTGATGCATGGAGTTCAATCATGCCTTGTGTCGTGGCAAGATATGTCTTGCTTCGTGTGTGTCTTTGCGTCTAGCAAGTTATGTCTTGCTTCGTGCAAGGTGTGTCTTGCTTCCTAGCAAGATCATCTTTGCATGATTAGAACGATCCGTAGAGTGAGTCAAAGAGCCATGGAGTCCTCGTCATTGTGGTACTTCCATTTACAATGCTTCGTGCATAAATCTTCTGATGAAGATCATGACGGATGCTTATTTAGCTCTATCCACGTCATTATTGGCTTCAATGTTTCTCAACTTCTCGCAGTCAAGTGAGCTTCACAACTTGTGCCCACAAAGTAGTTTCTACTAGAAACTTCCATGTTAAGAAATTGAACTTGTTACGGTTCGGAAATCCACCTGATGGAGGGAACAAGATTGTGGTTGGTGGTTATGGGAAATAAATCTCCATAATCATAAAAAGTTAGAACATTCGGTTCTGGTGACATGGTTTGGTTTAAATTTTCATGAAAACTACGTTTCATGGGTATTTAATTTTAAGGAAACTTCAGTTCTTTGGCACTTATTCGAAGCTTCGGTTCGAATATGAACTTCAAGTTCATATATACCTAAGAATCAAACGAATATATATAGAACAAAATAAAAAATAATAAATTTGAACATATATTGTGAATGGGTAGTGAAATATAGGTCTACTGACCTTCTGTGGTTTGCAAACATGACCCCAAATAATTTTTGGTGGGTCGTAGTTGAGCCGCAGCTCAACTTTTATTTTTCTCTTGGGTCAAGCAAGAAGAAAATAAAAAATTGGAACAGTAAAATAAGCCTACTGTATTGTCCAAATAAGACCCACATGGGCCGTGTGAAGGAAGGGAAGTGCGCATGACTGTTTGTATTTGGCCACAGCCGAGGCAAGAGAAAACGGCCGAAAAACCCGGAGCCCAAATGCGGGCCGAATGGTGAAGGACTGGCCGCAAGCTCCCGGGGGCCCAGCCAGCTGGCCGGGTAGAAAGGGCAGTCGGTCCATGCAGGGACTGTGCTCGGAGGCGTGCCGAGGGAAAGCAAGCCCAACGGCCGGCGCATGGCTCCTACGGAAGTCCTGGCGCTAGGTCGGCTCTACCGGGCAGCCGATGTGCTCCGCCGGTCCCGCTCGGTTCTGGCCAGCCGCCTGCCCGGTAGGGTTTTTATTTATTTTTTTCTTTATTTCAAAAACGAAAATTTTTTTTCTGAAAGAATTTTAGCTTTTTTTCGAAAAACGAAATTTGATGTTTTTTGTAGAAAAGCTAAAAAATAAGAAAAAAACCCTTAATTTTTCCTTCGTTCACACGATCATCAATTCACTTAATATATTTCGTATATATTAAATGTCGATGCTAACACAATATTTGGCATAAGATCAATAATTCGTTAAACGCAAAATTGGGTTATGCATCATGGTGAAGGTTCATGCAATCGCCCGACAAAATATCACAATCGCACCGTGTTTTTAGAAGAACTCCGGATTGCCGATGATGATGGTTGAACAATTTGTTTTGCAGATTGCTTTCAACTCCGAATTTCCATCGTCAATGCGTTGAATCTCGCTTCAAAATAACAGGAAAAAATTGAATCAATAGCAATATATTAATTCAATAAAAATAAATAAATCAAAGTAAAAACTATTGAAATTAATACTCCCTCTATGATTAGAAGATGGCTTAACTCCTAGATAATTCTCTTGAGCACAATGTGGAGCAGCGTGCCGATAACGTGTTTGTGGACAGCTTTTAGTGAAGGGTGCGGCAAGAGAAGAATAGAGAGAATTTCAGGAAATCATAGTATGTGGAATATGTGAAGTCTATATATTCCACATACCAGTGCCTTTATTTATAGTAATAGAAGTACAAGAACAATAGGATACTAATCCTTGGCGTAACGGAATAGCCTAATCCATATCTACCTAGGATTTACACAATCACATTTAACACATGTTATATTTTATCTACAACACAATTATTGTTTTTTAATTATTAAATGAGTTATCGTATAGAGAAGAGTAAAGAGCTGATGGCAGATGGCAGATGGCATGCCAGCTGTCAGCAAACTTAGGGTTTGATAGGTTGGCCTATGGGCCGGGCTGGGCCTAAGTGGGCCAGACTTCAAACACCTTAGCCCAAGTCTAGTCTACTAATCAATGGCACATGTTGAGCCATGCCAAACTTTTTCTCTTTGGGCGGAGTGGGCCCCACTGGCCTATGGCCTAAACCCTACATTGAAGGAAAACATGTGCATGAGAAGATGTTTCTCTACATTGGGGTCCAACTTCCATACTACGTAGTATGAAATACTACGAGCATTGGATGGTTTGGATTTACGGGACCCACATGACCCATATCATCCAAAACAATTCACGTCATCCAATGTTCGTAGTATTCCATACTATGTAGTATGAGAGAATTTTCGTCTACATTGAAGGAAAAGATGCTTTGGTCAAAGCTAAACACAGGCATGGGCAGAATTGCAGTTCTTATATAATTGTTAGATGTAATAGTCACTAGTATTATAATTCAGTATTATTATTTTTATTTGTATGCGAGATGGTCTTAGATTCGACTCCTATAATTGACGAGTTAGATACTACTATATTATTATGGCGAGTCTATTATGTAACTTAATCTTAATCCTCACCCCTTAATCTAAAATAAAATATCATTGTATTGGAAAGAAAAAATTGTTAGATAATAAAATCTCCACTTTGATGGGAATTTGGTCTCAAATACCCCATTTGAAAAGAAAGAAGTGGGGTTCCAGCCTCCGAATCAAATCCCCCACCTGGGCCGCCATGAAAAATGTCCATGCAAAAGCCACATTACATGGACCTGCTTGGAAAAGCCAACAGGCCCACAACAGCGAAGAAACCAACTCAGTGAGTCAGTGACTGCTCTGAAAGCCTTGAAAAGTCGATAAAAATAAATAAAAAACATAAAGTAAACGAAAATTCTGGTATGTATTCTATACAACGTGGTTAAATCTCAGTCATTGAATTCCTAATAAAGGAGATCTAATGGTTAAAATGCCAATATATTATACACCAAACCGGCTATTAGGTACAAAGCTCTAATAAGGTATCGAGAGTACTATCACAGTCAGGGCGAAGCAATTACCCCCTATTTGTAAAGTACCTCTCTTCCTATGTAGAGGGTTGAGGCGAGATTTCTAGTATGTTTTCGGTATATTCTATACAACATAAATTTTAGCCGTTAAATCTTAATTATTAAATTCTTGATTAAGGGAGTAAGTTATACAACCTGAATTTTAGTCGTTAAATCTTAACTATTGAATCCATTATTAAGAATCTAACAATAAAAAAATTTTGTATAAAATACACCAAAACACACTAAAAAAAATCCCAAGAGTAAGATGTCTATCCATGGTAATGATAAGCGCCACCATGGTCCATGACTCCATGGGGACACAGACAGTTAAAAACAACTGTTGCCTTCCGCTCCCGCGAAAAAGCGGTTTGTTTATTTTATTCCATTTTTTCTTCTCTTTTTCTGTGGAACTGGAAAGCCAAGCCTGCAAAAGTCACTCACTGCAATGCCAATGTGAATGTGCAATCTCTCTCTCTCTCTATCTCTCTCTACTTTTTCTCTCTCTAGGTTTCCTTGTCTGAGCTTAGTGGTTGTTCTCAGATTGATCAGCTGATCAGCTGAAGCAAGAATGGTGAAAGAAACCGAGTACTATGATGTCCTCAGCGTCACACCCTCCGCTTCTGAGGAGGAAATTCGCAAGGCTTATTATCTTAAGGTTCTTCTTTCTCCTCCATTTATCATCTTAGCCCTCGTTTGGTGCCTAGAGTTGATTGGACTGGATTGGATTCGATAACTCACTAGATTCGGTGACATGCATCTCTTGCTAGCTTCAACACACACTGAATCTACTGAGTTACCAAATCTAATCCAATCCGATCTTGGACACCAAACGAGGCCTTAGTTTGATAAGTATGTTGTACATTAAATAATATATATAATTTTTCATTTTATTTATATAATTTCTTTTCGATATTGAATTGATCAGTGTTGTTGTTTCCTTTGATTTTATTATTTTTCTGGTATATCCAGCTGATTCATTGATAAATCGGCATGCCTTGTTATTTTGTCTAATATTTTGAAATGTTAAAGATTAGTAGTTGGAGAATGGGAATTTGATTGAGCTTCTGAAAATATGTATGTTTAATTGTCAAATCTTGGTGAAATAATGCAACTTATATTTTCAAATTCTAGCAAACTTTTGTGTATTAATAGGGAGAAGCTAATACTTGTGCAGGCGAGGCAAGTTCATCCGGATAAAAATCCAAACGATCCTCAGGCTGCCGAAAGATTTCAGGCAAGTCCACTGCTGTTAGCCCTTCTTTTGTATCGTTTGTTTATCGTTTTTTGAGGTCACCAAATTCTGTACCCTCTTATGAATCAAACGGATTCTGAATAATTTCCAGGTACTAGGTGAAGCTTATCAAGTTTTGAGTGATCCGGTGCAAAGAGATGCATATGATCGAAATGGAAAGTATTGCATATCTAGGTAGAATACTTACATTTGCTTATGCTTGTACACGCGCGCTCGTGCGCACACACACATCTAAGTGATCCAATCACGGCCTCTGTTACTTGAGCTCTTTATCGGATAAGGAAAATGAATATGATACAACCGCAGATAAATTATTCTTCTTCCAGTCCTTCGCTATTCATCTAAGACATTCTTGAATCTTGACCTGAATTCGGCCTCATTTCTTGAAATTGCTTTCTGAAAATGTACTTGACAAACTTACCTGTGTTCAATGTAAATGTCCAAAGCATGTCTAGACAACGATAGCCTTGGTGATTTAATGAAAAAACCCCATAGAACTTGTGATTGCATGCTAAATAGTAAAACAATTTGTTGTTTCAAAAATTTCTCTACCTTATTCGAGATGTGCTATGTGCAACACAACTTGAAAGTATTGTTGTATATTGTTATCTGTCGTGCATTAATCACTTCCTGATGTTCTAATAATTCAATGTCTCTCTTTCAAGGGAAACCATGCTTGATCCCTCAGCTGTCTTTGCTTTTCTTTTCGGAAGTGAATTATTTGAGGACTATATAGGACATCTAGCAGTAGCAACAATGGCTTCTTCTCAATTAGCTGGTGAAGGGGACAGCCCTGAGAAAGTGCATGATAAATTGAAGGCGAGTAAATTCCAGAATTCATTAATACCTGTATCTTTCTCTTTAGAAAGGCGTCGGTTCATTCTGCTCATGCATGTGACTGAAATACATGAGAGATGAGATGTCAGGTTACGCATATATACACAGTCACAAACACACTATATATAAAATTATATGGAGTGGTAGGTTACTTCTTTGACGATTTTTCATCTGTTTCGATCAGTTTTAGTATCTTCAGACAATCTTATAGCTAGGTGTAACTTTAACTTGACATTATTAATTTCCTCGCATTTTCATCCTTTTATATGCAACTGTTCCTCAGCATTCTCTTTATCTTTACTTGGTTTATTTTCTTAATCTATAACAGCATGCATCCATATAATGCAGGCTGTTCAGAAAGAAAGAGAAGAAAAGCTCGCTAACTCGCTCAAAGTTTTC
Source organism: Gillenia trifoliata (assembly GCA_018257905.1). Classification (NCBI taxonomy): domain Eukaryota; kingdom Viridiplantae; phylum Streptophyta; class Magnoliopsida; order Rosales; family Rosaceae; genus Gillenia; species Gillenia trifoliata. The sequence goes on along the minus strand of CM031080.1, from coordinate 2,187,024 downwards.
CTTAACCAGTATGTGCTAGGTGACAATGAGGGATTCTTACAGCATGCTGAATCCGAAGCTAAACGACTTTCTGATGCAGGTCAACTAAGTTTCATTGGCCTACTTATAATTCCTTTTATTTCTTATTTGATTAATGAAGATATGGCATTAATGTTACAATTATAAAAAAATTTACGCGGTGGTTTTAAGTTCTGCACAAGAACTTTATATCACTTCAAATCCAGTGACCATTTTTATGAATACCTCCTTTCTCTGTCTTTCCAAATCCTATTACTCTGGCTCTATTTAGCTACTAATTTCTGAGCCTGTAATTATCCACATTGTCGAACCTGAAAGTGTTTTATCACAGTAAATGTGTGAAAAGTTTCTGAAACCGACTCTTATCTAAAATTCTGATTCTTACATTTTGCTCATATGACACCCCATATGTCTTTTGGTGTCGAAACTATATCATACTGCGGACGTTTCAAGTTTCATAGAAAAAATTACCAATGCACTAACCTGGCACTACTTGTGCGCGCTACACTGCTTTGTCATGCTTGCAGCCTTCGGAGTTGATATGCTGCACACTATTGGCTATGTATATTCGAGACAAGCGGCACAAGAGCTTGGAAAGAAAACCATATTCCTAGGGGTACCATTCGTGGCTGAGTGGGTTCGTAATAAGGGACATTTCTGGAAGTCACAGATGACTGCTGCAAAAGGTTTGCCCCTCATCACTGCCTTTCATACTTTCTACTAGGAACTTTTAAGTATTTTTTTCAACTAATTAAGTTGAATAAAATTGAATTCAGGTGCTTTTCAGTTGCTACAACTTCAGGAAGAAATCCGTCGGCAATTTAAGATGGATGGTAGTGGCCCTGAAAATGATGTTGAATCGCATATGCGCTTAAACAAAGACACACTTTTGAACTCACTGTGGAAACTGAATGTGGTGGACATCGAAGTAACGCTCTTGCATGTTTGTCAAATGGTTAGTGGTTTCTTTCAATCAATGGGGTACTTGTTTCTTTCATCAAATAAAAGTTTTCATGGAACTGGTTAATAACCTCTCCCTTCTGAAGTTAATTATAAAGCAGGTAAACGGTTTTAATATTTTCGTGACTGGAACCTAAGAAATCACAGAGTCTTTGGGGCTGAGTGCCTTATAATTTGTGGCAGTAATTGTGTTCAAAAGATTACTGCAGATCCTTCTCATGATTCGAAATGTGATTTCAGGTTCTACGGGAAAATAATGTTCGAAAGGAGGAACTTAAAGCTCGTGCTCTGGCGTTAAGACATTTGGGAAGGATATTTCAGGTTCAATGCATTTTACATATTTTCCGCGAAATCCTTATACAGGAACATTTTTTTTATGCATATGCATTTGATGCAATCGCCATATTTGACCGACCATCTACCTAACACTTGCGTGCAATGGTTTTCTCATGCCTATAATTTCCCATGTATGTTTGTAGAGGGATGCTCAAATATCAATTTATTTAACATGGGAGTAATGTTTAATCACCGATGATCTGCTGACACTACATTTTCCTTGTTTTTTTTTGTGGTTTAAGGAGGAAAAGCAGACGCGAAATGGTGGAACTTCAAGAAGGAAAAGTTCTGTTGACACGGATGATGACGGAAGCAGCTCAGATAGCAGTTCCGAAGAGGATTCACCACGGCCGCTTTCGTACAGAACTCCTTTTCTCACTCAGGCATGTTATAATTAAGATCCTATGCAGCTAACGCAATATACCAAAAGCATACACTAATCTATATATGTTTTCAACAACAAATATAAAAATATCAACGAACGAAGAAAGACTCGAAAGACGGCAATCTTATGTAACTGATGACGTGCTGTTTTTCTTTGTTCACTAGCAGGGTATTGGCAGACTCTTCAGATGCCTTTGTAATCCAGCATTTGACGTCGATGACGAAGAGATTGTGTACAAAAGCAAATGAAATATACGATGTTGTGGGAAAATGGAGGATTTTATGTATTCAATTCAATCCAGAGTATGGTGCAAGCCAGTGTTGTGTGTCAATGTATTTACCCATTGCTTCCACGTACAGTGATATATTGTTAATCACCAACATTATATATGAATTTTTCACTGTGATTTGCCAATTCCGCTTGGAAAATTCAGAGATAGTAGAACCGTAATCCTACTAGCTACGTACTGCTTCAACCCCAACACAGCATGTCAAAATTACTAGCTGTATAGTACAGGTTTAGCAAAGAGTCAAAAGAAGGAGAGCTGTATGCAGTATTTTAAGTCCCACATCGACGAGGGGAGCGAGAACGATCTGGAGTCGGTAATATAAAATAAAGCAGCATGTTGGTGTTATAATTCACGGAGCCATGCGTTGAGCACAGAGCGAACTATTCTTTCGCCTTTTACTAAAGAATACCGTGTGCTCATCGCTTCAAGTGGCATACGCCTATTTTTGGAGGGGCGCACCTCTGTGGGTGCCCCTAACAATTTAAGTATTAAGCGTTTTAATAGTTTCCAGGAAAATAAGTTTTCTCAGTATTTGAACGAACACTTCCAATTTTTCCTGTTATTTCTGAAAGAGATTAGTAATTTAGTAGGTTTAACAAAACAAATGGTTGGAAATAATTTTCCAACAAAATGTGTTCAGTTATTTTCTCATTTTTATAGTGGGTTAGATCAATTGTTAGGGGAGGAGAATTGGTGGGGATTAAACTTGCACTTGAGATATTACAGATATGTTTTGAGCTTGCACAATTTGAATTTAATCGGTGGGATCAAACTTGCACTTGAAATATTACAGATATGTTTTGAGCTTGTACAATTTGAATTTAATGTTTGTCTAACGAACGAAGGTGCCTGCATTAGAAATAGAAGCTGGATCAGCCTTGAAAAAACATCACTCTTTTAATGTTCCAATATTAAGAACCAAACGAACCCAAATTGTATACCAAACAATGGAAAAATTGTACTTGTAGTTATTGATCAACATTCGATTTGCAATTCCATCGTTGAAATCGAATAATTGCTGTTCCATCCTCTATATTGCACCTAGAATCGTTAGTCTTTTCTGCCTGTCGATTGTTAACTTTTAATTTTTATGTTTTAATTGATCATCTGTATAAGTCGTGATCTATTTTTTGGAGCACATAAGACTTGTTAACCAAAACTAATTAAACAATGGAATTTTTGTCCAACTACCACCTTGACTTCATGGCGTACCCAAATAAGAGGAAAAATCTTGAGTGATACGTACTATTCAATGTCTGGTCATTGAATGATCTTAGATTATTTGCAATGAGTCCCAAATGAATCTTAAATCATTCAACAGTACGTACCATTGAAGTTTGACCCCAAATAACATCCAAGAGAAAGTAAAGCTATTGCAATATTACACCTAGACTTCGAATCGCGTTATTAATCTGCCACACTAATTTTAAAAATATGTAAAATATTGATTTTGGTCGAAAAATATAAATATTTGTATAATCATATATATGTTTTTTTTTAATCTATAGGAGGGCAACCTCTAAGTTGTAAAGAAAGTTATCACGTGAACTAAAAGAGAATAAAGTAAGGACATGTTTACTTATATAGTACCGCGATAAAAATAAATAAGTATGATAGTATGAGATAAATGAAATGCTTTTGATTTTCAGGTATCTGAAAACCTATAGGTCCCGTATTTTTTCATTCATTTGATTGTTGTCAAACACATGAATATGAATTATTTATATTACTTTCAAGTCCATTCCTTGTAAATAAACATGCTCTAATATTACCATGAGTTTGAAAGGAAGTGACCCGGATATAAATTTACATCTTCTCTTAGAGGAAAAATCACATTTTTGTGTTTTAAAAATATGAGTGTAATCTAGATATAATTTTTACATCTCAAATTTACGTGGTGTTATGCTCTAAAGAATTCGGTCCATTATCTCCACAAAAGTTAACAGGTGAGAGGGTAATATCGACAATCCAGTTGATGTAACCCTCCAAAATCGATTCCCTACCAGTTAACTCCGTCCCCACAATCTTTCCTCACATTTGAATTATTTTATAAAAAATAAAAAGTTGCCCAGCGGGTGGTGTTTTGACGTTCCGAGAACAAAAACCCTGAGACACTAAACCCTCTCCACTGCCACCGATTCCCCTGTGGTGCTTCATTCCCTTACGCCGGATTGCAAAGGAAGCTCTCTCGCCAGCAAACCTGATTAGTAGGTAATTTTACTATTAATCCCTCATTAGATTATTGTTTCTTCAGTTCAAAAGCAGCAATTATCAACAAATTATCAGTGTAATTTCATTCATTCACCAGCATCAGCATGGCAAAATATTTCCCATTTGAATTGCAGATAGGTTACCTATCATGTGTAAAACAAGTTTAAGGAGTGAATTCTTGTATATAATTTCTGTTTATGAAAGTATATTGGCCTATATATATACATATATGTGTATTTATTGGTATCAGGGTTTTCTGTGGAATCTGTAGGAAGCTTGTGAGGTGTTATTGTATCTGGAAGCCAAGATGCAGGCTTGTGGTGGAGCTGCAGTGATGGGTTCTCTTCAACAGCCCACATGGACAAAGGGAACAGCTTTTCCCAACAAAGGGCTTAGCTTTAGCGGATATTCACATCAGCTGAAGCTCAATCGTGTGAAGCCCGGAACCGGTAGATCTTACTCTTACATTGAAGGAAGCTTGGTTGCTGGAAGGCCCTCTTCTTCTGTCTCCGTGCCCTTGCCTGAAATCGGAGGTAGTTATACGCCAACCATTGAACCAATATCAATTACTTTTGTTTATTTGTTTATGGTTTCTTTAGTAGATTGTATTGAAATGTATTTTAAGTTTTTGTTCCGGGATTCCTTTGGTAGGAAATTAGGAATATTTTGGAAGTGAAAATGTTTTGGTGTTACGATAGAATTTTTAATGTCAGTTTCACTGAAAAAAAAAATATTGTTTTTCTCTGCATATGTCAGAATGATATCTCATTATGTTGCTTGGATTTGATGCTCTGTGTATTCGTCTTTGGAGGTTTCGTAATCACTACTTTCAGTAAAGCTGCAGAATTTCGTTATGCAATTCTTTGAAAGAACCAATCTTTTTAAAAGAAAGAAATCTTCAAAAGAACAATATGTTCAGCCTCGAATTTCCCAACATCTGATGAAGTATCAAAGGAATCATTGGTTAGCAGCATGAATTATGTATGACTTGTTCATGAATTGTATTATTTGATTTACAGGTAGTGGAAGCAGTTTTGTGGACAATGGGTTAAGTGAGGCTGACCCTGAGGTACGTGCTATTATTACAAAGGAGAAGGAGCGTCAGCTCAAGAGTCTTGAGCTTATTGCCTCTGAAAATTTTACTTACCGAGCAGTGATGGAGGCAGTCGGCTCATGTCTCACAAACAAGTATTCAGAAGGATTACCAGGTAAAAGGTACATATTCTCAGACTCAGTGTAGGCGAGTTCAACAAGCACCTTTTATTAAAACTATTATGCTCGGTGTAGCTCATTGTTTGGTTGTACATTCAGGTACTACGGTGGCAATGAGCACATTGATGAGCTTGAAACACTATGCCAAAAAAGGGCTCTGGATGCTTTTCACCTAGATGGAAAGAAGTGGGGTGTTAATGTTCAACCCTTATCTGGTTCTCCTGCTAATTTCGAGGTTTATACAGCAATTCTCAAACCTCATGACCGTCTCATGGTGAGTTGTCCTCTTTGCGTTGTTTTACTCTTTCCTATTGGTGGCTACTAACATGTGGATGTAACTTAGGGTTTGGACTTGTCTCATGGGGGACACTTGTCTCATGGTTTTATGACTCCTAAAAGACGGGTATCAGGCACATCCATATATTTTGAGTCCATGTCTTATCGACTCAATGAATCCACAGGTACTGTATTTTGTTTCTGGATAAGAAAGATGGTGTCTTTCAGATTTACTAAAGATGCAACGGTTATTCTTTTGAAATGATGTTGGATTATTTTTCCTGAAATAAAACGAAAATGAAACCCAGGTCTGGTTGATTATGACAAGCTTGAGGAAATGGCTGACCGGTTTAAACCAAAACTCATTATTGCTGGGGCTAGTGCTTATCCTCGAGATTTTGACTATCCTCGAATGAGGAAGGTTAGTATTTTATGTCTCATTCTATATAGATAATTTTCATGTGCATAATGATACGAAATTTATTGTCATTTATAAGCACTCTGGTTTCTTTGGCAACTGATGAATTACATCTATTTTTTATGGGAAGATTGCGGATGCTGTTGGTGCTTTTCTTATGATGGACATGGCTCACATAAGTGGGCTTGTTGCTGCTTCTGTGCTTGCAAATCCTTTTGACCACTGTGATATTGTGACGACAACAACACACAAGGTATTCTTCAAACTCATGTTTTATACTTCACCAAATTTTTTCAAATTCGAAAAAGTTATGGACTTGTAAACATATCAAAATGCCGCTTTTGTTCTCCTCTAGACTCAGCATGCCGTCTTTCCCTGTGATTTCTTTGTTGTAATCCACATTTGGATAATCTGACAAATTTAAGACATTTCTCTCCAGTCTTTAAGAGGTCCAAGAGGTGGCATGATCTTCTTCAAGAAAGATCCGGTTCTTGGGGTCGATTTAGAAACTGCCATCAACAATGCTGTTTTTCCAGGTTTACAGGTTAGTTGTACTTGTTGTATGATAACAAATCGGAATTATATCTAATCATTTGTTTGTTTCTGTAAGAGTTCATCATTTATATTCTGAATTTAGAAATAAAAGGATAAAACGATAAAAGGCTTGAGTTCTTTATGCAGGGTGGTCCTCATAACCACACTATTGGGGGCCTTGCAGTTTGCCTGAAGTATGCACAGTCCCCAGAATTTAAGGCTTACCAAAACCAGGTACTTCAATTATACTGTCCTCATGTAAAAAGTGTCCGAAGCATGTTCTAAGTCTGTGTGGCTACTCTTACCTTGTAGGTGGTCTCTAATTGTAGGGCTCTTGCAAGCCGATTGACTGAACTTGGATACAAACTAGTTTCTGGTGGAAGCGATAACCATCTGGTTCTCGTGGATCTGCGGCCTTTAGTAAGTTCCTAGATTGTTATGTAATTTAATTGTTTAAACTTCAATACAGATTTCTTATTTCTTCTAATATAAGAACTTGTCCTCAATGTGGACGTTAACGACTTGACTAAAACCTATGACATTGACATCATAGAGGATAATTATTCTCTGATTGCAAGATATCGAATTTATAGTTTCTTTTTGCCAATTAGTTAAGCATTAAAGTTACGATTAAATGCTTTGCATTGGTTCATAACCGTATCTAATTCACCAATGTTATTTGACGTTTCCTTTATTAACAGGGTATTGATGGAGCTCGAGTGGAGAAAATTCTTGACATGGCTTCTATCACCCTCAACAAGAATTCAGTACCTGGTGAGTCTAAGTCCCCATTTGGATCAAATGATTTCGAAGAACAGCGGAATTGAGAATAAGGCTAAACAAGTTAATGAAAACTCTAAAGCTTTACGTGGAACGCATTTGAACTAACTAGATACAATCATTTGAAGTCGTGGTTTTTATTTTTCTTTCAATTTTCGTTCATCTTTTCCTCTTGGATCTTACCCCTGTAGCATTTGATGAAACAGGTGATAAGAGTGCTGTAGTGCCGGGTGGCATTCGCATTGGATCACCTGCCATGACGACGAGAGGGTTCACTGAGAGAGAATTCGTAGCAGTTGCAGACTACATTCATGAGGGTGTGCAGATAACAATTGATGCTAAACGCACAGTTTCAGGACCGAAGCTCCAAGATTTTATGAAGTTTGTAGCTTCCCCGGAGTTCCCTCTAAAGGATCGAGTGTTCGATCTGCAGAGAAGAGTTGAAGCTCTTACCACCCAGTTCCCAATGCCGGGCGTATAACTCGTATAGAAACATGTGATCAATCTTCCAATAAGGAAGTTCAAGTTTAGTTACTTTTGTTGTACATGTACCTTGTAACTTGGGTATTGCCTTAGTACTACGTAGTGTTAAACACTACGTAGGACTGTTTTTTTGTTGTAAGAACTATTTTAAAGATAATCGCTCTTTTTCGTGTACACAAAACATTCATCTTCAATTTTGTTCTTTGAGGAAGATGAGGAAATGAGTGTTAAATGACTTGCATGCGTGAAACGTATGAATTTCAATGAGACGATTAACTTGGAACGAGGCACGCTCGCTAAATTTGGAGTAATCGTTGCAAGTTCCTGTTTGTTGCTGGAAAATTTGGGTTTTCAGCACAGACATAGTGTGTTTTGACGAATTTTTTTTCAAGGAAATGGACGGCCACCATACCGGTTTTGAGTAACTAATTTTGTTTTCAAGCATAAAAAAATGATGCATAATTCAATACTCAAAAGCTGATAACATAAATCAAGATAAAGTCCGTAGGTTCCAACAAATGGTTGCTTCCCATTTGCTGCCAATATCTTACATCTCAATACAAACATATGTACTGTGGTTAAAGGTTCTCGGCCCTTTCAACACTTGGTTCAGATTGTTACCCTAATCCTCGTTCATCGGATCAATGAGCTGAATGAGGAAAGGCGTTGGCAGTGCGGTGAGCTTGGACAGCGCAGGCACAATGCACAGACGTCAAGTTCATACAGCCGCTAATGTTGAGGGAATGCCTTCCAGAGCAGGTGTGAAGTGCAGGGAATGAATCGCACACCGCCTGGACAGCAGAAGGGGTGAGTGCTGTGCATTGGCTGATGTTAAGAGTCCTAAGCCCTTCCTCGTCATTCCTGGCTTTACGGGATTCCCACATTGCCGCAGGCTTGTTCTTCACTAGACTCTGGGCCAAGGAATACATTGCTCTGTCCGTAATGTTCTTACAGTAGTAAAGGCCAAGCGATTGCAAATGAGGACACCTGTTTGCCAAAGCAATCACACTGTCATCTGCAATCAAAGAATAAAGGCATCAGACCTTCAATTCTAGGGGCTCCCTTTTCGGTTCAGTAATATTTTCGGGTCAACCTGAGCATATCCTAAAACTTTCTAGTAAAACATTAGGCATTTAATTGAAGACATCAGGAAATGGCTACCAGAAGGTTAACAATGGATAGTGATAACTGACTCTGAAACAGCACAGTCAAGGCCATGCAACTTTTCATAACGGCGACATGTATTCCTTTGCAATGCACACGTCAACGCATGCATGTGAAAATATAACATTTACGAAATATGACCACTAAAACCAACTGTAACAGGCAGCGAGTACTGTAACCCAAATACCTGATATTAGGACACAGCCGCACAAATCAACAGTTCTGAGATCAGGGCATCCATTTGCCAAACTCATGACTCCAACATCACTTACATCCTCACACCAACCAAGATTCAGAGACTGCAACTGACTACAGTAACGCCCAATAGCCTGCACACGATCTTAATAGTATTAATAGAGCTATCTCAGTTTTACACAAAAAATAAATAAAATCAATATCTGATCTTAACTTTACCTGCAATGCCCTGTCTGATGCAGTCCTGACGCAACTACAAAGATTCAAGACTTCCAATTTTCGGCAAAAGCCAGCAAGATATTCAAGAGCAATGTCACTGAATGCCGAGCACCCACTAATGTTTAGTTTTGTAAGATTTGGGCACCCGTGAGCTAAGGCATACAGGGATCGGTCACTGAGCTTGAAGCTTTTGCTGAGGTCCAGGACCTGCAGGTCATGACAGAAGTTTGCAATGCTCTCAACAGCATTATCCTCAAGTTGGGGTTTATGATCTTGACGCAGTATTAGAGTCTGCAATCTCGTAAACTTAGGAGCTAGAGATAGGACCAAGCTGTTCATGTTCTTGGTGCACCTGAAAACATAGTTGACAAATTAAGTTGGCATTTAGAACATTTTAGAAGAACGAGCTTAAATCAATTCAAAAAGTTTCTACAAACATTCATATCACTCATCTCCATTCTGGAAACAGAGAAGGAGGATTAGCATCTAGGGAAATTAAGTTCTCCACGCCCCGAAAGTATATTCTTATGCTTTGATAGTTCTAAAATTTTCATATGATTTTTAGTTCCTTTCCGAACTGTGTTTGATTCAGCATCCTATAAGAGGTGTTCTCTTTGCTTCCTTCCATATAAGGAATTGAGCTAACATAAGTGAAAGCATCTAGACCCTAGCAAGCTTACCACCCTGTCAGTTGAGCATCAACAATTTACTTACATATTCTCCCGTTTTGTGTTGGATTGGTAAGGGTACGGGAAGAGGGAAGGAGGAAACTGAAAATAAAATAGACGCACGATGACCAGCAACTTTTTTATCCCAACAACCCAAAATAAATGAATACATTGTAAGCTGCACAAATTGGCAATGACTTGGATTCAAAATACATTGTGAGTTCTCAAAGAACTTGTAAGCTCAATCATACGAAAAACCAGCTTGATATTAAACGGAATGTATAAACATAAGTATCTATTTCTTCAAAGTAAATCTACTCCCACAAGAGATTAATGATGAAATTCCTCTACATAGAGATCACTAATACGAAAAGAGCCTTAGACAGGGAAATTTAATAGCATTTCACCAACTCCGAGAAGTTAATCTACCGTAATCTCTACATCTAGACAGCATCGGTAAGCAATACAATCAGTCTGATCCTGAACAGGCCTAATGACAGATTGACATCGTTTCCTATAAACTCAAAACTAAAAACAATTATTCAGATGAATTCAAATTCATTAAAACAACTGAAGGAATCATATTGTGTTCCAAAGAGCAACAGCACCATCAAAAGGGATAACACACAAACGGAGCGTAGCAAAGCGGATAGCACAATATTTATACACACACCTGATAATTTTGGAAGTTACTTGAACCGAGGGACTTAATCCCAACAGGCAACACACACACACGAAAAATCGAATTTTCAAAGGTCATATACCACCAGGTGATGTCAATATTTGTCCCTTCCTTTGTTTGAACAATAAAAAACACAGTATAGAGAAGGCAAAGCATATACCATGAGAGGGAGAGACGAGTAAGGCCCAAGCAAACAGCATCTCTCCAGCCACGGCAGACTCCAGACGCCGTGATCACCGTCTGATCATCGGCAAGCGCCAGGATTTGCAGAAGCAGCTCCATCGGAATATCCTTCCAATCAGTGATCATCACCCGTCCTTCCATCTTCACTTTCCCACCACCACCACCAACAGCAACTGAAGCACTTGCAAACATCATAAGCTTCTCAAAGCACAGGTTCAAGTCCTCAGCCTTGATGCTTCCTGTTCCCACCATTTCAAAAAACTCTCACCCCAAAAATCCCACCGCCTTCACAAACCAACAGAAAAGTTCCTCGTTTCTGCCACCACCTCAATCAAGAGAGAGAAACATCTAGAGAGAGAAACAAGGATAAGAATTTACAAATTCCAACACACCTTAATATAATTATTTACAGAAATAAGAAAAGAAAAACGGAAGCGGTAAAACGACAAGAAGCTTGAGTACAACCAACCACAAACCCATGTGTCAACACCTTAAGAAACTTGCAGAGACATATCAAAATCAAATATATAGTACAGTAAATCCCAATCCAAATAAAACCCATTTTTTACTTTCTAAATAAAAACTAACCCATGAATTTTTGTTTCAAGAAAAATTGAAATTTCCAATAAAATTACATAATTATTTTCCACCTTGTGATCAGCCTGTGCAAGCTACACCTGAGTTGCAAAGCATAGTAGAGAAGAAACTAAAATTACAAACAAAAAAAGGAAAATTTTCAACAATCAAAGAGACCCCTTAAAATTTTTGTTTTCTAAATTTTGAAAGCAACCCATTTAAGAAACAATCAAAGCTCAAATTAAAATTATGAAAGGAACAATTTTGACACTGATGATGAAATGATGAACTGAAGATCAAATTTTGGACTCAGAACATGAAAGGTATAGCTTTGAGAGAAATCAAAATTTTAGCTCTGAAAAATGACACCAATTTGCTGCAAAATTTAGAAAGAAAGAGAGAAAAAACAGAAACTTGTACTGACGAATTAAGCTGACCAATACCAGGAACAAATATTTGTAACAAAACAGAGCAGCTAACAGCCTAACAAGAATTATATGAGAAAAAGGGAGAAGATTAATGTTTTGAGAAAGTACCTGAACTGTACAAGGTTGCTGTTGATGATCAAAGTTGTATGTGGCTTTGTTTTTGGTCTCTCTGTGTGATGGTTTTCGTGAAGTGGAGAAATCAGAAATGAAACACACAAAGAAAGAGAGAGCTTTTAATATAATTTTATAAATTTTTAAATGGTAAGAAGAAGACAGAGTGATCAGAGAGAGGGAGAAGCGTCTGGGCTGAGAATTAGCGACGTGTATGATGCCACGTGGCATGACAAATGAATATTGATTTTGATATAATGGTGGGACCCACAATGTGTGTTCTTGATTTGTTTGATTTGATCAAAATTCTAGGGACCGGCTACAGTGCCGTCAAGCATTAAATGCTCACACCGATTTCATCCTCCTTGTCCCCCTCTCTCCTCCCTCCTCTCTCCTTTTAATAGTGAGATCGGTGTGAGCATTCAATTTTTACGAGCACTGTAGCCTACTCCCAAAATTCTGTAGTGTAAGGAGAAACTTTTACGTGTCGTGCAATATGTTCCATAGTGTATTTCTTTTGAGTCTTATAATATGAATAAATAATATAGTTGATGTGTTTTATTTTAAAAATATATTAATTAAAAAAATTAATGTCATATAAATTTTTTTGTCAAAATATGTCTTATAACTTAAACGTAATAAAAATATTATATAACATGTATAGAATATTGCTTTGGTGAGTGTTTTTTTTTAATTTAATACTTCTCGAGTTTAAATTTTTTTTTTAAAGTAATTTAAAATAAAATATTATTTGTATTGAAAAAAAAAATTATATAACAGTTTTATTAATATACCGAAAAAAAAATGTATCCAAGAGGAGGAGATGAGATGGTGACCCGTTGAGACTTTTGAGTAAGAAAAGATATGTGACAAGGAAATATTGAAAATATTTTTTTTCCTTTGGCTGTAATTCTTTGAAGAAGGAAAAGGAAATGTGACAAAAGAATATGAGAAAAATGCAAAAGGATGGAGTTTTCCAGAGTACAAATGGGAAAGAGGTGGAGTAGAACTAGAAGGTTCCAATTGTTTAGAACCGAAGCCGCAGCTAAAAGCAAATTCCACCCGTCAATCGTTACATGTACAATTATTGATGCCATCAACTTGGTACCTTCTTTTTAGGAATAATTAGATAAAAGACTATTTATGCATTCTTGTGGCCTATTTTATTGGAGGCTACAACAAAGAGAAAAATAGAGAGAAAGAAAGAAAGGTTCGAGAAATTGTAGTACATATTTCTCATGTCAAATGTCTTTATTTATAGTGAAACAAGTACAATCATAATATGAATGTAAACTTTAGGATATTCAGAATATCTCAATCCATATCTACCAATGATTTAAACAATCACATTTATCACATGTTTAATATTATCCACAATACTCCCCCTTGAGTGTGCAAATACTCAAGTAGATATCGCATCAGATCTTCAAGATGATGTAGAGATAGTTGATGAAGTCGTCTTGTAGGCACGATAGAGAACAATCGAGTCTCATATAGGGAACTTGCATATAAAAAAAGTAAAAATTCAGGCTATGGTAAAACCCAAGGAGGGACAAAACCCATAGTCTAAGGAGAAAAGTGAGTTAATGCAATGTCGATACTTAACATCTTCAAGATGCAAGTAGTAAGAAAACACACAAGGGTATGACCAGCCTATAATGGGTGCCTCGTTAAAACCTAGTCAGGTAACAAAAACCCAATGGGGAAACGGATCCTGATTGTAGGGAAAAAGAGTACATTAAGGTCAAGTGAGTATACTTCAGGATACTCCCCTGAGTTTGAGGAAACTCCCCTTGAGAACTACAAGCGTTGCAAATGAGAAAATTTGCACATACTAAATCCTCGAACAAGCTTCTTCGGCAATGACTTCGTGAAGAGGTCGACAAGGTTGTCTTTGGATCAGATCTGCTTGACTTCAATCTTCTGATGCTCATGCTGATGTGATGTTGACGCAATATGCTTGGTGTTGACTTCTTGGATGTATAACGTTATGGTCTGGTCGATACATGCGGCATTGTCTTCATAGATCGTCGTTGGGACTCAACAAAGGATGAAGAATTATAGGTGCTTCAAATATGCTCCCATGTACATGGGTGGTTTCGTGTATGGCGAGGAGCTCGAAGATGTCGCAACTAAGGTCTATTTGGTTGACCTCCAAGATATTGCAGTGTTCCTAACGGTAAAGACATAATCCGTTTGGAAACGTGCCTTGTGCGGAACAGACGGATAATCTGTGTCAGCGTATCTCACAAGGTAGGCATCATTTCGATAACCAATGGGTTGTGGTTAATTTTGAGATGCGTAGGGATTGAATAAGCCCAAATCCGTAGTAATGGAAAAACGTCTTTAACACTGATTTGGTGGTAGCGTGTAGGCGCAGTGTTGTTTCTTACCAAAAGATCAACAACAAAGGATATGTCATGCCTAATGCAATGTGCTAAGTACAATAAAGTGATAATTGAACTTAGATATAGAACTTCAGGTTCCACAACCTTTTTAAGGATCTTATTTGCATCTAGCGTATGAACGGTCATGGGTGTACTCAAAGGCAACACCTACTGGGTGTAGTTCAACTGGTGGATCAGAATACCATCTGAACTTTGCTTGAAACTTTAGGTCAAGACGAAAACGAGTTTTCCCAAGATCTTTCATCTTAAATCCCGACTTCAGGTGCGGGGCAGTTTTCTCAAGCTCTTCCAAAGTCTAAGTGAGATTTATGTCATCGGCATAGATTACAACTCTAGCAAATTCGGTTTTGTACACACAGAGGCATAGTTTATTCACATATCCCTAACTGATCAAATATTCATTTAAACGGGTATACCACATCCGCTCGAATTGTTCCAATCCGTAAAGTGAAAGCCTCAATTCAATAGAGAGGGTGTTCTATGGTCTAGAACTATTTGGATCAGTCTATGAAAGTCCTTCAGAAACTTCCATATAGATTTACGTATCATGATCCCTATGGATACGTTACAACCACGTTCATAAGCTGCATATTCAATTTTTCGGAAACTACCAATAACACACCCCACCCTCGATACTCACGTGGATACCGAGTTCGGGCGTGCTGGCCGACACTCGTAAGTGACGAAGCCATTAAATGCATGACAACACTTAGTTTAAGCAAATTAAATTACCATAAAGTTGCGGAAATTAATGTCAATATGCACAAGGTTCAGAGCGTACTAATTTGAATCAGGGGAAACAAAATAATGAATCAAGTTCCTAGAATTTCTATCCATAACAGGGATGGATATTATTAAAGAAACTGAATAAGAAATAGTAAATCCCTACATGGTCGGGAAATAGAATCAGAGCTGCCACTCGGATGCCTCGACTTCACCAGATGCTCTATCACTAGGTCCTGAAGGGGGTGCAAAAACAAAGGTGTGAGTGGACAAAAAATAAAAGTTTTCGAAATACCTTTCTCTTTTCAACATAACAACCCCCTATTTGAAATCTAGTATAATTGTAAAATCATACTACCGTAGTATACGTCAAAATGTAGAAACATATATCAATATAAAATCCGAAGATAACAAATCATATTTCCAATAGTCCTTTCATCATATATACCAATAATATAAATATAGGAAAACCAACACAGGGTATATGTGCAATCACCCATGTACGTGTTGAGGAACAGCATCTCAATCCCCGTACAAGCACTTTACATTATTCAATTGAATTGTACTCCTAGTACCACACACATGTAAGCACTTGCGCAATAGCGCGTCACACCTGAGTCCTTACGTAGTGGGGCCTTTTCCCAAAAAATAAACATAAACGTAAGACAAGCTTGCACTAAGGTATTTACCGGACAATACCCCTAGAGTACAGTGCGTGTGACCCAAACATGTGAGACTTGTCCTACGGCCGTGAGACGGTACTACAACGTAGTGAAAACATACCAAGTGTGTTTGAAAACATACATATATACATCATGTGTAGGAGTGAAGAATATCATATACTTCATAATTTTCCAAATATTTAATCCTTGTGTAATCGAACATATTCATGCGTAGAAGCCATTAATTAAATACCGATAAATCCATATAAATATAATCAACCCTCAAAACCATTTCATAATATATAACCATAATTAAATACTATATGGTTGCATAATTGAATATCAACATATATATATATATATATAAACATTTAAATTCATGTAAGAAACCCATTTCATAAATATTTTCAAGCATATAATTCATTTAATGAAACAAAAGTCCACTCACTGGTGATCGAGAGTGAAATCTTCCTCGGTGTTGCCCTCCTCGAAGTGTGGCGCCGAAGAATTACCTATTTAGTATTAGGGGAAATATTAGAACCTCCCTAATATAAATTAATATAGGCCCTATAAAAAAATATTCCAAAAATAATACTATTTTAGCAAAAACGGGCTCGAAAAACGATTTCCGGGGCCCGAAAACCCTACAGCCGCAATCTACTGCCGCCAGCGCCGAGAAACGGTCGGAAGCGCCGCCACGCGCTGCACGCGCCCTGATGACGTCACGCCACGCGCCTGCTGACGTCAGCACCGTTAGTTTTAACGAATATACCTTTCTGACGGAATATTCTGACGCCGTCAGGAATATTCCATTACTGTTGATGGAATATTCCCTCTTCTTCCTCCTCTCCGGTCGCCGGAGCCGCCGCCGTCTGGTTCGCCGGATTTCTGAAAAATTTTCCGATTTAATTCCAAAACTTTAAAAATTCATAACTCCTTCATTCCTTGGCCAAATTCAACGTGCCACATATCAAATTGAAGGTATTGAAGAGTAGAATATTTTCATACCAATTTGGGGCTGGAAAAAAGGCCGGAGATGGCCTGAAATTGGCCGGAAAGCTTCGGGAAATCCTAATTCCGTTCTCCTTCAAAACTGCACCAAATTCGACGTTCTTTATATCGATTTGAACCTACTCAACGTAATAGAACCAATGGTAATGGTTTCGAGGCTTACCTAAGTCGGGATTGTACAGAAACTTGAATGGCAGATTGTCGTTTTCGTTCTGGCGTCTGTTTGGACAATTGGGCTCGAGTTTGGGGATTCTGAAATCACAGCCTCGTCCAGAATGACGAGACGATCATAATGGTACTGATCTTGAGCGACGGTTTGCCGGTTTTGTGATTCGTCCAAGAACTTTTAGGGTTTCGGTGTTTTGGAAAGTTTTGGCCGAGAGAGAAAAGTGGGAGAGAGAGAGAGATAAATCGTGCAGGGGAGTTGTGTTGCTGCACGGCAGCCAACCCACAACCCAAAAACCCTAATTCCAACTTACGGGTGGAAGTTACTAAAATGCCCCTACACTTTAAAGTTTCGTAAAACATTCGTTTTAACTCCAAATTGAGTTCCGCTTGCGACCACGTGTTCGTATCGACGAGTACTATTTGACTATGTAAAGAAAGTAATTTTTTCACATGTCGTAACGAAAAGTCAACAAAAGTCAACATTGACCAGTAGGGGTATTTTGGTAATTTCACATAAAATTTTGGGACGGGTTGTAACAACCAAATTGATAAGGTAGCGGAACGTTATGACGTCCATTACGGGGGAAATAAGTCTCCTCATAATCAATCCCAGGGCGTTGAGAGAAATCTTGCGCCACAAGGTGTGCCTCATATCACACTATTTCATTCTTCTCATTACGCTTCCTTACGAAAACCCACTTGTAGCCAGCGGGCTTCACATGTGGAAGTGTAGGAACTACAGGCCCAAACACTTTACATTTCGCAAGTGAATCAAGTTCGACCTGGATTGCTTGTTTCCAGTTTGACCAATCAGTTCTACGTCGACATTCATCAACGGAACACAATTCGATGTCGTCGCTTTTCACTATTTCGAGTAGCTACCATATACGTGAATATCATCAATGATAATCTCATTCCAATTCCATAACTCATCCATGCATTCATAATGGACCAAGAACTTCAAGTCTTGGGATAATCCGGATTAATTTCATGAGTTGGAATGGTTGAGATAGCGAACGAGGAAGGGATTCATCTTGTGCCATGTTTCTCCACCTCTAGGGAGGTGAATCCTTTGAACCGAGTGATCTGTCGCGCTTCAGGCCGAGAACAGATTGATTGGCTAGCTGTCGGTGTACCAGGCCGTCCAACAGGGGCGGCCAACCGTCCTTCAGGGGTGACACACCCTTCGGAGATGTTGAATCGACGTCTGTTACGTACGTCTATCCTTGCAGGCATGTTTGCAGCTGGTATATGTGATCACGTCACTTTAGCTAGATCAGAGAAAGTGTCTGGAGCAACACTCTGGAATATAGAATACGGGGATCGAGATGAGACATAGTAGGGATGTCCACGATAATTAGCGCTGTTCTTCAGGAACGTTGACGTTCATATCTCCCCTTAACAGTGGGAAGACTGTCTCATCGAAGTGATAATTCGCAAACTAGCGGTAAAGAGATCGCGTGCAAGGGCTCTAAAGAGCTAATTCGAGGGAGAATCATAATCGACAAAGATTCACATCCTTCTTTGATGACTCATATTGGTACATTGCGGCGACACAATATGGCATAAGGTGCATACCCAAAATGCGCAAATACGAAACATTAGGTTCGTACCCAGTAACCAACTATAATGCTAAAACGTATTGGGTAGCAATAGGCCTCAGGCGGACCAACATGGCTGCATGCAAGATTGCATAGCCCTAGGCAGAAACAGAAAGCTTGGTGCGTTCACCAAGGTCCGGACGATCAGTTGATAATGCGCTTTATGATCGCTTCTGCGTGGCTGTTTGGGGTTTGAACATAGGGAATTCAATGTTCAATTTCAAACCCAAAAGATATGCAATACTTATTGAAAACTCTTCGATATAAACTCTCCGGCATTATCCAGTCTTCTAGACTTTATGGGATAATTAGGGTGGTGAGCCCTTAAGTAAGAAATGGCCAGAAGTTTAGCAACAATATGTATGTGGACAAACATGTGACCATTATGTTGATATATCAACCAAAAACCATATTTTCATGGTTCGCATTTTTGGTTGGATAAGTCCACATTATTCCCATGAATCCACTGTGAAAAGAGGGTTATGTAGTAGCTTTGCTAGGGATGATATAAAAATCTAATTTCCCAACAAGCAGGCTTGGCAAAGTGTGCTTGTAGGCACAAAAATCCTTACTCTAGGTAAGGTGATGCATTGTGTAACACGTTGCATCGTGTTTCAACCTGAATGTCCCAAACGGTCATGCCAAAGCAAGTAAACTGCTCGAATCACCCGGCTCCAGGCCGGCCTATATGTGGCAAGTTCCAGTTGGGAGGCAGCCCATTGGCCCCAAAACATAGCTTCATGCTTCATATTTTGGAGGTGATACAAAGATACTTCACTTTATTTTCTACAGTGGTTTTCATGATCATTGTTCTCTTGAATATCCTTAAAAATCAATGACGTTCTTGTGGAACAGAGATATAAGGCCTCTTAATGGTAATTCAGTACCATTAATACAACGAGGAGCAGTGCCAATGCCCTTAATCAGGTTAGGTAGACCTGAATTCGTTGCTAGAGGGGTGGTTTAGGTATGAAGTTAGTGTGCATAGTAGCACATTCATCCAGACAACTAACTTCCCCACAATTATACCTTATCACATGTTAATTGAATTTGGTCACATGTATAAGAAACATGATTCAATTAACTCATATTCGAGGACAATATCCATAACTAAAACAAACACCGAACAAATCATCTATACAAAAAGGAAAAATTGTTCAAAACTTAACCAAAAGACAGGGGGTTCGGCCAACATGGCCTTCCATGTTAAAATTCTGTTTTTCCATATGTGTTAGGTGAAGCAAAATTAGTCTCACAGGTTGACTACGGGAATGGTACTCCTCAATAACATTGGTAGGGGCACAAATAAGTGCATAACCAATTATCTATTCCATCAAAACGGAAGTAAATTTTGCACAGTTGAGGTTCGGGAATACTGCCCCTTATTCTTGAAGTTTTGGGTCTTAGTTGCCAAGGGATCACGTGTTTGGTCTTGATGCCACCCCCTTGGTAGACTCTGATTCTACCACTATTCAGTACTCTCAAGCTAAAGAAGGATGAGTAGATTCAGTAGGCGTCTATCGAAGCAGAGCCTTATGTTCGGTACACCTCTGCCGAGACAGAGCGTGACCTTCGGTACATTCCTGCCGAAACAGGGCATGCCATTCGGTAGACTCCAGAGGAAGCTGTCTATACTGTTCGGTAGACTTTGCCGAAGCTGGGTCTATACCATTTGGTAGGCTCCAGCCGAAGCTGGGTCTATACCGTTCGGTACCTCCCAGTCGAATCACTGGGGTGCCGCTTTCACTGTTGTGCTTTTCAGTGAGCAATGTGGTAGTAACCAAATCCGAGAACTTAGTGAACCTTTGCTCTTTACAGTGCTTCTTTAGGAGCATTTTAGAGGCATGGAAGGACGAGAAAACCTTTTCCAGTGAAAATTCAATCGGATTCCATAAACTTCAGAATTGTACCTATTCACGAATGAGGTTCAATCATGTCTTGCTTCCGGCAAGGTATGTCTTGCTTCGGGCAAGATCATCTTTGCATGATTAGAATGGTCCGTAGAGTAAGTCAAAGAGCCATGGAATCCTCGTCATCGAGGTACTTCCATTTACAATGCTTCAGGCATAAGTCTTCGGATGAAGATCATGACGGAGGCTTATTTAGCTCTATCCACGTCGTAGTCGACTTCAATATTTCTCAGCTTCTCGGTAGTCAAGTGGAGCTTCACAAATTGTGCCCATATAAAATAGTTTCTGCTAGAAACTTCCATGTTAGTGAAGTTGAACTTGTTACAGTTCAAAAATCCACTGGATGGAGAGAACAAGATTGTGGTTGGTGCTTATGGGAAATAAATTTTCCATAATCATAAAAGTTAGAACATTCAGGTTCTAAGACATGGTTTGGTTTAAATTTTCATGAAAACTACGGGTTTCATGGGTATTTAATTTTTAAGGAAACTTCGAGTTTCATGGCACTTATTCAAAACTTCGGGTTCGAATTTATGAACTTCAAGTTCATGGATACCTGCAAGCAAACGCAATATATATAGAACAAAAAATGAAAATTTAACATGTATATTGTGAATAGGTAGATGAATGTAGGTCTACAGGGCCTACGAGGTGTGAAAAATATGGCCCAATTAATTTTAGTGGGCCGGGGTTGGAGCTGCAGGCCCAACTAGCAAGGGGCTAGACTGCAGGCTAGGGGAGATGTAAGTTGCAGGCCCAAAGCCCAACAGGAGCTGGGGTGTGAAGGTGGGCTGTAAGCCCTAACCCAACAAGGGCTGAGAGGAGGATTGTAGGGCTGGGTTCGGTTCCAATCGGTTCGGTTTTTTGCTAAAACCGAAAATGAACCGAAAGTACTGTTCGGTTCAGTTCGGTTCAATTTTTTTTTCGATTTTATTCGGTTCGGGTTGAATTCGGTTCTGTTTTTTTCAGTTCGGTTCGGTTTTTTTTTAAAATAGACTGGTGCATATAAAAAGACCTTAAGGCCCAATTGTTTCCTGAGAAAACAGTCCAGCCCATATTTTCTGAAAGCCCAAAAACACAAATCAGCTGCAAATGGCACGTCATTTTAGATAAAAAATCAAACAAACCAGAAAATTAAATGGTTTTTGTTTTGGGAATGAGGGTTTGCATGCAACAACAGATTTCGTTCATGTCAAAAATCAACTAAGCCACATCGAATAAGTAAATGAAAAAATCATCTTATGTGCACAACCTTGCTGCAAAATGAGAAAAAAAAAAACGAATAAATAAATATTTTTTTAAAACTCAAATCCATGAACAACCAGTCGAGATCTCATTCATCGAGTCGGTGAAACTTGATACTTGATCCAAAAGATGCAAGCGAGACCCACCTCGTTGTCGACCCATGGCTGACTTCGGCGGAGGTATGCACTAGGGACAGAGAGAGAACGAAGAGGAGGATGAAAGATGGGGGGGGGGGGCTGCGGAGAGAGAGAGAGGGAGAGAGAGAATGAAGATGAGGGTGAAAGATGGGGGGGGGAAAGAGAAAGAGAGATGGAGAGAGAGAACAAAGAGGAGGATGAAAGACAGGTCCCCCCGCGGCTTAAGCCTTAGGGTTGATGAAAGATGAGTATCAAATATCAATTGTTAATTTTATATACCTATAAAGAAGGGATGTTTTTAAATATTTTACTTATATAATCATAGCAAGATAAAACATGTTGTCAAGTTGGCTTGAAGTAAAGATACTCAACCTAGAGGGAAGGGGTTCGAACCCTCCTGCCTTTATTTTTTGAGTATTTGTATGATTTTTATAATTAAAATATTATATAAAATAATTAAATATATATTTCGGTTCGGTTCGGTTTTCGAACCCCTAAAATTGAAATCGAACCAACCAATTTCGGTTCGGTTCGGTTTTTTTCGACTTCGGTTCGGTATTCGGCTCAGTTTTTTTCAGTTTTCAGTTTTTTAAACCCACCCCTAGAGGATTGGGCTGTGGGTTGGAGCAGGCCGGGGCAAGAACCAGGAAAGGCCTAAAGGGCCTGGGTGTCTTGGTGGTGGCTTCAGGTAATGTCTCCTTGGTTTTAGTCGGGAAACCATGGGCGACGGAGAATCCGAGTTCTCGACGTCGATTACTCATCAAACCAGTGAGGGTTTGAGAAAACCCGACGAGATTCAATTGGAATCTCGGTGAAAATTCGTCGGGAATGACGAGATTTTGGGTTGGGAAAGTCACCAGGGACGACTACAGGTCTTCGGGGATTTCTGGGAAACCCAGAAGCCGGTGATGGTGGCTGTGGATTGGCTGCAGGCCGATCCAAACGGCGGGGCTAGGTCGGGGAAGAGGACGCGCGAAAACGGCATCGTTTTTGGTCCTGGGGTCGGCTCTAGGGTATTTTTCAGCAAAATAATTTTTGTTTTTTTTTTCAGAAAAAACGAATTTTTGTGTTTTTTGCAGAAAAGAGAAAAAAAAAACAGAAAAAACCCTAATTTTTCCTTCGTTCACACGATCATCAATTCACTTAATATATGACAGATATATTAAATATAGATGCGAACACAATATTTGCAGAAGATCAATAATTCGTTAAATGCAAAAAATTGGGTTCATGCATCATGGTGAAGGTTCATGCAATCAAGGCTGAAAAAATATCGACAATCGAGACCGTGTTTTAGAAGTACTTAGATTGCTGATGAAGATGGTTGAACAATTTGTTTGCAGAATTGCCTTCAACTCCGGATTTCCATCTTCAATGCTTTGAATCTTGTTCAATATAAAATAACAGGGAAAGAATTGAATCAATAGCAAGTATATTAATTCAATAAAATAAAAAGGAAATCAAAATAAAAATTATTAAAATTAATACTCCCCATGATTGAAGATGGCCAAAACTCTGGTATAATTTTCTTTAGCACAACGGAAAGAGCGTGCTGATAACATGTTGTGACCTATTTTATTGGAGGGTGCGGCAAAGAGAAAAATAGAGAGAAAGAGAGAAGGGCTTGAGGAATTGTAGTACATATTCCTCATGCCAAGTGCCCTTATTCATAGTGAAACAAGTACAATCATAATAGGAATGTAATCTTTAGGATATTCAGAATATCTCAATCCATATCTACATAGGATTTACACAATCACATTTATCACATGTTTAATATTATCCACAACATGCATTTAATTTTTAGGTTTAATTTTGAAAATTTTGCTTATAGATTAAAGTCTATAGACTTTTGATTCAAGTAAGAAACTTTTCTTTTGTGTGATGATGAGTTATCATATTTTTTAAATTTGACATTTGTAATTTTTTTCTAAATGCCTTTTATACTTGTAGACTATTTTTGCATCCAAATCATTGTATTAATGGGATGAATGTTAAAATGATTTTAATTTTCCTAGATTTTTAGTTCCCTATTATATATATCAAATTCTTACGCAAAACTCTAGTGTTTTAGATTGGTGTCCAAGTGAGGATTCAATCTCTTTGGTTACAGTCTATCCTGGAATTTATAGAATTTTATTTTTCGAAGGTGTGAATTGAACAAAATGTCCCTAGAAGGGTAAGTGTTGACTTTTCTTGACCTTCGTATCGTGACACGTACAACCATTTCTCTTAGCATTCTCTTGTTGTGCCCGTCGTTACGAACGCGTGGACTCAAATGGAACGGAATTCGAAGTTGAAACGAAAATTCTACAGGACATTAAGTTTAAGGGCATTCTTATAATTTTACGAAACTTGTATTTTATTATTGGGTTTAGGGTCTAGTGGGACCCACCTTATGTCTCACTCAGCCTCATTCTGCAAACTCTTTCATTTTCTCTCCCTCTCCCATGTCTCCCTCGACTAAGCTGCAAATACCACAGCGGTAGAGCCGCCATTCTCCGGCGAACCAAGTCCCCAAACCACCACCACAATGACCCTTTCTTTGGTGAACTTATCCCTAACCTTTGATTCCTAAAAACCAAAAAACAACCACCGTTTCGAAGAGCATCGATGAGGACGAGACTTTCTGACGAGATTTCCACCTTTTTCCTTCAAAGGTAAGCCCACCATCACCACCACCATTCTCTTCCTCACGTTGAGCAGATGAGTTTTGACATATTCCGTATGTGTTTTGGTTGAGGAATGGCTCAAATTGATAAGGGAACCTCTGTCCGATTTTTCGGCGAGTGTGATAATGGCGGCAAGGAGATTCCGGCCAAATGATCCTTAAGACCGATACCAACGGGTTCATCTCAACTTCACGAACCCGAATATACCTTCAAAATCGACGATGGAGGCGCGGCGATCTCTGGAAGACGACCAGCCAAATACCCATAATTTCCTGCAAGTTGCAGCGGTCTGACATCAGCGAACCTGTCTAAGCCAATCGTGACATCAGCAAGCTGGTTCAGACCCAGTCCAGATCGAAAATATTCCAAGGTATATTCCTTCCTCTGACTAACGGCGTTAACAGAATATTCTCTAACGCCGTTAGAATATTCCGTTAAAGTTAACGGCACGCCATTTAACGGCGTGTGGGACCTCACAGCGGTGCAAGTTGGCTTTCGGACACCGAAACTCTTATTTTGAGTTCCGCTTCCCGTCATTCTTCATAGTTTTTTATTAGTTTACTAAGTATGGTTGTTTTACTTTAGGAGTGACAACCCGAGGACTACGAAGTGTGTACAAGCAAAGGGATTACAACTACGGTCACTATGAGTGGGCTTTTTCTTTTTGAACTATTATATTTATATGATCTCGAACTTGGTGTTACGATATGCTTTGAGTTCTTGCCTTGTTTTAGAATTTCAAATGTTTTAGCAAGTTATCGGTATTTTGACTTACGCTATTTGTGAACACCACTCTGCGAAAATTTTAGTACTCGCTTTACTTTTCGAAATGCAACGCTTTGTGCAATATCCCGTTTTGGTGATATGAGATTTGAGATATTATCCATCCATGACATGTTTTCATATGTTTATCCACTCATTTAGGATTGCTTAAACAGTGTCTATAGTATTGTCCGGAGCTAGAACCTGCTTCACATGTTCACATGCACCGATACGTTCACTTTGGATCCATTGTAGGTGTCAGCTTGCTCTAGCTGTTTTTACATTTGAAACTCGTTGTGATGCGTTTAACGCTAGCTTCATGTGTATGTAGTACTTGAGCGTAGATTAATACACTCAGTCTGTTCATGTCTGAATATCACTGCATGAGCTCATGTGTTTGCATTATCTAATGAGCGTACCATATCTGTTTATCTGAAATTTTGTGATTTATGACGCACCTCGACCCGGATATCCCGAAGGGTACCGAAATCGAGGCATGCTGGCCGACACTCCAGAGGGTGACGAAAGCCATGTCTTGCGGATGATGTGGAAAATTTCGATTAAAATAAAACCAAAGTCTAGAACTAGTGATACCAAGAGTAAGAGTGTGCAAAAATACTGGTAGAACCCTTAATACACAACATGCAATGCTCAGAGCATAGTTAAAGTGCAGCAAAGAAAATACGAATTATTCTCATCCTGAGTAGGATGGATGAAACATATTAGCGGAAGAAGGAAATCCTACATTTATCTGGTGCTGAAGTAGTAAACACCAGAACTGTCTCGCTCGCTATAGGTCCAACTACTAAGTCTTGGAGGGGTACAAAACAGAAAGTGTGAGTGGGAAAAAATAACCATTTCTAAAACCTTTGCTTTTCGTAACATAAGTAACCCCTCTCTGAAAAACCTATATAGTTTCCCAAAAGCATACTACATATAGTATGAAAACTGTCAAAACAGTATAAAGGCACAATTGCCAAAAATATTGGTAAACACAATTATCTCAACATAATATAGTATGCTCATCAACATATGCAGACACACAATCCCATGCAGAAAGTAGCTACATGGAACAGACTGGATGTAGTAGATATATGCTCAGTACTACGACCACGTGAAACTGGCGCTAATCGCGTCACATACGAGTCCTAACTGCCAAATGCAAACTAGTATAGGCTGGCACCTACAATGGATCCAAGGTGAGCGTAACGGTGCAGATGTGAACATACACATGAAGGCTGGTCCTGCCCAAACAAGTATTAGACACTGAGTGAATGCATGTATGATGAGCAAATAAAAATACATATGATTATGCCATCACAATTTCACAAATCTCAACATAGTATTCTTTATACTTAAACTCGTAAGTAAAAGCATGGCATGATAGAAAATAGTTCACAAAACCATAGTGGAAACTAATATAAATAATATAAGTTTCTCAAAATAAAGCCCACTCACAAATATGTAGTTGAGTTGTAGCTGCCTTACCTTTCTTGACCCCTGTACTCCTCGTGATAAGTCTCTTCTATATGGGAAATAACTATACCATTCATTAACTTACTCAAAGTTCATAAACACTAAGGAGAACACTTGAAATTCTCTTTGTTTGCTCAAAATGGGGCTAAAAAGTGTCGGAAAATTGTCACACATGCCGCCAAGCGCCTCAACGTGTTGCCACGAGTCAGCATAAGTTGGCACACACCGCCACGCGTCTGTTGGAAATGTGCCCTAAAACCAATCATATGATGATACTTTACGGACATTTCAACTGTTAAACTAATTTAGTTTAATATAAAGGGCAAAGGTTATTGTTTAAAGTAGTCTCATATAAATGTTATATGCTTAAACAATAAGTCCAAGGAATATGTGCTTAGAAGAATGTAATCTAAACAAGTTAGGTTCATGAGACCATTCTCATTCATGAGACATATCCTAAACGTTCCTGATCATAGGATTGCCAATTGGGCATTGACAGTCCATTAAGACCAGTATGTGTTATATCTTCTCTCAGGGAGAGTGACTAGTCTCGAGTCATTGGTGTAACTGACACCAAGATAAGCATGTAGGTGCTCAATATAGAATGAGTCCACTGAACACGATCAACGAGGAGTTCTCATACTCATGTCACATGAGAACTCATGGTTGGGATAATGCAAAGTAGTCCTTTGACTTGAGGCATCATAGTTGTCTTGTGGTTAGGTCCTTGATCTTTGACTATGTCAAAGTCACCCCATCAGAGGGTGTCCACGGCATGGTTGGGGTTAAGCCACTTAGCCATGGAGGCAAGTGAATGCGCAACAAGGGATCTCTAACCTTCAAACCGTTTGAGGGAGAATACTCTATGATATGATTAAGAATCTCTGGCCAGAGTATGAATGAGATTTAGGAAGTCATTCCAAATCATATTCAATGTAATCATATAAGTAATGGAATCACATTGGATAGTAGACATGAATAAACTATCAAACCAAACAATGTGGTCAAGAGTATTGTATTAGAGAAAGACCGTATTGCATTGCAATCCTAAACTGAATAGGTTCTCCACCTCTTCTGATTAGCTTGGGTAGCCATGACATACTGCTAGGTGTCACTCATGGTTTGTGGAAGCCCTAAAGGTGTATAATCACTAAAGGGAGAATTGAAAGTATGTTTCAATTCACAATTGATTTGAAAGAGTTCTAATCCTCCACTGCCTCGCTAAAAGGAACCTAATGGATCGTACACCGTGTAAGGTAGAGATTGATGAAATAATGGAGATGAGTAAGGATAATTAAATGGTTTAATTATTTATGGCAAGGATTAATTAATATGTTAATTAATCAAACGAATAAGTTCGTTATAGACCTCGGGTTAGTTTTGGGCCTCAAGGCCCAATGGGCTTCGAACGTCAAGCCCATTGACTTAAGTTGTATGACAACTTAATGACTAATGAAACATAAGGGCCCAAACAGCCCATTGAACCCATATGGCCGGCCATTTAGTGCAATGTAGTGAACTTGCTTTAATTGCAAGTTTGCCACTACATTGTGAGATGCTATAAAGGCAACTTTATAACATTTCAACATGTGTGGTTTTCTTTTGGAGAAAAAGATGAGCATGAAGTGCTCTCTTCTCTCTAAAGAGGCCGGCTACCCTAGAGGAAAATAGCTAGCAATCTCACTTCCTCTAGGGCACTCATCTCCTCATCAAGGCTCTCCTTGGTGTGGAAAAATTAGAGGTTCTCAACTTTGGGAACTTGGAGAAACCTCTTCAAGAATCCTCTTCAAGCAAGGAATGAAGGCCCTCTCCTTAGGTGATTAGCCTTTGCTTATGCAAAGAGGAATCAACAAAGGTAAATGATTTCTCAACTCAATAGAGTCTTGGTTCACCATATCTACTAGGCTTTGAATTTCTTGGGTAAAGTTTTGTTTTTGAGTGCATACAAGCATGATTCCGCCTTTAATTGTTAATTGCATGCTATAGATGTTGCTCAAATAAACTTGGTTTTCCGAAAATTTCCCTTCAGCGTCCACATGCGCTGGCCACGCCTCGGCCACGTGCTGGCACACGTGGCTGCTGACAGAGCTAAAGTTGTTAGTTAACGCCGTTAGAGTTAACGGAATACTTAACGGTTACAGTTAAGGTTAACGGGATATACTAGAATTTAACAGAATATTCCTAACATCGTTAAAGGAATATACCTGAGGATATTCCCCGTCTGGACCGGGTTTGAACAGGGCTTGCTGACTTCATGACCGAGTTCAAGTCGGTCTGAACTGGTTGCCGCTGCAACTCAAGCCAGTCGCCGGCGCCGCCATATGAAACTTGCCGGTTTTTGGAAAATTTTCAAAGCTTCGTAACTTATTTGTTTCTCAACCATTTTACACGATCTTTCGTGTGATTTCCATCGATCGACGGGGAGTTTAGGCAATTGCTTTGTACGGTTGAACTAGTGAGTTGGGACGAACAAGGTGGTGATGGTGGTTTTTCTCGATTCGAAGGAAGTGGCGTGGCCACTGTTTGTCTGAGTGTAAGTTTTTCTCGGGAAGAAGAAGAAAAAAAATAATGAGAGGGAGAGAGAGAGGTCTGAGGGAAAGAGAGAGAATAGAGATTTGGTTTCTAAAATTAGCAGGGGACAGGGGGTCCCTTTTGGCACACAACACAACCTTCCCAAAGTAGGAAAGAAATATTTAAACGTACGTAACGTTTCAGTTACACGTCAGAATTACACCCTGTTAGCGTTCACGCATTCGTAATGACGGGTACTACAAGAATACGACAAGTAAGAAGTTAAAATTCAAAAAGAGTTCAAACGTCCACATAGGACTTCCACTTAGCCCGTTTTGGAGCATTTTGATCAATTCACACGTTCGAAAAATAAAATACAATAAAATTAGGGACGGGTCGTCACACTTTACCTACTTTCATTGATGCCATGGAACTTTGTGATGCTTTTGGATTTCACTTGTTGATTTCCACGAGTTGGTTTCTTCTGAATCTAAAAGATTTTATATTGAGCTTTTATTGTTATTTACCGGTCTTGGGAAATAATTGATTTACTTAGTTTTTCATACTTATTACGTAATATGATTTTGGAAGTTACGGGTTTTACAACAAGGGGTTATTACTTTGGGAAAAGCAAAGGTTCTAGAAAACTATTATTTTTGCCCACTCACACCTTCTGTTTTGCACCCCTCTAAGTTTTAGTAGGCTTTGGAGCTCTTGACGTTGGGACGCAGTGACATAGTTCTCTCTTCAGTGTAGGGATTTATTCTTAAAACTGTAATTATCACTTTCGGATGATTCACATTAGTGTACTTCCACTCTCTAAAGTTAGATGCTCTGATCTTTATTATTAGTTAACACACACTTCTGTGCACTCAATCTTTTTTTATTCAAACTTCTTTTTCTTACTTTAAATTACACATCTTCCTTCAAATGACTTTCGTCACCCTACGAGGTTGTCCGCCAGCACACCTCAATTTTTGGGTGTCCTTCTAGACGTTTGGGTCGAGGCGTGTCAAATATAGGGTTCACAGTAATATCTTAATAATTCCAAAGCGTGGGTTCATTTGCGTAATGAATCTGTTGTGTGGGTTCATTAAAATATTTCTACGAACAGATTTATGAATTCACAAACCCGATCCTTAGGTTCGCTTGCGTAGGCATATCAGAAAAAATTGACTAACAATTTCAAACTACATAAAAAATTTCAAAAATGTTCACAACCCAACTTCAACCCACATATCAGGTTCATTAAACCTCAACCCACGCATCATATTTATTGAGCGAATACAACCAGAAATTGGGGTTCAATAACAAAAGAAATTACTGAAAAAAAAGATTAATAAAAGCTAAGAATTCAACATAAAAAACCAGAAGAAGTCTTACAAAAGCTATGAAGTCGTTTGAGTCAACCCAAAATGAAGTTTACATGTCAGTTTCCCCAATAAAGAAAGAAAATTTAACCACATTAAACTCATGCTACCATTTCGTATCAGCTTCCCCAATTAAAACCAAAGAAAATGAATTATACATATCAGTATTCAAAAGGCACCTATGCTGCTGTTTAATAGTGGCAAATGAGGTAAAATTTAACAAACATTAAACCATTGTACATAGTCTATGTGGCAACATCGCATTGGGAAATGGGACGGGGAACTATAACAAGTGCCCGTTTGCTAACTATTTTTCTCCTTTACCCATTCATCTTTATTTTTAGCGTTCAAATTAAATAAATTAAAGAAAAATAATGGATAAAATTTGTAGAGAAAATGAATTTGTAGAAAAAATAAAAGTGTGTTATTATTATTTCTTTATCAAGTATATCGTTTTTGTTTATAAGAACCATTATCCAAAGTCTCATGCAGAAAATAAAAATAATAAAAAAGGCCGATGGGGCAATTGACCTCGTTACCATTATGCGGCATGTCGCTACATACTAGGAGTGGATGTTACATTCCGTTCCTAAAAATATTGTATTTTAATTGCGTTCAAATTAAATAAATTATTTCCTATTGACTTGAATTCGTACTTTTAACGTACTTTTCGGCTTGTGCACTACACCACGAACCCGTAGGCGCAAACAAGATAATTTTTGGACTTGTAACGTGAAGGGAAATTATGAGATTTATGTGGGATTTCTAATGACTAGCATGCAAATACAATTCTCAATTTATAAGCATAAGCAACGGAAGCATTAATATCAAAGCCATAGTCATGCAAATCCCCTCCAAAAAGCATAGGTTTGTATTTGATGCATCTACCAAAATGAAGAACAAAGTGAAGGTGTAGTTTTATACCTCTTGATCTAGACTTTAGACCAAGGATGGACCACCTCCAAACTTTCTCTTCTTGGAACTCCTTGAGCCTAGCCTCCCTCCTTGCTTCCTCCACCTTGATAGATTGGAACTTCTCTTGGTTCTCCTCTAGTCTCCAAAGTTGAAGACCTCTAAAGATCCACACCCACCCAAGTAGTGGAATGGATGATGGATGACCAAAAGAAAGAGAGATGAGTAGCTATCTCTTTCCTTTGGGTGGCCGGCTGTGTAGAGAGAAAAGGGAGAGAGATTTTTCTTTTCTTTTGGTTGAAAACACACACCAAAAGCCCCTTAATCAATCTAATTCATTAAACTTTCATTTATAGATATGAAAGAAGTGAGTCAACCTTTGACTCTTCTCTCACTCTCTCTTTCTCTCTTTAGGCCGGCCCCTTTAGTGTTGTTTGGGCTTTTAATAGTTCAAGTCATCTTATGCTTGAATAAAAGCCAAATGGGTTTGGGCCCAATGAGCCCGAATAAACCCGAACATTTCAGTAAGCCCAAAAACGATCTTTCATCGCCTTTATGATTTCATTAGACTTTCTAATTAATCATAACACTTAATTAATCCAATTAATTATTTCCATCATTCATATGTTGTTCCACCACAGGAGTGTATCGGTGTACAATCATTTTAGGTTCTAATTAGCAAGGCAGTGAGGTGATTGGTATCAATCCAATTGATTAGTTTTAATCCAATCATCTAGTGAATTAAAACTTATTTTAATTCTTTATCTTCTTTGATGATTACTATTTAATCATCCATAAGATCCCACAAGCCATGAGTGACATCTAAACATATATCATGGCTACCCAAGCTAATGTAGAATTTGTTCGGAGAACCTATTCAATTGGAATTACAATGTAATTCGATCCTTCTCTAACGCAATACTCTCAATCATATTACTAGGGTATGGATCCATCATGTCAAACCCCTAATGTGATTATACCATGTTATATGATTCAATTGAGTCGTAAAGGAACACTTTCCATTACTACACTCACTACTTCGGCCGAAGATTCCCGAATCATATCTTAGAGTATTCTTCCTCTCGTAACGAGGATTAGAGATCCCTTGTTGATCATTCACTTGCCTCCATGGCTAAGTGGCTTAACCCTAACTATGCCGTGGACACCCTCAGGAATGGGGTGACTTTGACATAGTTAAAGATCAAGGACCTAACAACAAGACAACTATGATGTCTCAGGTCAAAGGATTACTTACATTATTCCAACCAATGGAGTTACTTGCTTGACATGTGAGTAGACCTCCATGCAAGTACTCCCTTCGATTGTATTCAGTGAACTCATTCCCTTAATGAGCACCTACATACTTGTCATAGTGTCATTACACGAATGGCTGAGACTTTCCATCCTTCCCATTTAAAGCTGACATAGTACGTACTGGTCTATGGATTGTCAGTATCCCTCCGACAATCCCATGACCAGGAACATTTTGAACATCATGGTTATGAGAAGAAGGTCTTTGCAGTCTAACATCATTAAATTACTTCTTCCATCAATCCATTGTCCATGGATTCACTATTTTGGACACATATCAACTATTGAGATAGTTCTAATAAGTGACTTTGCCCTTTTGCTGTATTTAGGGTTATCCATACATACAGTCACTGTCCTGAAAAGTTTCTTCCAAAGATTGACTTTCAGGGCATATTTCCAACATAACGGACAAGTTACGAATAGGGGTAATTTGGTAATTTTTCTAAATTGCGGTATTTTTCTTTTCTGTGGGCTGTCTGCCCATGGTTTTGAACTAAACCGGGTGCTCTGCGCCTCTATTATTTTCTGACTACGTGACTGCATGCGCTTTGACTGCATGTTCATCTTTTGAATTTTTATCACGTTAAATTGAGCAGCTTTGGTGTGGAAATTACCACACTCTAGCTATCGACTCAGTCTGCCTTTGTCTCCTAGCACATCCCCAAGATTTAGCCGAGATTTCTGCAAGCCCAAAGACTTTGCAGAAACTCAACCCACTTTTTCAAACTACTCAAGCCACCCCGTGGCTCTTCACTCCTCTCTTTCTTTGTTTTTCTTCAACCAAACACCATCTGGTGAAACTCAGTCACCATCCTCACCAAAAACCCAGCCAAATTGTGCCCAGAAACTGAGCCAAAACAAATCCAGAAAATCTAGGAAATTGTCGACGAGCTCGACAATTTTCCCCGATGAAGAACGCGTTGAGTTGGACCTCGTTTCGACTCAATTTCATCATCAAACGTCTTCTGGGAACCTTGGGAACCCAACCCAAGGCCTGCAAGTGAAGAAAACGGCAAGAACGGCGACGTCGACTTTTGGCCGGTTCTTTCGAGCCATTTTTCGGCCACTTCCGACCACCTTTTGAGGTGTTGGTAAGTAAATTCGAACTCTACTGGTTCCTAGCTTCAATTTGGTACCTTTTTTTTTTGAATATCAGAGTTAAATTGAAGAAGTTATAAGTTTTTAAAGTTTCCGGTGAGTTTTCCAATTTCCGCAACCGGTGGCTGCGGCGGCGACCGGAAAATTGACAGAGAAGACCGGCGATGACGTCAGCAAATCGGTTCAGACCGGCGCTGACGTCAGCGTTGATTGTTGACTGACCGTTGACCTTTGACCAGCGTGCATGAGCCGCGCGTAAGGCCGCAGCTTAGCCGCGCGTGAGGGTGCGTGGAGCATCATTTTCAATTTCCGTCTTTGCGAGGTGACTCGTGACGATACGTACTACCTAGGGGTGGTACGTATGGTAATTTTCGAGGCGTTTTGGACCTCCAATTCGAGCAAACAAAGGAGATTTCGAGTCGTTTCCTTATTTAATTTGGAATAGACTTGTATAATGATTAGTATACTGAATTCCCATATAGGTGAGGCCTATCCCGAGGAGCTACGAGCTCAGGCTAGGTACGGTGGCTACGACCCAACGACATACCAGTGAGTGGGCCCTTTCTTTATTAAATTATTATTTTAGTATGTGTTTCAAATATGATTTTTATGACTTGTATAGCATGCCATGTTTTATTAAATTTGATAAATGTTTTACTTAGCCTATTATGATTTATTAATCATCCTTATTTGGCGTATTTGAATAAATGTTGGCATGTCTATACGTTTTAGAGATTTATTACTTATCACGCATATTGCACGGTGTTAGCACTGTCTGGGCCAGGACCAGCTTCACGTGTATGTTCACACACACCGACACGCTCACTTTGGATCCATCGTAGGTGCCAGCCTGTTCTAGGTTGCCTTGGCGACTAGAACTTGTTGTGATGCGCTTAGAGCCAGCTTCACGTGTATGTAGTGCTAGAGCGTAAATTGTAAACACCCAGCCTGTCATGTAGCTACTTTCTGCATGACTTGTGTGCTTTGATTATGTGATAAGTAATGTGATGTTTTATACTGCTGTTGATATCTTTTATACCGTATCCTTGTGGGCGCAGTCCCAATTATTGAGATTTGAGTATTATTGTTAGTAACTTATACTTTTGGCAAACTACGGTTTTTTACAGCGAGGGGTTACATCCCAAACTTTTGAAAAGGTTTTACAAAACAGTACTTGGCCCACTCACCTTTGTTTTTCGCCCCTCCAGGTCCTAGAATTTAGTTGGTAGACGAGTTTGGTGGCTGTTGCTGATATTACCTTTTTACCCTCTGTGGAAGTATGTTATTTAACTTCAGTTGTGTTTATATCTATCCTACGGGAAGGGAATATTCTTTTAATTTTATTGCATCCTAGCTCTGATATTATGTGTAATAATGGGTCTTATCCCACACTACGCACTTCCGCACTGTTTTACTCAAATTATCTCAAAATTCATATTATTCCTCTATTTTATTTCTCTATTATCTCATCATGACTTCGTCATTCCTCCGGGGTGACGGTCAGCACGCCTCGATATCCGGTGTCCACTTGGATATTCGGGTCGGGGTGTGTCAGTGGACGCAGTTTGGGTTGGTTCGATTTTGGATCCAAACCACGAACTAAATTTGCCTAAATTCCAAACCACAATGGCTTAAAACCAATGTAATCGGTTCACTAATGTTGCGGTTTGGTTTGGTTTGGTTTGCAGTTTGACAAGCACCTATTACCAAATGAAAAATTCATAACTATGTCGAAGTAAATATTAGAAAACATTTGTAAACCTATCAATTTAAAAAAATTTCATCAACAAATTATCAACGTCGTAACTTAAATTTACAATCAAAACTGCATACTAAACTCTAAACTTCAACATACTTAATCTTATATCACAACTAAAAGTCTCATACTTCTAATCTCATAACTCAAGATGTTTAGTAAAATACTAAAATATATAGTATTATATATGTGTGTGTGTTCTTTATATACTATTATATATATATTATGTAATGTTTTATATATTTTATAAGCGGTTTGGTTAGGTTAACCCACGGTTTGTAAAAATCAAAACCACATACTAAACCAATTTTTTCAGTTTGTTTTGGTTTTATAAACCGATTGGACAAAAAAAAAACACCCAAACGGTTTGTTGTGTTTGGTTTTTCGGTTGCCGGTTTGTTTGCCCACCCCTAGCTAGTAGTGTTGAAGATGCTCTTAAATCACTAATTAATTGTGGCTAATATTCTTGATCATACAACAAATGAAAACTTGTTTCTTGTTGTGACCTATTTACTGAAGGGAAAGAAAAGGGAGAGGGGAAGTTGATGACAACAAAGAGAGAGAATAGGGTTTAGGGAAGTGCCTTTATTTATTAAAACCACAAGGAGAGAAAAACTTATTCTCCAAGTAAATACATACCTAATAGGATAGATTATTAAATTGCATAGGAATTCTAAACTATATCTATTAATAATTTATACAATCACATAATATCTAAAATATTCACAATATTTTTATATTTATTTTTGGAGTTGTTTATTTTTTGGGTCTCAAGACACTCAGCAAACGAAAACTTATCCATTAATTAGAACCATTTTTTTTTCTAAAATAATAAATGAAATCACGTTTTCAACTTTGAGAAGAAAAAGAAAGAGAAAACATTGTCATTGCCCATTGGCATGCATTATTGCTGCTACCTTACAGATTGTCACTTAGCATCTCCAATGAATTAGGGGGTAGTCAAATTCATTTTGATGAGTCACGTAGGTAAACACATGCTCTAATGGTGTAGGTAATTGAGTAGATAAAGTTTGCCTACACCCACAAAGTAGGCAATGTTGTCTACTTTCAATATTATAGGCAAATGGGTTCCACGTCTCTATTTATAATAAAGTATTTGATGTGAAAAAAGAGAACAAAAATAAAAGATAAAAGTAGATGTTAGAGATGAAAATAAAATAATAAAATAGAATTTGCCTACTTGGTTTGTCTATTCCATTGAAGTGATATACTTTTTTTATAAGGCAATTGAGTAAATAACTTACCATGTCAGCCATTATAGTACAATTTTGTCTATTTTCTTTGCCTACATCATTGGAGATAAGGAAATCTCTACAATTTTTTTAATTGATCTTTAATTATTTAAA
The DNA here is from genome assembly GCA_018257905.1 of Gillenia trifoliata. NCBI lineage: Eukaryota > Viridiplantae > Streptophyta > Magnoliopsida > Rosales > Rosaceae > Gillenia > Gillenia trifoliata. Next base: position 2,149,796 of record CM031080.1, on the reverse strand, counting down.
TTTATATTTGAGTATTTTGCCAATTTTATCTTAAATTTGTACTTCACTGTCGATTTTTCTTTTGAACTTTTATATTGATCAAATTGCTCTTAAACTATTAGTAATGACCAATTTATTGGAAAAATCTTGAGTGGTACGTACCATTCAATGGTACGACTATTGAATGGTTCAGATTAATTTGCAGTGGGCTCCAAATGAAGCTTAACCATTTAACAGTACGTACCATTCAATGGTACGTACCACTGAAGTTAGACCCCAATTTATCACGTACAATCATGTTTTCCAACATTTCATCTACTTTTCATTAAAAATGTCAAATTGCAAAAAATAAAAAATTACAAATAACGGAACACACTTAATGACAAGAATGTGACTTTTTTTTTACGGAAAATGAAATGAAATAACGGTAAGCATGACAGTAGCGGGAAATGACGATTAATATAGTTCATAGAGGAAATTGGCCCTCGGAGAAAATCGGTAGCGGACTGCAAATTGATGGGAGAAAGAAACCAAAAGCAAATGGACAACTTGGGAGGTCAGATCCTAATCCTATTAATAGCTAGCTTACTTGTTGGCTATAGATGACACTATATAACGTGAAAAATAGGGAAGCAAAGCACGCAATGTATATTGACTTTTTAAAATCACCGATTACTTCTCCCAAAACCAAAAAATAATAGAGAAATTAGCTACTTTGATCATTTGTTTTTATATTTGGTTGCACTTTTAATTTTATAAAATTGTTGTTCTAATCAAATTTGAATATGAAAAGACGTAAATGACTTTTTTGAGTTTTAACCATATCAATATCTGCAATATCAACCCCATATCGATATTATACAGACAACGTATTAACAATATCTACGTTATATTAATACCATATGGACATTGTGGATACATATCCATACAATATAGGTAGTGGCGAAGCCAGGATTTCTCGGGGGGAGGGGCGAACTTAAAAGAATGAAAGGTTAAAGAAAAATGGTAACAACTAAATCTTTTTATATGGTAATATCTTTCATAATTAATTAATACAAACAAATTACAATTGTTGCCGGCGAGGTTTTATGTCATGAAAACGTCGCATAATAGGCTCATTATCAATACAAGCAAATACATCTTTCTCAATGTAAACAAGCATGCTATCACTCAACCATTGATCTCCCATTTGGTTACGCAATGGTGTTTTCACAATCTTCATAGCAAAAAAAGCTCTCTCCACCGAAACGGTTGCAACCGGTAGCACCAAAGTCAATGTATATACCTTTCACACCTCCCAGTCTTCACTAACTCTTTTGCAAGATCACTAATTTCTCTCAATGATGAAAACTCACTATGCATCTTCATATCATGAATGTAATTGTCAAGTTGAATTGGAAGATTCATGAGGTCCATACGATCAAAAGCTTGAGGATAAAGTTGGGCTAAACAATTTATTAATCAATGATATGACGCCACGTGGAGAATAAAAATGATTTTTTGTAGGATCCTCTGCATGTTTTTTACCTTGCAATATTATGGAAGGCTTTTAATCAAAGCCTTTCAAATAAATCTAATGGTAATAAATAGTGCCACATCTTATTCTCTTTACTTTTAATCCTCATCCCTTCTGTCTTATTCTTCCTCACACTGCCGAAGTGCCCAGACAGTCAGCCAAAGGCTTGTATCGTCGACTCGACAATCGCTGCTTCCCAGTTTTCGGTCGAATTAGGGGGGTTCAAGCATCGCTCCTGCCTTTGTTTTCCGGCGAGCGGAGGGGCGACCGCCCCCCTTTGCTCCTACATAGCTTCGCCTATGAATATAGGTATCGGGACTAGTTGCAGAGAGAAAGGGCAATTATGTCTTTTCATGCCCAAATTTGATTAGAATAACAATTTTGTGGAAGAGAGATCAAAAGTACAACCAAAAATCCAAAAAGGGATCAAATTAACTAATTTCCAAAAAAAAATTTCAGCCATACTGTCTATTTTAGTTCAGAACGCAACTATTAGAAATTGGAAACTACTACTAGTGATGTTAATACCGTGGGAGATAAGAGAGACCTGAATCCTTAATAGCCATTTAAGTTATGCACCTTAAATGATTTAGGTCCATCATTAGCAATCCAGATTATCATTTGACAATTAGCCTATGAAAGAAATTCATATCCTCCGTTTGAACTAAAAAAAAAAATTCATAGTTTGAACTAAATAATTAATTTGAAGAATTCATTTAATTGTTTTTCTGATATAGATTTCATAATATAATTAAATCTAAGTGATGTGGCTTTCCCACACATTAGATGTTGGGGCCCAAGTCGTTTTTACCCTTGAGGGCACGTTTGGTTAGTGGAATTGCATAAGATTAGGAGTAAGGATCGGATTGCAATAGATTGCATAAATATATGAACTCATTTGATTATGACGTTTGTACCGTAAAAAAATATTAGGAAATAAGAACTTTGCTCCTTATTGGGAATGATTGGTATTATCCTTTTAGTTACTGACAAATCTCATGGACAAGAGATGCTAGTTTTGAGAACCCACATTCTCCGACTTATCACATGGTACAAATGGTTGAAGAATGCAATCTCACATCAGAAACTTGACATAATATATTACTACTTATATGTGAAATGATTCGAGTATTAATAACACTAAGGTCCTTTGTGTGCAAAACTACAAATGATTAAGTTAAAACAATATCAAAATAATTAGTTGTGAATCACCAGACCGACTTTGAAATCTTGACATCAATGTCGTTCTTAACTTGACTATTTAGAGAGTTCGACAGTTTCAAGTCTAGGGTATAGCCAAACCTAGAGTTTTGTAATTTATAAGGAGTACACTCCAACTTAATTGACGTTTCTTAACTTGACTATTTAGAGAGTTCGACAGTTTCAAGTCTAGGGTATAGCCAAACCTAGAGTTTTGTAATTTATAAGGAGTATAAAATCGTATGTATGAATGTATTTTTGTATATATCATAGCAGCTGTACAGAGGTAGGGATTTATACAAGAGTATGATGCTATTCTAGGTAAATAAACCCTAATTCTATGCTATTACAATCAATCACTATAATCTCTCCGAGGGATATTATGTCCTACAATCAATCCAAATCATATCTATTAGTTGACTATTTTATTTCCTCTAACACTCCCCCTCAAGTTGGAGTATGGATATCAATAACACCCAACTTGCCAAGATGTGAATGGAAGCTAGGTGCTCTCAATGGCTTTGTAAAAATGTCTGCTATTTGACGGCCTGTTTGCACATGAGAGGTCTTGACTTCTCCCCTCTGAATCCTTTCACGAACGGTATGACAATCCAGTTCTATGTGTTTGGTTCGTTCATGATACACAGGGTTTGCTGCAATATGTAGAGCAGCTTGATTGTCGCAAAACAATCTTGCTGGCTCAGGGTGGTTTACACGCAAATCTGTCAATAAATTCCTTAGCCAAGTAAGCTCACAAGTGGTTGCTGCCATAGAACGATACTCCGCTTCTGCTGAAGATCTTGCTACTGTGACTTGCTTTTTACTTTTCCACGACACAAGTGACTTACCCAGGAATATACAGAAACCTGTTACTGATCGGCGTGTGATCGGACACCTAGCCCAATCCGCATCACAGTAGCCAATCAAATTAAGTTGGTTCACCGATGGAAATAGTAACCCTTGTCCTGGTGCTTCTTTCAGATATTGAAGAAGGCGATGTGCTGCCTTAAGGTGGTGAAGTTTGGGTTCTTGCATGAACTGGCTGAGATTATTTACTGCATACGTAATGTCTGGCCTTGTAATGGTAAGGTAGATCAACTTTCCAACCAGACGTCGATATCGAGTCGGGTCCTTGAGAGCATCACTGCCTGTTGTTGTCAACACTAAATCAGGTTCCATAGGTACCTTGGCAGGTCTTGTTCCAAGCAAACCAGCTTCCTCCAATATATCCAGGGTATATTTTCGTTGGCAAATGGAGATCCCAGTTTTGGACCGTGCGACTTCGACACCAAGAAAATATTTTAATGGTCCGAGGTCTTTAATTCGAAAACAACCACTAAGAAACTTCTTGAGTCGACTAATGGCTTCCTCATCATTTCCTGCAATGATCATGTCATTGACGTAGAGTAACACCACCGTAATAGAGTGTCCACAAACCTGAGTAAATAACGAGTAATCCGCACGGGACTGTTGGAAGCCAATTTCTTGGATGGCAGATGAAAAACGCTGGAACCAGCTGCGAGATGCTTGTTTGAGTCCGTACAGTGACTTGTGTAGTCGACAAACCATAGTCTCCCCCTGTCGACGATAACCAGGAGGCGGTAACATATAGACTTCCTCATGCAGCGCACCGTGAAGGAAAGCATTTTGGACATCCATTTGGTGAAGAGACCAACTGCGAACAGCAGCAACAGTCAAGAGACAGCGGACAGTAATGAGTTTAGCAACTGGAGCGAACGTCTCTTTGTAATCAATGCCTTCACGCTGTGTGAACCCTTTGGCGACAAGACGAGCCTTGTAGCGTTCGATAGTACCGTCAGAATGGTATTTGATTTTGAAGACCCATTTACAGCCAATGGGTCGTTGGTGAGGAGGAAGAGGAACCATAGTCCAGGTGTGATTGGCTTCAAGAGCTTCAATCTCGGAGTTCATAGCTGCGAGCCAGTGGGGGTCATGACGGGCCTGCTCATAAGAGGCTGGCTCAACCAAGTGAGAGATGTTGTGAACAAAAGAGCGGTGAGCAGGTGAAAGTTGAGAATAAGAAACGTACCGTTGAAGGGGATATCGCGTGCCGGACATGGTGGAAGAGGTGGCACTGGGCTGAAGCAAAGCAGCATGATGTGTCTGATAATCACGAAGATGGGCAGGTGGATGTTTAATGCGGTCGGAGCGACGAAGAGGGGCAGGAGAAGGAGCAGAGGCGTCTAGAGTGGGGAAAGGAGCAGGAGAAGGAGCAGTGGCTTCTGGAGATGGTGATGAAGGAGTGAGATCAACAGTGGGAAGAAGGTCGGAAGTTGGCGCAGGAGTGGGGTCGTCATGAGGCACAGGTAAGACAGGGAAATCGTGTTCTTGTTCTGGTGATTCTTTTTCTGGTGGTGAGGTAGTAAAGGGGAAGATATTTTCGTGAAAGATAACATCACGAGAGGTGGAAATTCGTTTGCTATCAAGATCATATACACGGTAGCCCTTTTGGCCAAGGGGATAGCCCAAGAAAAGGCAGCGGCGAGCACGAGCATCAAACTTGTGGGATGGAGTAAGGTTGGTAGCATAGCATAAACACCCAAATACCCGGAGATGAGAGTATGCAGGTAGTGTCCCATGTAAGAGTTCATAGGGAGTTTTATGAGAGAGTAAGGGTGTTGGAAGGCGGTTGATAAGGTAACAGGCAGTTTGTACACTCTCCCCCCAGAACTTTAACGGCAGGTTAGCTTGAAATCGTAGGGCACGAGCAACATTTAAAAGATGACGGTGTTTGCGTTCAACGACCCCGTTTTGTTGGGGGGTGTGAGCACAGGTGTGTTGAAAGAGGGTGCCATGGGTGTCCAAAAATGAACGCAGGGATACAAATTCTCCCCCATTGTCTGCACGAAGGGTTTTAATGTTACGATTAAACTGGGTTTTGACCCAAGAAAAGAACGAGTGAATCAAGGCTTGTGTGTCTGATTTAAAACGCATGAGATGGACCCATGTGAAACGTGTAAAGTCATCTACAATGGTGAGGAAGTAACGTGCTCCAGATTGTGTATGGGTTTGATGTGGCCCCCAAATATCACAGTGGATCAAATCAAAAGGTGCAACAGATTTTATTGAACTGGAAACAAAAGATGAACGAGTTTGCTTTGCTAGAGGACAAACATCACAAACATGTGTAGAATCAAAAATAATTTCTGGGGTGCTCTGGGATAAAGAGTGAAGAGGAGCTGAGGATGGGTGCCCAAGTCGTCGGTGCCAAAGTGCCGAGGTACGGTTGACATGGTGAGCAAGATGAGGGTTCTGTGTGGGAGTGAGGTAGTAAAGTCCATTAAACTGCTTGCCCAGGCCAATCATCCTCTTCGTAGCCATGTCCTGCACAACACAAAAACCCGGGTAAAATATCACAATACACTTCAATGCCCAGGTCAACTTACTCACAGATAACAAATTCACATGAAATTGTGGCACATGTAAAACTCCATCAAGGGTTATCTCAGGGGACAGTTTAATAGACCCAATGGTTTCAATCGCAGCCTGTCCACCATTTGGTAAACCAACAAAATCATGTTGGGTTTTAGTGTGATTATGGCTGGGTGATAAGCGAGAAATATGGTCTGTGGCCCCGCTATCCACGATCCAATATAATGTGGAATGTGGATCATGTTGTGCAAAATTGCAGTTGGATGTATAGATACCTGTCGCATGCGCAAGTGGCAGATCAGTACCATTCTTATTGCGAAGAAGAGCCATGAGTTGATTGTACTCCTCAGTTGTGAACGTTGGTTGATTGTTGGAGGTCGTTGTTTTGGTGGTGTCAGTCTTGGCAGCTGGCGACGGTAATGCTTCAACGTTGTTGGAGGTTGGAGGTGCACTTCTATTTCTGGGCTGCACATTCTTCCCGTGCCATTTGTGTCCTTCAGGAAATCCAATAAGGAAAAAACAACGGTCGACTGGATGTCCTCCGTCACAGTAGCTGCATTTGAATGTCTTCCGTGGATTAGAGTGGTTGGCACCATGTCCTCCTTTTGATGCTGTCGGACGGCTGGTTTGCATTGCATGGGCAGTAGGTTCACGTCGATTTGCCACATCTAATTGGCGTTCGTGTTGGAGAACCAATCCATGGACTCGTCGTGTATCTGGGAGTGGGCTCATCATCAGGATAGAGCCTCGTATGATTGAGTAACTCTCGTTCAGTCCCATTAAGAACTGCATGACTTTCTCCTTTTCTTCCCTGTCTGCATGTGCCTTGGATCCTGCGCATTCACAGGCAATGGGCCCATGATATGATGCTAACTCATCCCAAAGAGCTCTCAATTTCGTGTAATAATCTGAAACAGATAGCTGTCCTTGTCGGTGTTCAGCAATCTCTTGTCGAATCTGATAGATCCTGGAATCGTTTCCTTGCGAGAACCGATCCTCAAGATCGATCCATGCTGCTGATGCAGTCTTGCAGTAGAGTATGCTGTGAGCAATGTTGCCCTGCACGGAATGCCAAATCCAGGATAAAACCATGTCATTGCACCTCTGCCAAACTGGATACTTAGCATCAGTGATTGCAGGGCTCTTGATTGATCCATCAATGAACCCTAGTTTGTTTTTGGCGCTGAGAGCAATTCGCATAGAGCGGCTCCACTGTCCATAGTTGCGTCCATCAAGAAGTTGTGAGACCAAAACAAGACTCGGTGAGTCTGAATGATGCAGAATGAGGGGATCAGATACATGGGGTATGATCTCAGTTGATTTGTTGTCGCTCATGGTGACTGTGTTTAATGGAGATGAACTGTTTGTGTTTGTAGCGGAAGCAAAATGAGCCTTCTAGAGTCACCAAGATCGGTGCTCTGATGCCATATAAAATCGTATGTATGAATGTATTTTTGTATATATCATAGCAGCTGTACAGAGGTAGGGATTTATACAAGAGTATGATGCTATTCTAGGTAAATAAACCCTAATTCTATGCTATTACAATCAATCACTATAATCTCTCCGAGGGATATTATGTCCTACAATCAATCCAAATCATATCTATTAGTTGACTATTTTATTTCCTCTAACAAGGAGTACACTCCAACTTAATTGACGTGGAACTGTTGTATTTGATGGACGATTCATTACATGCAAATGGGTATAGACGCGACAAAACGATGTCGATCAATGCTTCATCCATCATTAGGTCTCACACTTGTAACAAATTAAATCACATTATTCCTTTTCTCTGGACGAATAAGTGATTGAATAAGTGAAAGCTTTCTTATCTCCTTTCACTTCACCTTTCAAAAATGCATGAGTGGTGTTTGCTTTGTAGTGGAGGTCAGAAATCAAAATTTGGTTATCATCTTTGGTGGGTGCATTTCACGTACGTATCTTTTGCTATGCTCTTTTGCCCTTTTCTAGTTTTCATCTGCATTTTCTATTATATCTTTGTGTTTGTTTCTTCATCCACACAGGGGGAACACATTTCTTTTTAATTTTGTTCATGAATTCTGCACACCTTCTCGTCTTGATACATTCTTATCATCTTCTTTACACATGAAAAAGTTTGCATGATTGACCCTATGAAAATTATATTCGTTTTATTTTAGATTATGATAATTACACACTTTTTTTTTTGCTGTTTCTGCAACTCTTTTCATTTTTTGGCATCAAATTGATAAAATTAAACAAAAGCAATGTACATATATATAATTTTTTTAATACATAAGACATTATTTACGCTAAAATGTGAGAGAATAAAATTAAACTTCACAAAAACAACGAATATACTTAAACATGAATATAAAAAAAAGTAAAATAGTGTGTAGTTATTATTTTCCTTCGAGTGACAATTATTGAGTGGGGTACTATATACCCTTATAATAACTTGTCACCTACGGGTTGCCTTTTCTTTCATTTATCACATTATGTGCATGATTTTGTCTTTTTAATATTACATATATAATTTCGTTTGCTTGTGAGAATTAGATTAGTGTTATTGTACTATTTGCAGTCCCCTTTCACAGGAATAAATAAGTCATCATCTTTCGGTTATAATGCGTAAAATAATAAAATTCAATCAGCAACAAAGAATTAATAAATGATTACTTAGTCAAGTGCACCACTTTGTGTATTTTGGTAGCATTTTGTTTATTTTAATTTGATTTTCTTTTCTGTTGATATGCATTTTTTCTTAAGGGCATGTCTGCTATCAACTCGAGGCCAGCTAGAGCCGTGCATGGTTGCTTGCATTGCAAACCAGAAGTCCAGAGTTGAGTGCATAGGCTGAATTTGACATAATTTTCGCATATTTTTGGCAATATAATTATATTAACATCACATGCGTGTGGACATTAACACATAAATAATAAAATAAATAAAGAATAATTTCCGTTGCAAGCAACTAAAATCTTCCTTGCCTGAATGATTATTTTCAACATACCCTAAGTACAAGTTAATTAATCATATTCTTTGGTCAAATTAAGTCGTATATGTCCACAATTTTACCTAAATAAGCGTTGATGGTTCATCCATTAAAATTTTAAATTTTAAACTTTAAACTTTAAGTGATGTTGATCTTGCATTCTTTTGTATTTTATGCTCCGTGATGTTAATTAGGCCGTGTGTCTTTTTTAAAGATGCTGCGCTAGTTTTTGATATTCACGTTTGGGTATGGATAGTTTTCTGCTATTCAATGTACTATCTTTGCTGATTAATGAAGCAACCAATTAAAAAAAAAAACATAGTGTGAGGGATAGAGAGCAATTATTTTTAAAACCCTTTCGACTGCCCCCCTACTCTCTCTATCTCCTGCTTCCATCCTCCAAACCCTAGATCTGAAAACCCACAGCAGTCGGCCTTTTGCTCCGGCTTGGGGTCGGCGACAACCCCTCTCCTCTCTCTTTTAGTCCTCCTCCCTCCCTCCTTCACCGCGCCGCCTTCCTACCTCTCTTTCCCCGCCCTCGCACCTCCTCGTCATCGATACACGAGGTCTCTGACGAGGGATGGTGGCAGACTGGGCTTTGTACACTGCGATCTCTAATCTTCGGTACACAGCTCATTCGGTCGACGATGGTTCGTCAAATTCCAAATCTTGTTTGTCGGATTCTTGGGCTCTGGTGCTGCAACAACTAGAAAATACGGGATACGGGAGGCTTTCCTCTCCCTTTTCCTCCCATTTGCCGCGCCTCGGCGCCTGTCCTCCCCTAACATTTTGTGGGCAACCTCTCTTACTCCCTCCCAAACTCGGATCTTGCCCTCTTCCAAGGTCTTTGCCTTGATTTGAAGCTAGATATGTGGCTTTGTGTTGGATTTGTGATTGTTGGTGGTAGGATTACTTGAATTCATCTTCTACAACATAGTTTTCATAGCGGAGTTACTCTCCTCAACCGAATTTGTAGCGGTTCCGCCTTACCGGCTTCACCTTGCTTGGCTCGTGGTAGCTGTAGATCTCACTAGAAGTAGTATGGTCGCAGGCGGTCTTGCCTAAGGTACCTTAAGCCAACTAGTGGATTTCTTCTAGGATTAGTGTAGTTTTGTTTAGTGTAGATTTTTCGTTTGTGCCTCTTTCAGTCGGTGTTGTCTCGGCTAGCGAGTGATGTGGCCTCGCTAATCAACGATGGCTACGATGGCTTATGTGGTCTTGCTTGTGGCGATGAATCTATGTGTGACCCCGTATACATTTGTTGCGTCCATTGTCTTTGCAATAAATTTGTACCAGCGATCTTGTGCTTGTGGTAGCCATATAGAGGTTAATAAATTTGATTGTTTGTGCAAATTACCTCCAGATGAATGTTTGGTTACTGGAGCAAATGTACCCAGGTGGCAACTGTTGTAATCGTTTTTGGTTAGTAATGAATCGCTATAACTTCTTGTAAAAAACATAGTATGAAGGATCTAATTATAAGAGATCTTGCATCCAAACCCCTCTTGTCCATCCTTTTTTGTTCTTTTGTAAGGTGCCATTAAATTTAGAGAAAATTGGAACAATGGTCTCTAAACTTTGGTCCAATTGGAGCTTTGGTCCATGAACTAAAAATCCGTGAGTATTGATCCGTGTGAACTTATTATAATGTGGAGCAATAGTCCTTTTTTACTAACTCCGTTAGAAGTTCTAAAAACAAAAGGGTTTAATGGGGCAAAAAATGGACGGAAGTTCTAATGAAGTTAGCCAAAATGACCATTGATCCACATTATAACAAGTTCAAGGACCAACACTCACAAATTTTTAGTCCAGGGACCAAAGCTCTAATTGAGCTAAAATTCAAAGACCATTGCTCTAATTATCTCTTAAATTTATGATCTTGGTCCAATCTACGATAATTCAAGCGGGTTCAAGAGTTGTCTAATATATGAAACCAATTATGTCATTTAAACATTGACAAAAATAAAATTATATCAATTAAAAGTATTGTACATTTTATAATGAAAGTATGATAAAAAACACACATTCTTGCTTTTCACAAGGTATTTTGTTGTGCCTTAGGTCTGATGGGGTTCTCATACGGTGTGATCTAACCGGGTTTGGGTGAATTAATTGAGAGTGTGAGTCCCACATTGAGGATTTAAATACCTTTTTAAAGACTTTACACATTCTTGTAAGGAGGATGAACTACTTCTCATATGACCCATTAATTTATGTAGTAAAATCCTTAACTTTCTTTATAATATCAAAGCAGGTAAAACACATCTTGAGCAAAATTCAAAATTCACATACATAAAAAGGTGAGGCTTGTCTCTACTTTCCACTATAGTTTCAATAACATAACTAAAGTCGAGTAAAAAGAAGACTCACTACTCAATTCCAAGGCGGCACCCCTTGTTGCCTTTACAACATGCTATAGTGCCCCCGAGTGGGTTGAAGCAGGTTGAGTCCGTATTGCCACGAAGCAACAATCGCATCTGGATCTGATCTATCTAGCTACTTGATATTTCATTCGGTGACTTCATGGTCGCCAAAAGAAGCCCAAGAAGCATCCAACATTTCCAATGAGATCCATGGTGCAATTCTTAGATAGCAAGCACTAGCTCCCGGTGTGACCCATGTGCTCTCACAACATGTGTTGTCTATACGTAAGGCTTAAATGACTCCACAGGAGAGAAGGCGTGTTGAGAGTGTGAATCCCACATCTAGAAATTAAGAAATTTCACATGTACTTTTGAAGAGTTTGGCTAATCCTCATAATGCCAATTGAAACCTCAGCTACCTTTACTTTAGGCTTCATGTATTTTTATTACTTAGCTTATATGGTACACCTTATTACTCTATATTATTCCTTGAGAATTTCCCATATATTTTAGCATATAGCTGCATATGAGAAGGGTGTTAACAACTTAAACTTCATATATGTTTGGGTAAAGAAGAGTGCTTGTCTAACACTATAAATTAAACAAAGTCAAATTTTGCACAATGTATGCAAGTGGTGTATTGTCATGGTGGTTACGATTTTCCTCTTTAAATCATTGCGTTCCTGATTCAAACTCTCTCCTCTCCTCTTAGTGTAAATTATTGTAGAATATCGCTTGTAATTAAAAAAAAAAAAATTTTGCACATTATATAATGAAAGTAGTGTTGGATTGACATATTAAAGCGGCATAGGGAAGCATAATCAGAAGACTGATCAAGAGAAGGATAAAAATGTCAAAAAGAAGTAAAAAGAAAGTGTTGTGGAAAGTCCAAAAGTTACAAAGTTACAAGCACACATTATATAAGAGTGCTGCAATGCCCACCAACCAATGCTATTTTATCACCCACTTTATATTTAAACCCATCATTAAAAGTTAAAATACAAAGAACATTATTTTCTCACCCACCATTATTCTAACATAGCACTGTGAAGGAAATTATAAGATTTGTATGGGATTTCTAATGACTAGCATGCATATACAATTCGAAATTCATATGCATAAGCAACGGAAGCTAAATTATCAAAGCAATTAGTCATGCAAATCCCCTTCAAGAAGCATAGGTTAATATTTGATGCATCTAAGAAAATAAGAACAAAGTAAAGGTGTAGTTTTATACCTCTTGATCTACTCTTTAGACCAAGGATGGACCACCTCCAAGCCCTTTGTTCTTGGAACTCCTTGAGCCTTGCTTCCCTCCTTGATTCCTCCACCTTGATTGATTGCCTTCAATAGGTTTCTCCTTGAGCCTCCAAATTAGAAGACCTCTAAAGATCCACACCCACTCAAGTAGTGGAATGGATGATGGATCATCAAAAGAGAGGGAGATGAGTAGCTATCCTTTCTCTTGGGATGGCCGGCTATTTTTGGTGAGGAAGGAAGAGAGATTTTTCTTCTCTTTGGTTGACAAAATCAATCCAAAGCCATACCAAGTTATGGTTTGAAGTATGGTGATGTTCCACTTATGAAAGTTTCATTAAACTTACATATATATAAAAGAGGTGAGTCAACTTTTGACTCCACTCACCCTCTCTCATTCATAGCCAGCCATTGAGTGTATTTTTGGGCTTTTGGGCTTTTATAATATCAAGTCATCTTATGCTTGAATAAAAGCCCAAAGAGGTTTAGGACCCAATGGGCCCTAATGAACCCGAACTTTTCATAAAGCCCAAAACGATCTTTTATCGCTTCTATGATTTCATTAGACTTTCTAATTAATCATAACACTCAATTAATTCAATTAATTATTTCCATCATTCATATGTGGTTCCACCACAAGAGTGTATCGGTGTACAATCATTTTAGGTTCTAATTAGCAAGGCAGTGAGGTGATTGGTATCAATCCAATTGATTAGTTTTAATCCAATCATCTAGTGAATTAAAACTTATTTTAATTCTTTATCTTCTTTGATGATTACTAATTTAATCATCCATAAGATCCCACAAGCCATGAGTGACATCTAAACATATATCATGGCTACCCAAGCTAATGTAGAAGTTTGTTCGGAGAACCTATTCAATTGGAACTACAATGCAATTCAATCCTTCTCTAATACAATACTCTCAATCACACTATTAGGGTATGGATACATAATGTCAAACCCCTAATGTGATTATACCATGTTATATGATTCTATTGAGTCGTAAAGGAATACTTTCCATCACTACGCTCATTACTTCGGCCGAAGATTCCCGAATCATATCATAGAGTATTCTTCCTCTCGTAACGAGGATTAGATATCCCTTGTTGACCATTCACTTGCCTCCATGGCTAAGTAGCTTAACCCCAACTATGCCGTGGACACCCTCAAGATTGGGGTGACTTTGACATAGTCAAAGATCAAGGACCTAACCACAAGACAACTATGATGTCTCAGGTCAAAGGATTACTTACATATTCCAATCAATGAAGTTACTTGCTTGACATGTGAGTAGACCTCCATGCAAGTACTCCCTTCGATTGTATTCAGTGAACTCATTCCCTTAATGAGCACCTACATACTTGTCATAGTGTCATTACACGATTTGAAGCTGACATAGTACGTACTGGTCTATGGATTGTCAGTATCCCTCCGACAATCCCATGACCAGGAACATTTTGAACATCATGGTTATGAGAAGAAGGTCTTTGCAGTCTAACTTCATTAGATTACTTCTTCCATCAATCCATTGTCCATGGATTCACTATTTGGACATATATCAACTATTGAGATTGTCCTAATAAGTGACTTTGCCCTTTTGCTGTATTTAGGGTTATCCATATATACAGTCAATGTCCTGAAAAGTTTCTTCCAAAGATTGACTTTCAGGGCATATTTCCAACACACTGTTAACTATAATTAAATTACAAAATTAAAAATTAAAAAGTAATAGAAGAATCCTTCAACAACTCACCTCATTGTTAGCGATCCCATTTCCTGTCACCTCCGGCTAGGGGTGCAACTCGGGCGGGATGGATGGTCAACCCAATTCTAACCCAATCTTCACAATTTGGGTTTGGGTTGGGTTCGGGTTCATATGGGTTTAGTCGGGTTCGGGTTTTAATTGGGTTCAGGCTTATTCGGGTTGGGTTCAGGTTCGCCCAACTTTATCGAGTTCAATCTTATAACACCTTATTTTGCATGATTTTCCAAATTTTAAACTAAACAACGTCAATATTAGTTAAAATTCCATTTACACACAAAATTTAAAGGAAATAACTTGAAGACTATTTCTAATGTTTCAACCATGCAAAGTTGAAATTAAATTACAAGACGTATATCAAATCTTCAACAAAAAGAAATGTAAAAGTAACACTATCATTTATTATCAATATGAAAGCAGACAATAAACTTCAAGTATAGTCATTTCAAAACTTATACATAACTTATATAATATGAAGTGAAATGGGTAATATATGCATAAGCGAATTCGGGCTCAAAATAGGGTTGAGTGTCACATCCCGAATTGACTCTGCCGTAGGACGATATTGTCCGCTTTGGGCCACGCCCTCACGGTTTTGTTTGTAGGAACTCACGAGCAACTTCCCAGTGGGTCACCCATCGTGGGATTGCTCTAGCCCGAACTCGCTTAACTTCGGATTTCCGATGAAATCTGAAGCCAGTGAGATCCTAAAAGGCCTCGTGATAATTGAAGGTGGGCATGTACATATAAGACACATCACCCCCTCTCCATCGGTCGATGTGGGATATCACAATCCACCCCACTTAAGGGGAACCCGGCATCCTCGCAGGCACATCCGTACCGAACGACATAGTGGCACTGATACCAATCTAACACACCCTAACCCGGATATCCAAAAGGGTAACGAAATCAAGGCATGCTGGCCGACACCCCGAAGGGTGACGAAAGCCATGTCATGCAGAACAAGTGGAATTTCTGAATAAAATAAAACCAAAGTTTGGAATTATAAAAATCAAGTAGCAGAGTACGGGTAGAACCCTTGATACATAACATGAGATGTTCAGAGCATAGATAAAATGCAGTAAGGAAAGTACGAATTATTCTCATCCTGAACAGGATGGATAAACATACTAGTAGGAGGAAGAAGTCCTACATTTATTTGGTGCGGAAGTTGTATACACCAGAGTGGTCACGCTCACCACTAATCCAGCTACTACGTCCTGGAGGGGAGCAAAACAGAAGGTGTGAGTGGGAGAAAATAAACATTTATAAAAACCTTTGTTTTTCGAGACATAATAACCCCTCTTTTAAAATTCTTGTATAAAATTCCCAAAATCATACTACGTATAGTATGAAAACTGTCAAAAATACAGTTAAACACATTTGCCTCAACATAATATAATAATCCTCAACTCGACAGTATAAAGGCAACAATGCCAAAGGTATAAGTAAATACCAATAAATTACTCAACATAAAATGTTCAGCAACAACGTATATAATATGCTCATCAACGTATGCAGACACACAAGCCCATGTAGAAAGTAGCTACATGGATTAAGCTGGGTGTAATAAATATATATGCTCGATACTACGATCACGTGAAGTTGGCGCTAAGCGCATCCCATATGAGTCCTAGATGCTAAATGCAGGCTAGTACAGGCTAGCACCTACAATGGATCCAAAGTGAGCATATGGTGAAGTGTGAACATACACGTGAAGGCTGGTCCTGGCCCGGACGAGTACTAGACACCGGTGAATGCATGCATGATGAGCAGATAAAAATATACATAATCATGCCATCACAATTTCACAAATCCCAACACAATATAATTATTTATACTTAACTCATAAGAAAAATCATGGCATGATGGAGAAAATAAATTATAAAAATCACAATGAGAAATAATATAAATACTATTAATTTATCAAAACAAAGCCCACTCACTGATATGTAGTTGGGTCGTAGCCGCCTTGCCTTACCTGACCCTTGTAATCCTCCGGGTAAGTCTCACCTATATGAGATATCACTATAGTAATGATTAAACTCATAAATGTTACTAATTAATTTAATAAACGACAGTAATCCTTGGTTTGCTCAACACGGAGGTCCAAAACACTCCGAAAAATACAATACGTACTACCCAAAGGTAGTACGCGTCGTCACCCGTCGACAAACGTCGAAAAACTGGTCCCACGCGCCCACACATGCGGCTCACGTGTGGGCTTGCCTTAGCTCACGCGCGCCGCACGCGCGATCAACCCGAGCCGGTCAAACTGACTGTGTCAACTGACGCCGTTAGATCTAAAGGAATATTCTCGCATCTCTGTTAAATCTAACGGAATATTCCTAACGGAATTAGAAGGAATATTCTCCCGTCTGAACCGGTTGCTGATGTCAGCGATGACGTCACTACTGAGGTCACCGACCGATCCGACCAATCACCGCTGCAACTTTCTCCAGCAACTGGCACTGCCACAGGCCGCCAGTCGCCGCCGGCCAAAGTCCACGGAAACTGGGAAAAATTTCTAAAATTCCTAACTTCTTCAATTCTCAACCATTTTACACGATCCACATATCAAAATGAAGCTAGAGATGAGTAGAATGAGATTGTACCTATTTGGGGTTTGAAAAGTGGTCGGAAATGACCGAAAAGTCACGGTCTACAACCCAAGGTCCGATCTCCTCCAAAACTCAACCAAATAGCACGAATTTAATATGGAAATTCATCTACTCAACTAAAGGAATATAATGGTGGTGGTTAGGAACCTCACTTTGGTCGGGATTTTTGAGAAACTCGTCGGAAAGGTCCGGTTCTTCCGTGTCCGATTCCCGTCAAACTGTGGGGAGTTTGGGCAATTGACTTGCACTGTTGAACTCAGTGAGTTACAACGAACAAGATGGTGGTAGTGGTTTGGCTCGGTTCGATGGATTTTGTGTGGCCACTGTGTGCATAGTGTATTTCTTACGAGGAGAAGAAAGTGAGCAGAAGAAAAGAGAAGTGAGGGAAAAGAAAGAGAAGTCAAGGGAAAAAGAAGGAAAATGTTTTTCCTTTTTCCCCAAATTAAACTGGGTAACTAGATACTACATGGTACATGCACCAACCTATTTCCATAACAAGAAATAATATTTAAACGTCCACGTAGGATTTCCACTTAACTCATTCAAGGGCATTTTGGTAACTTTACACGTTCAATAAATAAAATACAATAAAATTCAGGATCGTGGTGAAAGAAGATGTCCCTGCACAAGTTGATAATGTGCCAATAGTGACTCTAGCAACTTGTGTAGGTGAAGGGAAAATTGCGGATTAACCAAGTTCATTAAGCAACATCATTAAGCATGCATTTAACAATTAAAGGCGGAAACATGCTTCTATGCACTTAAAACAAAACTTTACCCAAGAAAATTCAAAGCCTAGTAGATATGGTGAACCAAGACTCAAATCAAAACAAATTTTGAGTTGAGAAATCAAATACCTTTGTAGATTCCTCTTTGCATAAGCAAAGGCTAATCACCCATGGAGAGGGTCTTCATTCCAAGCTTCTTTGCTCCATGAACATTTTCGAAGGATGATCAAAGAATTGGTTTCTCCAAGTACCCAAAGTAGGGGACCTCTAAGTCTCTTCACCAAAGAGAGTCTTGATGAGAAGATGAGTGCCCTAGAGGAAATAGATTGCTAGCTAAATCCCTCTAGGGAGCCGGCCTCTTTGAGAGAAGAGAGCATTTTCATGCTCAACCATTCTCCCAAAAGAAAACCTCTATGTATGAAATGTTATAAACTTGTTTTATATCATTTCACAATGTAGTGGCAAACTTGCAATTAAAGCAAGTTCACTACATTGCCCTAAATGGCCGGCCATGTTGGGTTAATTGGGTTATTGGGCCCTAATCTATTATTAGCCATTAAGTTGTCATACAACTTAAGTCAATGAGCTTGACGTTCGAAGCCCATTGGGCCTTGAAGCCCAAAACCAACCCGAGGTCTTTAACGAACTTATTCGTTTGATTAATTAACATATTAATTAATCCTTGCCACAAATAATTAAACCATTTAATTATTCTTACTCATCTCCATTCTACGCATCAAACTCTACCTTACATGGTGTGCGATCCATTAGGTTCCTTTTAGCAAGGCAGTGGAGGATTAGAACTCTTTCAAATCATTTGTGAATTGAAACTTACTTTCAATTCTCCCTTTAGTGATCATACACCTTTAGGGCTACCACAAACCATGAGTGACACCTAGCAGTATGTCATGGCTACCCAAGCTAATCAGAAGAGGTGGAGAAACCTATTCAGTTAGGATTGCAATGCAATACGGTCCTTCTCTAATACAATACTCTCGACCACATTGTTTGGTTTGATAG
The DNA here is from genome assembly GCA_018257905.1 of Gillenia trifoliata. Taxonomy (NCBI): domain Eukaryota; kingdom Viridiplantae; phylum Streptophyta; class Magnoliopsida; order Rosales; family Rosaceae; genus Gillenia; species Gillenia trifoliata. The sequence goes on along the minus strand of CM031080.1, from coordinate 2,130,978 downwards.
TTTATTCATGTCTACTATCCAATGTGATTCCATTACTTATATGATTACCTTGAATATGATTTGGAACGACTTCCTAAATCTCATTCATACTCTGGCCAGAGATTCTTAATCATATCATAGAGTATTCTCCCTCAAACCGTTTGAAGGTTAGAGATCCCTTGTTGCGCATTCACTTGCCTCCATGGCTAAGTAGCTTAACCCCAACGATGCCGTGGACACCCTCGGATGGGGTGCCTTTGACATAATCAAAGATTAAGGACCTCACCACAAGACAACTGTGATGCCTCAGGTCAAAGGACTAATTTGCATTATCCCAACTATGAGTTCTCATGTGACATGATCATGAAAACTCATCGTTGATCGCGTTCAGTGAACTCATTCCATATTGAGCACCTACATGCTTATCCTGGTGTCAGTTACACCAATGACTCGAGACTAGTCACTCTCCCTGAGAGAAGACATAACATGTGCTGATCTTAACGGACTGTCAATGCCCAATTGGCAATCCTATTCATCAGGAACGTTTAGGATATGTCTATGATCGAGAATGGTCTCATGAACCTAACTTGTTTAGATTACATTCTACTAAGCACATATTCCTTGGACTTATTGTTTAAGCATATAACATTTATATGAGACTACTTTAAACAATAATCTATGCCCTTTATATTAAACCAAATTAGTTTAATATGTGAAATGTCCGTAAAGTATCATCATATGATTGGTTTTAGGGCACATTTCCAACAGTAGGGACATCTTCTTTCACCACTACATGAGCTAAGTAACCCTGACAACCTTTCCTCAACATCCTTTTTGCCCTCATAACGAAAATCAATATGTGTTTCAGGCCACTGCGTTTGCCGGTGAAAGTCACAGTAGGCGTGTCAGGTCGCTGAAAAGTAACCACTTTCTATCTACAATTTACCGAAGGAAAATTCTGATGTAGCCAATCCATCCCTGTCCAATATCATGCCCGATAGGAGTATAGTATGGTTGAGTCATTTGAGCAAACAAAGGTAATATGACCAAGTGGGTGGCTCTCGGATTAATCAAGACTTTAGCAAAGTGACCTAGAATATTCAACGTACCCACGATCAAGTTGAGGTTGTTCTGTACATTCTGCTGAGTGATGTTGTTGACACAGCCATGGGCTTGCTGACCTCCCAAGCGACCTCATCTGTTAACCTGATTCTGATTACCTTGACCTTGATTAGTTCGTCTATGGTTGCCTCGACCAGCCTGCTTACTTGCGCCTCCATTGCATAACACAACCTCTGTAGTCTGATATTGTTCACCACCATACCACTGAGTATCGCTACCCTGGTACTGTGGATAACCTCCCTGATAATGTGGAACACCACCCTGGTACTATGTAACACCAAACGGATACTAATAAGCACCACCAAGATATAGAATGGCATCACCTTGATAGTGAATAATACCTCCATACCCAGGCTGCTAATAGTGACCGAGTCCCATAAGTAAGTTCTGCTGTTGGGGGACATTACAGTGAGCTGGTGCTGCTGACCCTGAGGACACTAACTAGCTTTGTGTCCCAGCTGTCCACAAGTGTAGCAACCCTTGTTTCCCTGTTTCCCTATTTACATTCCCTGTCAACATGCAATAAAGCCTCATAGAATTGCTGGTAAATATCACATACCTCAGAAGCTACCAAAGAACAAAGTTTCTTACGGGTTTTCTTTTTAAACTGATGAAGCATCTCAGTCGGACTGACTACAATGGCAAGATAATAACGGGACAAATTGGTGAATTTCCTATGGTACTCAGCGACTGACATCTTCTTCTGTTTCAGGCTCATGAACTCATCTATTTTCCTTGCCTAATACTCAGAAGGCAAGTACTTGTGCTCAAACTGTTGTTTAAAAGTGTTCCAATCCTGATGTTAATTAGGGGAAATCTGGTTTACCTCATAAATCCACCAAGAATGGGCTTTACCTTGTAGAAACCACATTGCTGTAAAGACCCAATGTTCAACTGGAAAGTTTCCCTGCCTTTGCATATCACGAAAAGTTTTCTCCACATGCTCAAGCCAAGCCTCGGCTACTTCAGGAGTTTCTTAACCAATAAATGGTTTTACTCGCAGATTAGAAGCAAGCTCCAAAGTATTTTTCTGAGGAGAACGAATAGTTGTTCGAAAAGCATCGACAATAGGCTCACTGAACTGCCCGGGATTAAAAGCAGACATGTTAGGTGTATCTGGTTCACCTGATGTGCGAGGCAGGTGCTTGACGAAGTGGCATAGTTCTGACATAGAAAATATCAAGAATCATTAGTGCTTAACATCACAGGTGTGACAAATGCATGACTGCTTAAACCTATGCTCTGATACCAATCTGACAAACCCCAACCTAGATATCCCAAAGGATACTGAAATCAAGGCATGACATGGCTTTCATCACCCTCTGGGGTGTTGTCCAGCATGCCTCAATTTTAGTACCCTTAGGGATATCCGGGTCGGAATGTGTCACAAATTGGCTCGGACTCGTTTACAAAAAAACAAGTCGACTTCAGATCCACCAAAAATGGACCTGGCTCGACCCGCGCCCACCCTTACTATTAGATTTTGTGAAAGATTCCTATATTTATTTTGAATAAGGACAGAAGTTTCTGGGTCAAAGATTTTATTGGGTTCGATATTTCTGGATTCGTATGTTTTGGGTTCCTTGCCTTTTCATTTAATTTTCATTCAGTTATTATTCATTTTTTGTATTATTTAAAGATGTATTAGGGTTTTCCTAAAAACTGATATATTAATGTTATATTAGGAATAATGGTGGGTGAGAAAAAGGATTCTCAAATTTTTAAATTTAATGGTGAATGGAAAAATAAGATGGGTGGGGAAATAAGATGCATATCAACACTCTTAAATAAACAAATTTTCAAATAAAAAAAAATATATGAAAGACCATCGACATTAGACTCCTCGCGCCCTCCCCCCCACCCCCTAACCACCAACCAAAAAACCCAGCCGCACAACCATGAACGAAGCACCCCCAAAACCCCAGTCGCATGAAAACCCAGACCCCCCACCCTGGCACTAATCATCGCAGGACCACCATAGAGACAATCAGAGAGAAAAGAGAAGAGAAGAGATTGAGAGAAATGAGGTGGGCCACCGGAATAAAGGTCAGCCTGAGCGACGGTGTCTGGATGGAGTTGTGGGATTTTGATGTGGCGAGGGATCTTATTCTTTTTTCTTTTTACATTTTTGAATTTTTTGCTGTAAAGTAAAATAACTAATGCTTATGTGGCAAAACATAGTTGGTAAATATTTAGGTGCTTGATGGTCATGTTACAAAAGGTTAAATATGTCATTAATTTTTGGGCAAACTGCATTTTACACCACGAGGTTTGGGGGTCATTTGTAAAATGAACCACGAGGTTTCAATTTTCGCATTTTACACCATGTGGTTTCTCAATTGTATGAAATTAACCCTTCTGTTAACTAATCATCTAATTTGCTGTTAGTTGCTGACCTGGCTTCTTGTGTGGGGGCCTCCCATACGAAACATACTTAGGTCGGCAATTAGCCAAGCACGGACAATTTGGCGCCTAAATCATTCACACTTCTCAAGGCCAAACCCTCACTATTTCTATTTCAAAAAGTTTATTCGGAGGCACCAATCTTGTGGAGGAGGCACCCGATCTGCCCAGCAATGAAGGCAGGAAAGGCGTGAGGGAGGAGGCATTGATCCTCCTGTTTCGTAAGTTTCCCCCTCTGTTTGGTAAGTTTCTATTATGCTATCTTTATAGATTATTGTGATAAAATATGATTGAGTTTCATTTTAGATTGAATAGTTAATATTTCGCGGTTGGAAGTTTGCATATTTTAATATAGTCGACTACATAGTGACTTTGAAAATTGATTTTTAAGGCGGGTTTAATGTGAACTTCAATTCGAGGTTTCATGTGATTTAAAATTTTTGGCACATAAAATTTGTTGTGTTAGTTGAAAAGTTGAAGGCTACATATAAGCTTTTGGTTGGTATGTTGGTATTGTTTATATATTGCACACGAAATTAGTTATACGTAGTGTCGACATTTTAGGAGAAAATTTGAACAATTTTCTATTCAAATGTACCATGGTGGTTTACTGTTGGACACTTTCGTATGCAAGCGGAGAGTGTGGACTAGTTTGATTATTGTGACAGGATCGAATGTCAATGACTGAGATAAATTGTATGGTTGAAGAAGTTGGGATATAACCCAGATTGCATTAGTTATTGGTACACTATCCCGGGTCTAGTGATGGTGGACTAATGAAGCAGGTGCAGATCAAGATGTTACTGACATGCTAGTATTTGTGCCCATACTAGGGTGATTAACATATTTATTGACCATGGGCTAAGACTAGATGATGGCATTTTCTGATATGCCATTTTTTTAATTTGGATGACGAGATGGTTTCTAACAGTGGGGTATTGATCAAGGAGCTTGATAACTTACCGGGTGCAAATGCAATTGCTCCATGGGTGGGAGCAGGAAAAAGGTTTAAGAGAGGAAGTCGAAAAAAACAAATCTTGTTATAGAGGAGCAGTTCAATGAAGATTCAAGTGGAGTAAAAGTGGTTGGGCTGTTGATAAAAGTATCCGAGAATCCGGCCATGTTTGCACCGGTGCTTACGTTGACAAAGGAAAAGGCAAAGCATGTGTTTATGATAAAGGCTTTGGAAAGAGAAAAACAGCTGCTTTTGGTAAAAAAAGATGCAGCCGCCGAAAGGAGACACCTACCAATAAGGTGGTCGATATGGAAATTGTGGAAGAGGATTCTACTGTATTCCAAAATGCCAATGAGTCTGTGCCAAGGCATTCAATGAGAACGAAATGGAAGAAAAACAAAGATGTGGACGCAAAATCTTGGGATTAATGAAGACTTAGAAGAAGAAAATGTTGGTTCCGGCGACTACGATTTTGTAGACTCACAATACGGTTTTCATGAAGATGATGATGGCGATTTTGATGAATGTGTGAATTCACTTGCTGAATGGGTTGGACCAATGCATAATGATGGAGTTATTGTGAATATTTATGAGTGGATTGGTGATGTTGAAGTAATTCGGATTATAATTCAGATGATATTCACTCTATTTATGACTCCGATGATGAAAGTAAAGTGATAGGTATCTGAGTTTAATCCAAAACTGACATGGCAGATCCACGGTTTGAGGTTGGCATGAAATTCAGTAGTATGGGTTTTTAATTTGCTTTATGAAGAACATTTCATTATGAGGAATAGGGATGTTGTATTTGTGAGAAGTGAGGCTTGAAGTGAAGGGAGTTTGTAGCGATGAGGTGTGAGATTGGATGATATATGCAACCAAGATGCAACATGAGAAAACTCTTCAAGTGATAGAGTATGAAGGCAGACACAGTTGTGGAAGGCTTTTGGGAGAACCCAACTATAAAAGCTTCTTGGTTAACACATAAGTACTTGGAAAATTCAAGACCAATCCTGTAATGATGCCTTCATTTATGGAAACAATTCAGGAAGACTACAATACTGAGTATCTAAAGATCAAGCATATGAGGGCTAGAGATGCAGCACCAGGTTGATTGAGGGCACATTCAAGAGCAATACTCTAGATTGTGGGATTATTGTGAGAATTAAGGAAGACAAACCCAGGAACCACCACCCCAAATTAAATGTGATTACAATGAACAATTGGGTCATAATATTTCAAAAGGATATATATGTCTAGGTGCCTGCAAGACTCAGATGACTGCTGGATGCAGGCAAATTGTATTGAGTCTGGATGGCTGCTTCTTGAAGAGTGTATATGGAGGCCAGTTGTTAGCTGCAGTGGGTATAGATGCTAACAATGAAAGCTGGGTGATTGCATGGGCAGTTGTTGAGCTTGAGTGCAAAGATTCTTGGAAGTGGTTTCTTGAATTGTTGGTGAAGGATTTACAAATTGATAGTAATTTGGATGGACTTTCATGTCTGATAAACAAAAAGGATTGTTGCCTGCATTTGATGAAGTGGTTCCGAACTGTGTGAGCACAGGTTTTGTGCTAGACATCTTTATACCAATTTTAGGAAGCAATTCAAAGGAAAACCTTGAAAGATAAATTTTGGGAAGCATCAAAAGCAACCACAGTTCCACACTTTGGAAAAGTCATGGAAGACATTAAGGCTAGATGCCGGGGCATACAAATGAAACACGGGTACAGTTGTTGGGTCTTTTGCTTTTCTTGTATGATAATTTTATGAATCTCATACCCTAATAAACATTTTTGTTTCCTCTACAGCTGCAGATAAGCCTCCTAGGCATTGGTCTGGAGTCATTTCAACATCATGTGAAGTGTGACATGCTTATGAATAATATGAGTGAGTCATTCAATTCATTCCTTATTAGAGGCTAGGGATAAGCCAATATTGACAATGCTACAAATGATTAGCAATAAGTTGATGTTGGCAAAAAGATACAAGCTAGAAGGGATAAAATGAGGAGGTGGAATCGATCTATATGCCCCAAGATTTATAAGAAATTGGAGGAGACTAAAAAGCAAAGCTGGAGAGTCCTTCGGTAATGTGGGATGGTGGAGATAAATACCAAGTTGAAGATGGACCAATATCACAGTACGTTATTAACCTGGCATTGAAGAGTTGTTCATGTAGAGAATGGGGACTTGAGAGCTGGCCTTGTGTTCATGGAGTGCTTCTATTAATTACAAGGGTGGTTTAAAAATAGAGATTTTGTTGACAAATGTTATTTCACACCGCACATACTTTAGGCATATGAGAACACCGTGTCACCGTGAATGGCATGCAACTATGGGATAGAACTGATTTGCCATCATGTTTGCAGCCACAATACGCATAGAAGAAGCAGCCTGGGTAGCTAGAAAGAAGGACCCGGGAGAGTCGAGCAAAAGGGCGGCGCAACAAAAAAAAAGGAGGAGTCAAACAACACTGACAAAGGAAGATTACGCAAAAGGATCAAGATTCACTCAATTGCATCGCCATTGTGGTCATGAGGTCACAATAAAAAGAACTGTCATAGGCATCTTCCCCTAAAGATAAAGCAAATACTAAGAAGAACAAACATGGCTTGTAATTAACTTGACTAACTAGTTTTCACTCCTTAATGATACAAGTTTTTAGTTTTCTTAAATCTCATAATTTTAGTACTAAATGAGGGTTTGTTGTTTCAGACCACACTGACAGGACAACAATTACCACCGTCTCAATCAAGCCTAGCTGGTCAAGAAGCATTGCCAGAAATCTAAGCATACAAGGGTTGTGCAAAAGGGAGAGACAAGGTAACCAAAATCCCAACTATGGCTATTTTATCCGCATATCCTCAGATTTTAATAACTATTCTTCTTTTCATTTGTATATATTAAAAATGATTTTACTTATTAGGTGTACTAATTAATTCAAATTATTGCAGAAAAAAGTCTGGTAACAAAACTGATGCAACACCAACAACTCAGCAACACCCCATGATGGTTCCTATTCCAGGCTATTGCGACCATAACTGCATACCAGCGCTAGTGCATCATCTTTCTGAATCCTGCACATAGCGAAAAGGGAGAAGATTAAATTTGGGCCAGCTCCCAAAATGCCTATGAGGCGTACTTGCACTTTTTAGACTATCTCCTGGATTTCTTTTGAATGCTTTTGGTTCTACACATGAATGCTTTTGACTCAATTGTTTGCCATTTTGGATGTAGAAGCATTCATATTAGGTTCCCAGCAAAGTGAATGCAAGTACATCCTATGATGTTGGTGTTATGTTTTTGTATGGAGATGAAACTTGGATTGTCATTTGTAGTCACTCTATTAATATCACGCAATGCTATGATTATTTGGGATATGTTCTTATTATCTTATTTGTATTATTGTAAACAGCTAATTGCTGGGACCTAAGTATGTTTCGGATAGGCCCACACAAAGAAGTAGGGTCGTAGCAGTGGGTAGATGATTAGTTAACGAAGGGTTAATTTCATACAATTGAGAAACCACATGGTGTAAAATCACGAAAATTAGAAACCTCATTGGTTCATTTTACAAATGACCCCCAAACCTCGTGGTGTAAATACAGTTTGCCCTTAATTTTTATTAAAAGTGGGTGGGAAAATAGGGTTGTGGGGTGGGTATAACACCACTCCATATAAAATTGTACAAAAGCAGAAACTCTGCCCAGATAACTTCCTGAACATATTTATTCGCTTCTGTACATTTTGGATGTACCTTACATTCCTTATGGACCGCTTGTCAAGCCAAGAACCTCTCTAACAAGTTCCCAAAGAAGAAGCATCCTTGGCCCATCCCTTAGTTTCAGGTGCCTCCAGCAGAGACTTGTTGGGACTTTCTCACATTGAACATCATTGTGTGTCCGATTTCTTTACGAAAGTGCTTGGAATTGTCTTAATGTCCATAGGATTCCTGAAGAATCTACAACATAAAAGATATTCATTGCTTGCTCCCCAATCGTTGTGGCTCTGATGTGACAACCCATTCTCCCTCAAGATCCTTGTTACTTCAGACAGCAAGCCTACTCTATCCCTTTGCACACAACTCCTAGCCTTAGACCCTGAATTTCACGGTAATTTGATCGTCTATGGAATCACAAAAAGCACGTTAATGCTTATGCAGTGGGGTTGTGGCTTATGAAGGATATGTTTAATGCAATCACTTGCACATTTTAACGGATGAATTTACAAACTATGTAATTTTTCCATGCACTATCCTTTTTCTTCAAAATTTATCAGGGATTGCTTTCAATTAAAAGGAATTCTATTGAATGTATTGTATATTATATTAGTGGAGAAACAATTTGGTGGAGGGATTTATGTACTTGATTTCCTGTATACTATTGCTCAATTGCTGGAATACATACATACTACAAGATAAATGGATATCTATTATGTTGAAATGCTCAACAACCTTTTATGCTGTGTAGCTGCAAGTCCAGGATGAGTTAAAAATGTGTTCTTAAGTTCAAATGCGCACTAACTTTCGAAGCAAAACAAGTGTTAAAATGAGCGTTAAATTCTGGATATGCTTCTCACTAACCTCGCTTATATCTTCTCCGAATGGCAGCGTCAATACATTTGATGACCCTTTCCTTCTCTCCTTCAGTATCAGTGTGCAACCATCCATGTGGCCAGAATAAAATACTCCTGCAGTTAACTATATGCATCACTTTAAGGTATTTTAATTAAGAAAACAGAAAAGCAACCACCTAAATTTTATCTGCTGGAGAAACAAAGTTTCGAGAACTTGGCATCGGCCAACAGATGAGCACAAGATGAGTGTACCTGTGATGCGTATGGGCCATCAGATGAGATGGTGGCGTGGAAACAACATACTGCATATCTGTGAGTGTGCATACAATGTCAAACATGAGCTTTGCACGGTCTTTGCACGCACACTGACCACCCGGTACCCCTTTCTTCCGCAACGCTCAATGATGATCTTTGGTTGGAAGCAGGGAGAAGTGAAGTCAACTTCATTTTTGCCCAGCCCACCACCCTCGTAATCCCTATCAGCAAACAACATCTGGTGGAGCCGCCTATCAACATGGGTGAACCCAGAGAAGCTAGTGCGGTAACTTTCTCATCGTCCTCACATCACGAAGGATGTTCTTGAGCTGCTCCTCCATAGTAGATACTCTGGCTTGATCCTCCACAGGTTGGCATGTAGTATTATCATTGACATACCTAGCAAGCTATTAATCTGTGTGTCCATACTTCAGCAGCAATTACATTAAAGTGAAGGTTGGCAAGGACAGCAGAGATCTCAGATAAGAGACCTGGGCCGGTCTTTGCCAATGAGCTCAATGGCTGTATGATCCCGACAGAGTGTACTCCAACCCGTTTTCCTGGCCAAGCATTCAGCACGTCTGTGATATGGCCCTTTGGTCCTAAAGCCTATGCATGCCACAAATCATAGACAACATAGCTCTTAATATCATTGATCACATGAAAGAAATGCTTTATAAAAGCCAAAGAAAAAGAGGAAACCCTTCATGCAAGATGCTATTTGGACAATTCACGAGCCAGCATTTTCTAGTAAAGCAAATCATTAAGTCAATTTGGAAGAAGAGAATCTTGATGCAGATGATGGTTGCAAAAACACAGAACACATGTGGCAGTAAAAAAGCACCAAGGAGGAGCTTACCTTCTCTATGTAGTCAACGGTTTTGCTGTCTGTAACTTTTCTTGCTGATCCGTGGCAGTGAAATACAAACATTAAAGAACACAAAATGTCAAATTTAGTTGTATACACACATGCGTGCACGCACACACACACAATGAGTTGCTGTGGACTTTTGTTCCTACCCTCTTAGTATGACAAACTTATACCCCACAATGAGTTGTAATATTATGTTTTGAACAGTGCAGGGGCATATGATGTTCTGACTAAGTAGAAGTCCAATGCATTATTATTCGAAATAAGGTCTTCCGAAAATCTTACAGCCAATCTATGCAAGACTTTGATGGGTGGATAATCAAATGCTTATGTGTTAACGAGAGTTTAAATCAAGAACTGTCCGAATCAACAAAGCACTTCTTTCCCGCAGAGGACTAACAAATAAGTAAAATATTTATCAATTCAAAAGAGGATTTGGAGACAAGGCGACTAAGTATCACGGAAAAATCAGGCAGAAATTATACATACCATCCATGAACCATCCACCATCAGAGGAGATATAGGCTTTGGTGATTATGAGGTCAAAGGTCTGTCAAGATTTACCCCACGACTTCAAGCAGAATTCGGTTTGTTGACACTATCAACCTACACATACATTCATACCCCCACCAATTTCAACATGATGGCTGGAATATATGTTCACTGAGTGTCACGATAAGAGCAGAAGCAAATTAAATCCCGTCTTTGGGTTGTTTTCCAGCAGGAGTGAAGACATGTCTTCCATTTAGAGTTAAATTAACCAATGAATTTCATTCTATAATCATCTATTAATTCAAATTAAAGCTTTTAGAGAAAACAAATTTTCGTACATGATTGCAGAATCTGGCGTCAACAGAAAGTGTAATTCTAACGTTAGAAGGAAAAATCACCTTGACTGAAGTACAGTCACTGCCAGCTAGAGTTGTCTACAGAGACCCTGCGAGACAAATCATGTGATGTAAAAGAACTAGAAGATAATACATACAGAACTGTTATTGGCACTCCAAAATATTAGAAACACATTCTAAAAAATAACAATGACAATCCCACTGAATGAAACGGTGAAACCCAAATAGAATTTTGATTAAATAGTTCATTCAGAAGAGACAATACCTTGGGGGATTGATTCTTGTGCTCAGGTTCTCAAACTCGGGATCAAAAGTATGGCGAGCAAACTCTATCCATTTAAGTTACCACTTCTCCAAAATCAACCTCAAGTTCTTTCCTGTGACATAGGAAGTAGCTCAGACTGCCATGTTAACTTGAATTATAAATTAGTTACAAACACTTGTATATTTGTGCATTTGTACATTCTATTGTACTCAATGCTGATACTAATGCATGCACCAAGAAAACAAAAAGAGGTTGTGTCCTCCAGCACAACAGTAACTACTTCATCTTACTCACACCACATCCACCGAGTAACAAAAGGTTAATAAGAGAAATGAGCTTAGCACAACACGGTATGGGATTATGATACAACTCTCTTGACCTACGTCAAAGCGTACAATAGCCAAATTTTTCTAGAAGGAAACAGTTTATACTACCAAATATGCATTGTATTTGTGTATCTGTTGAATTTTGACCTTGCCATTAAGGCTTTAATGCTATACCATAACGGCCTAGATTTCTCTCCTTTTTTGTAGAAGAATTTGTATTTTAAGGAAGAAGTACATGTTAACAAATTAGCAATTTTTTATTTTTTAGAAAAGCTTGACAGAATTTTATTAAAATAAAGAAGGAATTACAACAAGTGGATAAGAAATCACCAACTAGAAAACTAGCTAAGACCTCTCAACTAGGACTACTTTACAAAAGTAACTAAAGCAGAACCAAATTCATTTTACAGCTGCCTAACATCCATCACTATATAAGAGAGAGAATAGTCCCTGAACTCATTAAAACTGATTCCAAGGGCTGCCCGATTATCTAACTCTACCCCATAGTTCCTCTACTTCTACTCCCATTATAATCCTCAAAAAACTATTTCTATTACACTCCAACCAAATGTTCCAAAAAACTGCCAACACCAAACAGCCCCCACAAAGCTTTAGCTTACAAATTAGACAAATATGAATTCAAATTTTGAGGGTAGCTCACAGTGCTTTCGCAAACATTAGATGCTCACCACGATCTCACCCTTCTTCTCCCACTCTCTCCTCCCTCCTCCCTCCTTTTTAACGGTGAGATCGGTGTGAGCGATCCCAATAGCTACGAGCACCATAGCCTCTCCCCCAAATTTTGTACACAAGAAAACAACATTGTCCTTCAAATTTCATCCACTAAGATTAAAGGCAAACAAGCATGGCTGTGCATATTAGAAGTTCAGTGGTGTTAGCATTTCTTCTGACGCTAAGAAGTACATGCTACGCAGATCTCATCAATCCCATAACTCATGTCACAATCATTAACTATTTGCGTGATAATTACCATGACCTTACTGTTGTTGTAAGTCTGCAGACAATGATATTGGTGTTCAGGTGATACCCTAACGGGTCCTTTGAGTTCCATTTTAGGCGAATTTTTGGAATTCTACACAATATTATTGCAAATTTGACTGGAAGCGGATCTTACTGGTTTGACATATACATACAACTTAGGAACAAGCCTAACTGCGTCAAGAACTGTAATTGGCTCATCATACCAGAGAGAAATGGTGCATGCAGGCAAATTGAAGGAAGGCCTGATATGGTGGACAGATTGCTATCCCTGGAATTCTTAATTATTTTTGATTAATGTATTAATATTGCTTGCTTTGTTGAATAAGAGTTTCTCATGTCTCTTTGTTTCTTACAGAACAAGATAAATGAATTATTTTCTTATGTTTTATTTATTTATTTACAATCCTCTTCCAAGTTATGTTAGAATCAGACAACTTTGGAGGCTAACGTAAATTTAAGGATAAAATTACGTTTTGCACCTCGAGTTTGGGTGCGATTGTAATTTAAATACGTCGTTTTAAAGCATTCTGTTGATGACGTCACATTTGTGTTTTAGTTGCGATTTCATCGTCTAGTTAGTAATCACATTAATTTGACCGTTAAATAATGATGTAATGACTAAGGCGAAAATTAAATTTAAAAAAATCTTAAATTAATATTCGTAAGAATTTTATATATATATATATATATATATTTTTCATATTTGTGACAATAGCATCTGACCAAAATAGTGGGATCTGCGATTCTGTGTAAATGCATTAGCAGTCAATTAATGATTTAAGCTATGAATATATGAAATTGCAAGCCCAAAATACGATTTTGTGTATGATATTGCGATGTTTTAAAAATAATGTATGAAATTACAATTGCCCCAAACTTGAGGGTCTGAAAATGTAATTACGCTAAATTTAAGTCGTAATTAATACTCTAATACAAAATAAATGTCCACTCAAAACATGTAAAAGTATGACAGAATAGCACAAGGACCTTTTTGGAGTGGAGTGTCAACTCCTATCAAGCACAGAACTTCACTTTGATGCCGACTTGCGCTCCAGGGAGCCGGGCGGGAGCTGGAGAGCAGAGAGCGGCTGGATTCGCCTGGATTCGTCACACTTCGGCAAGCGATGCGGAGCGGCTTCAGTTCGCCAAGAATGAAATTCAGGGCCGCCCCTGTCTATGGAAGCGAGTACGACGGCCTAAAGGCCGCCTCAAATTTTGATGCGGGACGAGGCAAGCTCGCGGCGTCCTAAATTTGCAGAGGCAGGGCATGATAAGCCTCCTGGAAGTTTGGAGAAGATGAGCCTCGTGGAAGTTTGGAGAAGATGATCCCATCAAAACCCATCAGAAAGGAAACAAATCATGACTTTGAATGACTTTGAACCCATCAAAACCCAAAACCCATTTGATTTTATATGCAGAATCGAGAAGCAGTGGAAGAGATGGAGAGATGAGTGAGAGAGACAGTGGGAGGAGAGAGAAAAATATAAAGATATAAAACGTATTTTCTCCACCGTTGGATTAGATCAATGGTGGTTGAACAAGCTTTTCCCGGCACCACAGGACTAGGAGAACCGGACTGTTGCTAAACAAAGTATGAAACGCATAGTTTAACTAAAATATAAATGTGTCTTTTTTGTGTTTTTTGTTTTTATTTTTGTTTTGGGAGCGTTGGGTGTTAATTCTCATCTAATCTATTTCTCTCAGCTAAGACCGTTGTATTTAACATTTTTTTTTTTAAATTGAATTTTATTTTAAGTGGGAAATCCCTGCCACTCCTAAATTAGGATTCTTTGAGTTTTTTACAAATTCTCGAACTCTCTGCTCTCAAATCCTTGCTTGGCTCATTATGATGCTTTATAGGTAAGCACCTATATTTATTGGGGGTTTTTAATGAAAATGGCTTAAAATAGCAAAACTTAATGACAAAAACTTACTAGACTTTTATTAATAATAAAAGAAACAAAAAAAATACAGGAGTGACGTTTTTAAGTAAATAAGTTGGAAATCAATTGGCAAGCAGTATTTTCTTAATTGTTAAACACCGCATCTGGTATAAAAAAAAAACACACCCCTTTTACTTGCCCAAACTATTCTTATACCTTACAATCGTTCGGATTGGCTGAAATGATTTAAAAGCTTGGTAGCTTTAACTAAAGCAACGTAAATTTTTATTAAAGATCTGCCAAGTTGTTTATATTTTGTGGCAAGCATCTACCGAATTAGTAATTCACATGTCAATAACAAAACCATGCGCCCTTTTCAATAGGTATACATAAGTTTCACCAAACTCCTACCTTAGGTTGTGCATATTTTGAATAGGCTCCAAACTTAAAAATACTTAACGAATCAAAATGTACAAGTTTTCAACAGGTGTCCACCGAAATATCTTCACGTTTTCAGTCAACACCTAATGAAAAACTATATTGGGATTTAAGATTTTAGAAGCAGTAAGACAACATTCAAATTGAATGCAAAATAAAAAAATATGAAGCCATACCTCATGTAAAGTTTTTCAACATTCAATTTTATGTTCCATTTGTAAAAATGAACTTTTTTCATTAATATTTTTGCATTAAGTGGTTAGGGTTTGCTCTACAATAAAGAATTGGGGTTTTTAAGAATAGGCAATACGTCGGACTTCTAAATTTCAAACTTCTGCATGCAATTTTGAGGCGGGACACTGGCTTTCATGCTAAGAGGGACTCGGACAATTTTCGGCCTAAACATGAATATTTCATGCCTGCAACACTGGACAGTATACATCGTTCATTTATCGTCTGTTTTCCAGTCTCCGTAGCTATTAAAATAGTGTTGGTGTAAGCTCTTAACAAATCTAAACAAGCGTGAAACAACCTACATTTATTAAATACCTTGCAATCGTCATGAGGTTCCCGACCAACTAATAACACCGGAGGCGCAAAACATAAAAGCGGTGAGTGGGTCGAAGCAAAGTTTGATAAAACCCCGTTGTTTCAAAAAGATCTAGTAACCCCTCGTTTGAAAAGTCTAGTAACCCCTTTCGTTTGAAAACAAGTATAATTTGAGAAAATCGTCATACGTAGGCATGAACCTCGAAAATCTTTGTCGTGAAAACATCGCGAATTACTTTCCACATTATCTTTATTGACATTTTCTTCATATGTAACACACATGCCCAAGGGGCTAAATCCCACAAGGAACAAGCTAGGTATACAAGTGTCTGGCGAGTACTACAATGGCCAGCGAGTCTAGCGCCTAGCGGTGCACAAGTCGTCGCACAAGCTCGAGTTGCCTAATGCAACCTAGAACGGGCTAGTACTGCAATGGATCCAAGGCTGGCATTAGCAGTGCGATAGTGACTACTCCAAGCGTCAAGGCTAGTCCTGGCCACGGAGGCGAGTACTAATGCAGGGTGTATACATCTCTTTTGATGAGCAACGAGTAGCAAGAAAACATGCATGGCAGCTATAGTACGTGTGTTTTCCTACACTCCAACACACGTAATGAATATCATCTCGCTAACAATTTAAAGAAAGCGTTGAAAAACCATACGTATATATGTACATTTATCAAACAAAGACCCACTCACTCACTGTGGGTATGGGATCAGTACCGAATCTGCGTAGCCCGGTAGTCCTCTGGATAGGCCCCCTTTATGAAATCAGGTACAATGATTAACTCAAAGGTAGATGCCGAATTAATTACACCTATCCCTTGTTTCGATTTGGAGGTCGAAACACCTCAAAAATTAACATGCATACTACCCCAGGTATACACGTAAAATCGCAGTCGACCGTAAAGCAGATTCGAAAAAGGACAGCCACGGCGCCCTCACGGCAGAAGGTGGAGCCCTCTGAGCTTGCAGCGCAGCTCCACTTGCGCGGCTGCGCGCGACGATCAGGCGAGCCGGTGGGCGGTCAACTCGGCTCGGCTCAAGCAGTCCAACACGGCTTCGGCTCAAGCGTCAGCAGCGGCTTTCGGCTCAAAAGCGGTCCAAGGCTGACCAGCGTCATCGCGGCGTCGCAAACCCGATGCGAGCGGAGTGCAGCGGCGTCGGCATGCCGTCCTGACGATCGATGGCGTCGGCGCCGGTCATCCTGCCCGGAATTCGGTCGCGGCGCCGCGTACGGCTGCCGCCAGCAGCGCCGTCGCGTCAGCGGAATGCAGAAAAATGGCGAGATTTGCAGGGATTTTTCAAGCCCCATATCCGTTTTAAGTCAGAAATGGACGATTCAAGTACCAAAATGAAGCTAGAGATGAGTAGAATCACGGTGTACCTTTGGATTGGTCGTACAAGCTCGGAAAAGGTTTGTAATTGCCTCGAAGGTTGCGGTTCCCCTTTGTAGCAAAGTCAATCTCGTCAGAAACTCAACCAAAACGGGCAAGCGACTGTGAAAATTCATCACACTCAGCGAGAGGAACACAATGGTGGTGGTTAAAAGCCTCACCTCGGTCTAGATTAATTCGGAAAATGGCGAAGGCGGTTCTTCGGTTGAGTTTCGAAAGTCCAGCGGTTTGATTTGGACAAGCGGTTTGCAGATTGAGTCCACTGGCTGTCGAGAGCGAAGGAGGTGGTGATTTTCGTTCGCTTGAGGTCGACGGGTTTCCGTCGGTATGCACTATGCACCACGGAGGTAAAAAGAGGGAGAAGAGAGTAGTGTGCAGAGAGTGAGGAAAAGCAGAGAAAGGGACAAGGCCACGTGGGCCAACGGGTGTTGGGCTACGTTTACCGCCGTGGCTTGTCAGAAATTAAAAATAAATTGCGTCGGTATCCGGCAGTAAAATATTCGTTCGGTCGAACGACGTCGGCTTCAGCGTCTACCAGTCGTGTCGGCGAGCACGTCAAGACGTCAAGAAAACACAAGTGGATGCGTCGTACGAGTTACGACACAAAAGTCAACCGAAAAGTCAACCCAGGGGCAAAAACGTCATTTTGCACCTCCGGGAATAAAATAAATTAAAACTTTGAACGGGCTGTGACAATCTACCCCCCTTATAAAAATTTCGTCCCCGAAATTTCCATAAGAAGTACAATGAGGTAGATTGGAGTACAAAACTGTTCACAAAACATCTTCTCCGAGCCGTTCCCCCGAAAGGGATGCAAGAGAAGAAGACAAATGTCAGAACCGAACGCTGGCTAACAGTGCTCTGACGTCACCACGAGTCAAGGTGACTCCAGTGCTTCGAAGTTTAGTCAGAAGAGGGAAACGATTAGCCGGAAGAGTAATCAGTCGTCCGAAGGACTTCTGATAGAGTTTACCTGCTACTACGTTTGCACGACCGGGAGGTGGTAATCGATAGTGCAATCGTAGTCACTCATCAGCTACATCCAACTCCTTTGACTGAGATTGAGGTCTCCCAGTAAAATGAGACGCCTCAAACTTTGGTGGTCAGTGTACGGTCAACACGTCTCACCAAAGAGAAAATGTCGCCAGAATCTCAGAGCAAAGATACTGGCAACGAGCTTCGAATCATGGGTATGATAATTCATCTCATGCGGTTTCAGTTGCCTGAAGGCATGAGCGATTATCCATCCATGCTGTATTAGCACACAGACCAACCCGCTCAGTGACGCATCACTATAGAACACAAGGTACCGCCGTTGTTGGAAAGTGCTAATACAAGAACAGGAGTAAGACCAAACTTGAGCAGTCGGAAGATTTGCTCATGGTCGTCGTTCCACACGAAGGTTAACGTTCTTCCTGGCAAGTTTCGTGAGAGGCAGAGCAACAGAAGAGAAATCCTTCACGAAAACGTCGGTAAAAACCGAGCAAGCCAAGAAAGTTCGAATCTTGTAACACTTCTGCGGTCGCTCCCAGATCTCCGCCACAGTAGCCATCTGGGGATCGACAAGAGAACAATCCGCAGGAATCACATGTCCCAAGAAAGACACATGATTATGCCAGAACTGGCACAAGCTGAAAAGTTCTTAAACTTCAACGAATCATGCGCAAAACTTTTTGCATGATCGGCCCCAGAATTGGAAAACGCCAAAAGTCAACCAAGAAGACTGTCACGAACTTGTCGAGATACGAGCGAAGTACTCGAGTCATCAAGTTCATGAAAGTTACTGGGGCGATTGTCATCCCGAAAGGTATGACAAGAAAAACTCGTAAGGTTCGTAACGAGTCCAGAAAGTGGTCAAGTAACGACGAAGTTCTTGATCTATAGCTGACAGAAATCAGTCCACAGATCGATCTTAAAAGAAAACAAGTGCACTTCGGAGCTGGTCAAAGAGATCATCGATTCAAGGCACGAGATAACGGTTTTAATCGTCGCCCGATTCAATTGCCTACAATCGATGCAGAGCCTTAAAGTAGCGAAACTTCAACAAACAAACAAGACTAGAGCTCCACAGGGTGAAGTGCAAGGCAGAAAGAAATCCTTGGCAAAAGTGCCTGAAATTGAAAATCTTCAACTCTCACCACTCACGTGGAGTCGAAAGATAAAAGGTAAGAGAAAGAGATACGGCCAATACCTGGAAAGATCGATGGTGAAAACCACTTCTCGATCAGGCGGTAATCCAGGTAGATCGTTAGGAAAGATTCCAAGAAATTTGGTTGACAACCGGTACCTTGTCAACACAAAGAGAAATTCCGATTTCCAACATTACACGTGTGGTAAAACCAGAACAACTAGAACTCAAAAGGTTCGTTCACTCGTAGCTGAAAGTCAGCCTACAAGTCGATTTTCAATTACTCGCCGGTAAACGTCACTGTCGTTATGCCAGGTGGCAAGAAGGTGGTCAACCTCCGCCGACAATCCACACTGGCACAAAATTGAGGTAACAATCCATTCCTAGGATCACGTCGAAAACTACGACATCCAGAGGAATGAGATTGGCAAGTAAACTTGATTAGCGATGATAACGGAGTATCACCGACAATCCCAAAGAACAAGACAAACTTTGCCTCACGGCATAGCGATTCCAAATCGTACCCGGTAGGAGTACAATGTGGTCGAGTAGTTCGAAATAAACAAGGGCGAAATAGTTGAGTAGGTAATACTTGGATCCGTTTGGATCTCAAGTAAAAGCCCAAAGAAAGTTTAACGTTTCCAAAACAAGATCGGAATCGTTCAGAGTATCCTACAGGTCGAAAGTACAACTCGCCAATGAGCCACAGCGCTCCACACTGGAACAGCCAGGCACCATCAGGATACAGAGTAGCGTAACCAAAGTACGGGAGAAAGGTTCCAGAGTATGGAATGACATTGCCTTGACAATGTCCGTCTCCACCGAAAGTAGATTGTTGATAGAAAACTGTTCGTCCAACTTATTGGATCGAAACAGACCGAAGGTAGGTTTTCTTGCCGGTACTGCGGACACTGGTTAGCTCTGTGTCCCAATCGTCCACAGCCATGGCACACTTGAGTTTCTTGCTTACACTCACCAAAATGACAAGTGTCGCAACGATAACAGAACTGGGCGATAGACTGGGTGGAGTTACCCAGTAAACGGAAACGGGATCCACCAGTGAATCACTCACCACGTTTAAGATGAAGTTGATCCACAACTGGATGATTCAGAGCTGAACTTCCACGTTGAAAGACAGATTCTTTCGGAGACCGAAAGAATGTCTGCCCGATACCCAACTACTGGGTGAAAAACAGCCAATTCGGGTTTTGGTGTTTCTCGGCCAAACGCCACCGAGAAATGGCCAAAGCAAGGTTCCTGGTACTTCCAGGAGTTCAAAGGTGATTAGTTTAAGGTACTTAAGAGTTGGTTTCACCAAGAAATGGCTGAAGTTCGAAATCGAACCTCACCGGGAAAATTTCCAGAACTAGGTCTCAAAGGTCACCTGGGCAGCAGTGGTCCAGGGTCAACAAATTGAGATCGGCAAAGATGGCGGTAAGGCCAGTGATCTCCCATAGCCAAAAGAATGGCTCAGAGAGAGCAAAAAGAGAGCTCGGGTGCCTAGAGTAGATTTTGGTTAAAGCAGAAACCAGAGAGAGACAAAGATGGTAACTTGATTAGCCAAGTGAACCAGTCACGGTGAAAAGTCCTCGTCGGCGTTCGAATACGAAGATTTGATAAAAAGTCAAACTGTACTCAGACAGTGGATACGCCGCAACAAGAATCAAAACCGAAGTTATTGTCAATCACCGTCACTCGTGGATATGCAATCCATACCGTCGCCAAAGCGATTAGTCAAGATAGCCGCACCTGCACAAGTGGGAAGATGATCGATTTGAATGACAAAAGTCATGAGTGGAAAGAAAATGTCGACTCCAGAAGTACAGAAAAAGTTCTTCACGTTCGAAGGAAAATGAGTCACGACAAACCAAACGGTCGTAAAGACTCCACACAGTTAAACAACATCACGAAGATGGATATTGTCCAAAACTACCGAAAAGTAGTAGTCACGAATTGTTCGAGAAAGGTCGACCGACAGGTTCGGTTTACGATCATCGAAAAGTCATTGCAGTCGTCACATGCGGAAAGTAAGGTACAAGAAATTCACGGTGATACTTTTCCAATTCCGAAGGAAAATGGAAAGTGGTTGAAACAATTTAGAGGAAAATCCGTCTCCAAGCCTTCACTGCTAACAATTTGAACATCCGCTGACGTACTCAGCGATGGTCAAAACAACCATAAGAAGTTGAAAACGCGTCCAGTCAAGCAACGCCAAAAATACGCGTTACCCGAAGGTAGAAGTCGTTGATTACAGTGAAAAACACTAGCAGTGCGAAGGAATTTGTGAAACTAAGTCTCACGAATTCAGTCCACTGGAACTTGTCGAACACGAAAGTTAGTCAACAGGTTCCGCCAACATCAACGCCTAGCGTTGTCCCAAGGGGAAAGTACTTGATGAAAAATCATCCGTTGTGTCAAACTGACACCACATTCCGAAAATACGACAACTGAACCAGTTTCCCAATTCAGTGCGATTCCATCGGAAGTCAATAAAGAAAATGTCAAGTGTCACACGGGACACCCAAGTTTCTCGTCAACCAAGCTCAAGGTCGCACGAGTAAAATATGAAAAGTAGCGACAAAACTGTCGGAATCGGGAAAACTGCCCGAAACTGCGTCAAAACATGACGTCGAGGTGGTATGACACTAAGAAGAACTTGGAATTAGCCCAAAGAAAACAATACGCCAAAGGTGTAAAGTTCGGAAAATTCTCGATTCCAAGAGTAAGAATCAAGAACAAGAATTCACGAAATTCGAAGTCTGATACCACGGACAAGTACAAAGTACGGAAAGAAGAGCCTAGGTTACGAAAAACCATGCTCTGATACCAATCTGTCACACCCCAATCCCGGACAAGCCAGGTGTCCAGAGGTGATGGCCGACACGCGTTAGCGCGACGAAAGCCAAAAAGAAATTTAAGAATTTAAAAAGGAAATTGTATTGAAACAAAGGTCAGAGTGCGGAAAGAAATAAAAGAATACACAACGTGAGTAGAGTAAGGGGTACAAATCTAAACAAACGTAGAAACAACCCTACATTGTCATACCACCGCACCATCGACGTCGCAAGGTTCCCAGCCAACTAACCTGGAGGGGCGCAAAACATAAAACGGTGAGTGGGTCAAAAAGCAAAGTTTGATAAAACCGTTGTTTTCAAAAGTCTAGTAACCCCTCGTTTGAAAAGTCTAGTAACCCCTCGTTTGAAAACAAGTATAATTTGAGAAAATACGTCATACCCGTAGGCATGAACCTCAAAATACTGTCGTGAAAACATGCGGGTACTCCCCGCTAATACTTTATTGACATTTGCTCACCCATATGTAAACACACATGCCCAAGGGGCTAAATCCCACAAGGAACAAGCTAGGTATACAAGTAATACGCTGAGTACTACAATGACGCGAGTCTAGCGCTAAGCGCTGGTGCACAAAGTGCAGTCACACAAGCTCGAGTTGCCTAATGCAACCTAGAACAGGCTAGTACCTACAA